>KQ435735.1:2198540-2218737 GCA_001276565.1 Melipona quadrifasciata
ATATATTATAATTATTGTATATTCTATAGCTTTTTTCTTTCATTCCTTTCCGTACACAGAATGTATTTTCTTTCATTTATATGTGAAACACGAATGAAATTCGAAATCTTTAAATTAATACCGTGTAAAGTCATTCTTGATACAAGTGTGTACTTTAAAAACATTTACGAATCAACACTATATTACAATTTGTCGAAAATTTTAAATCGAAATATTATTTCATGATTGTTATAAAATATTATCAGAAACGTAGTACAAACCCGCGCAAAATCAGACATATCGCGAATAATACCAATTCAATAATCACATTTATTCGCAATGATGTTAAAATTAATATTAATCGCAGTGTTTAATATTACAATGTCATACTCTCGATATGAAATGCATTAATATTATTTCATTGCACGTACAAGTTCCGTCACTTCACGATTTGTCTCGCGAAACGATACATTCTCGCGGAGCTTGAAAGGTTGTCGAATGAAAATTCCCGTCGAAAAGTCGCTCGTTCTGACGCATAAACGCGGGAATCGCGAGAATTTTATTCGCAGCCATGTCCTGCTAGACATAAGTGGGTTAAATCTGCTTCCGTATAACGGTGCAACGTCGACGACTGTCGATACGACTTCGAGCCCTCGTTGCTACGTATTTATTTTGAACTTCTGTCGAATCGCCGTGCGACACCGCTTGAAAAGAAGACAGAGCTCTTCGATTTAAATTACGTTCAGGTTCCAGGGACCAGGCTAATAAATGTCAATCCTTGCGTAGCGCTGTAAGAATACATTTTCATACGTGAAACTGTTTCCGCGGATTCTAAAGAAATAAATTCCTTTCTCAGATTCATATTTAATAAATTATGTGTGTGTGTGTGTGTGTGTGTGTGTGTGCGCATTCTCTCGCAATACAGATTGAATTTCTTTTCCAACCATCTTGCGTCAAGTGCAAGTTGCCCAAGTATCGCTTTGGTCGTTCACTGCGATTTATGAAAATTTCATCTGGTCGATCGACCAAATCAAATGCGTATCGATTCCAATCTAACTCGTTCGGAAATTCGTACGGCGTATTTACCAAATGTAAATCCTCCGCTGCTGCGCTGTGTTTATATTCGTCTAACCAAATTTCGAATATTGATACTAAACCGCCCTCCGAGGATTCTCAAACAACCCTTCAATTTAAACGTACGTACCGGCCCCTCGATAAATATATTTGTTGCGCTGTGTGATCAACGGAATATACGCCGCAGAGAGAGACTGTTGATGAATTTTGTCTAATCGTTCAATTTATGTCAATTACATAAACGACGTTATAATGTGATTTTCCAATTTAATATAGTAATATAATAATATAATATAGCGAGATTATAGTTCGAAAAAATATTAATACAGTATACTGATATTTTCCAAAGGAAAATACACTTAGACGTCTATTGATCAATTTACACTCAAAGATTCAGGTTTGAATTTGAAAACTATTTGAAACTAAATTGCACTCCATTAACAGAGACCTGATTAAATATGGACTACGCGAAAATTTATATCTTCTGTGGGAAAAAATAAAGATCGGATTGATGGACAAATTACAGAGCGAATAAAAATTTATATAAAGTGACCATTCGTTTGAGATTTGTGTAATAAATTATCCACTGTGGATATTTCGTATGATTTATTACATGCCTCTGTATTTTTAAACCTCGCGTAAATTCGTGAAAATCTGCAGTTTGATGATAAAATGAAACGAAATCTGCCGATGTAAATTTTTATTTCAACATTTGAATGAAATTCAACGTGAATGCCTGACTTGAATGATGGTGTTATCTACAGATAAAACTGAAGACTTGGAATAATGAACGATGTTTGTTTGACTGGAACGATTGGAACGACACGATCTTTCAGACTGAACTGTTTTCCAGGCTGTATTAGACCGAATTCTAAGACTGTAAAAAACCGTAGGAAAAGATGCTCTCCCTTTTCCATCAGCATTCATCCTTTAGCGAATTCCAGGAAAACGGGAGACCAGCGAGCTCTGTTTTTCTCCCGAGGCGAGGTTGAGGAACGTCAAGATCGATGTCCGTGCCGCACTCGAGACGCAGTGAAATTTACAGGCAGAGTAATGCTACCGAGACTAAAACCAAGTTTGGAAAAAGTGAAACCAAACGCGAGTACCACCTGATAGAGTTTAATAGAAAAAATGCGGCAATGACAAAAACATTAAAACTCTTTTACAACTATGATCTATTAAAACTATATTATATGTTATATTATGTTATATTATGTACTATATTGTATATTATATGTTATATGTTATTGTGTATTATATTATATATTACATTATATGTTGTATTATATTCTACATTCCATGCTGTATATTATATGTTATTTTATGTTATGTTATATGACATATTATATATTATATTGTATATTATATGTTATTATGTTTTATATATTATATGTCATATTATATGTTATTATGTATTATATTATATGTCATATTATATGCTATATTAAATATTGTATGTCATACTACATGTTACATTATATTCTGTATATCTTATGTTATGTTATATGACATATTATATAGTATATTGTATGTTATATGTTACTATGTTTTATATATTATATGTTATATCATATATTACACTATATGTTATATTATATGTCGTTGTGTATTATATTATATATTATATTATATGTCGTATATACACTGTATTATATATATTTTATGTTGTACTACATGTTACGTTATATGCTGTACATTATATTTTATGTTATATGTTATATTACATGTCACACATGATGCCATATTATATGTTACATTATGTGCAACATATAATACCAAGAACCAAGTAAACGGGGAAGAAAGTATACTTAAAACTAGTTGCTCTCCCATGTCCAGTGGTACGAGTTTGAAACGAGCTCGTCTGGCCCAGCTCGTTTCAAATGGACCGTAATATTTTGACGGGGCTATACGAGGGTAATTAAGGAGGACTGCGGGGCAACTGGGAACCGCAACAGATGCTCGAACCCGTCGCGATTTCCAAGTGCCGCGCCCCTAAACATCGCGCGTAGTTTCTCGCTCGAACGAGATCGCTCTTCCTCCCGTCGTTTGCATCCATCTTCGCCGCTACGAGGAAACTTATTGTTCCAGCGACGGTTGCTCGCGACGTCGGCAGCAAGAGAAAGAGAAAGAGCGGGACAGACGAATTTTTTCGTGGCTCGTTTCCAACGAGCTTCGACGCCGTGAGAAATTTCCGGCAATTCCCCTCCTCTCCTCCCGGCACGTTTCTTGCGCGACGCAGTGGATCTGAAACGTACCGATGACTGCGAGGCAACAACTTATTTCGCCGGCGCGAGAACTTGCCGGAGCCCCCGACGTGACGACGCGAGCAAACTTTTTCCTCTCTCTCTCTCTCTTCGATCTCGTTAGGGCGTTTTCGGCGAGCTTCTTCACCCGGAACGCCGGCGATTCTACTGCTGTAGGAAGGTTGTTGTTGTTGTTGTTGTTTGTTCGTTAGCTCGTTTACCCGGAGTATTGGAAACGATCGAGACACTTTGCGTTTCGAGTTCTAGGCTAGATCCAAGGAATTAATATTGAGATCGTGTTTGATCATTGGTCAAGTAATTTGTATTCGTGTATGATCGATTGATTAATACATCGAGTAACTGTGATTAATAACTGTGATTACAGTGCATTAAAATTATCGCGATAAGCGTAAATAATCGTGGTAAAAGCACATTAAAATTTATGCTTGGGTTTGGGGAGAAATTAATATTAGGATCAATGTCTAATCATTGGTTGACTACTACTACTTATTGATTTATCAGTATCGAAAGTTGTATTGAAAACGTGTAAATGTCTGCCACTGGCTGACTAATACTACTTGTTGGTTGATTAATATCGGAAATTGCATTAAATAATACTGCAAAAATTGGAATTTAAATTTACATTCCACGATTAAAATGGAAAATATTCGAAAAATGTGTGTAAAATACGAATTTAAATTTGGATTCAACGAGTAATTAATATTAGCGCCATGTCTGACCATTGGCCGATGAGTGCTACTTGTTGATTGAATTCAACGAAACAACACTTCAGTGGTTATTGCACATGCGTTAGAAATTCGAATTTATAAAGGAAATAACGAATTAGGGTACAAGAATATTTACCTTTGACAAACGGATCATCCGAACTTGTCAACAAAATTTAATCCTAATGTTTGTCAATTAAATACTATTCGCTCTGTTTATAGATCGTCGCAAGTGTACTCGTGATGTGTATTTTGCATGTATGTAAACAGTTAATATTATCAATAATCCATATTAAACAGAATACGCACGTGTACAAACACGCGTACGTACAGGATTATTACTTTTTCTTACAATTTTGCGAATCGAGTCCATTTGCACTGTGATATGTTTGCGCAAAGTAATTAGCGACCATTTATACGAAAATCTTCGTCGAATTTGTCGAATTTGAGCCACTGTTATTTCAAATTTATCCAAAACTGCACAATTAGCATTACTTTGAATTTTCCTCGAAATTTCATCTGTCATTCATCATTTATCGTGTCATTTTCCATTCATTTTAAAATTCAAGGTTGAAGAATTATTCACGTGGAATATCTATAGCTGGTTGGTCGATTAAACGACGTATCTGAACGTGCGAGACTTTTCTAATTTTGAAATTTTCTAACGATTCTTTAACTTTCCAATTTCCCAATTTTCACATTTTTCTCTAGTTTCTTCGTTTTCCGAATCACTAATTCTCCAGTTCCCCAATTTTTTAATTTCGAAATTTTCCAACTCTTCAAGTCGCTGATTTCCCAATTCTCTAGTTGTTCGAGTTCCCAATTTTAATCCTCCAATTTTCCAGTTAATAAAATTCCCTAATTTTTCAAATTATCGGTTCCACAATTCTTCCTCCTAATCCTAATTTTCAACATTCCTCGATTTTGTTAATTTTCTAAACCGTTTCTCTGATCCCCTAATTTTTGCAATTTTCTAATTTCCATAAATCCTCCAATTTTTCCTAAATCCTTTAAATTCCCGACCGAAGTGATCGGTCCAATTAACACATTCTCCCTAGTAACTCTCTAATTACAAGAAAAGAATAATCCTCGAACGTGAATAATTCTCCAACGCTGGAAATGTTTTCCCTCGGGGCGAAAGAAATTCCACCGGCGGAACCTGCAGAATCATTTTTAAAGACGAGTCTGCCAACGCTTCGTTTCGTTTCGTTTTCAGTGCCGAGGGTCGAGATCGTGGACGAGCACGGCGCGACGGCCGGCGACAAATTCTACAAAGCGGGCAGCACGATAGAATTGAAGTGTGTGGTCAGCAATATACCGCAGCCTACCGGATATGTCACGTGGCGGCACGGATCCCGCACGCTGAATTACGACACCACTCGCGGAGGAATCAGGTGAGCCCACTCCCTTCCACCTCTGAACATACGATTTAATGGCACGGAAATTGATTTCACTGAAGCCCACGGTGCTCCACGTATAATTTCGTTCCTCGATATTATCGGGGGGGCATGAAAATCGAGATTATGCCGCGCGTCGAAATACGGTTTTCACTGGATCCACGAGGATTTATAAATTTGCTCGATCCACCCTCGAAGTCGAGGATAGAACTGTAAAATTTTTAGGCCAACTTTCAAGAGGTGTTCGAAATTTCTCAATTGTATGATATTTTATGGCAATTGGAATTAAAGTAATATTAATATATAGTAATATAAAGTAATATTAACATAAAATGTGGACAAAGTTACGATTATTATCGTTATATGATATTGTGTAAATTATTATCTATTATTTAAATCAAGCATAAAGGATTGTTTGGAATAATTTGAGAATATTCGATGCTACGAATATTCGAGAAATTTCTAAATTTCTCAATTGCGTGATATCTTGTAGCAATTCAAATTAAAGTAATATCATTGCTATTTAATTATAAAGATAAAATGTGGACACAGGTTAAGAGACGACGAGGTACGTTTGTCTTTGAGTATTTAAATCAAACACAAAGGATATTTTGGAATAATTTGAGAATATTCGATGCTTGAATATTATAATATTAGTATTATATTATTATATCATAATATTAAATTATAATATATAATAGTAATAATCGAAGAAAAATCCGACATTAACGACACTTTCACGTATATAATTTCTTCCACGCAAATTCATAGAGCAATAAAAGTTTCAACAATTGTTTTGTCTTTTTGACGAAATTTAAGAGGAAGAGTGAAAGAATTAACAAGTGCAAAAATAAAATCTGCTCGCGTATATATAAAAATGCCAACATTCGGGGGCCAATATCTGCGAGGAGAGGTTGTAGACTCATCGTTCAATCGTGTCAAACCTCTTCTTCAACGACAGTGAAGGC
This sequence comes from Melipona quadrifasciata, assembly GCA_001276565.1. Classification (NCBI taxonomy): domain Eukaryota; kingdom Metazoa; phylum Arthropoda; class Insecta; order Hymenoptera; family Apidae; genus Melipona; species Melipona quadrifasciata. Next base: position 2,204,927 of record KQ435735.1, read on the forward strand.
ATTAACGCGGCCGCGCGCCGACCCTCCCCCGATCGATCTATCGGCTCGTGATCCGAGAGAGTGATCGAAAGGCCTGGGTAAGACCTGCACAGACGCGGCCTCCCCGAGTACATTCCCCGGGCCAACACCCCCCCTCTCTCTTCCTTCCTCGGCTATTTAAAATTCATGAATTCCGTCATATCTATGACCAATTAGGTCACACACGGCTTCGTGCCGGGCGTTGCCAGTTTAGAGAACTTTAATGAAAGCCTTTCAAAATTCACCGAACGTTCCATTCTTTATCGAGAGGTTGGGGGGGGGGGCAATTAGAATGGGCCATGCGACCTGCATAAACTATCGGCCGGCCGGCCAACGAAATTACTCGAGTGTCCGCAAACCGTATCCGAAATACCGGTTCGGTGCGGTCAGATGTTGCACTTTGACCGGCCCGTTCGCCGTTTTAATTAAAAAGGGACGATCGCCCGAGACGTCGGACGGTCGTTTCCTCTCGGCGAATAAGCTCCGTTAATGACGATTGGATTCTGGATTTTTTTTTTCTTCTTTATAGGCTGTTCAACCGCGAAATTTTGCACTTTCCGATTTTTTCCCATCGTTTGTTCCCCGACGTCGATTCGATCGTGCTACCGTTTGCGTCGTCTTTTTTTCGGAGATTCGTTTCAAGCTTCTAGCATCGAGACTAATACAATCGTTTAAAACGTATTATACATATATATATATATATATAATTGGAAATATTCAATATGTACAATATAATAGTAATAATGTAATATATAAAATAATATGTAATATATATAATAAATATAGTAAATAATATGTATAAATAGATCGCAGCTTTTCATACGTTTTTAAATTTTTGGAGAAGTAGCGAATAGAAGTTCGTTTCTTCCATTAAATATCAATTAAACAAACAGTTTATCTTGACAAAGCAATGCATACATGAAACTTTTTCTAGAATATATCGAGTGTTTAAATATTTCTGTTTTATACATACATTACGTACACATATATTACAGTATATACATATTCGTACGATTTATGCCAAATTTCTTCTCCAATAATTGACAAACACAAACTCGAAAGAAATCCAACTTGTCAGTGAGAAAAATATACCGATACGTTGATAGACTGAAATAAAATGATCGTTTACTGAAAAAGGATCCATCTGTTTCCAATAAATATGGAATTTCGTCATTTTTATGGAATGCGATTTGGAAAATTCTCCGCTCATCAGGGGAGAAAACAGTTTGACAGACAAGAGTTTGTGTGCACGTTTCACGCGATCGCCCATGCAAAAACACGAAACTTATTAACTATTTTGTTTGGTCGTGCACTCGCGGCGTAACCGGATTCAACGTTAGCGGAGGGCGGTCCTCGGCCAGATTTGCAATTTATTCGCCGGTTCTCCATTCACTTTTAACCCGGCTATGATCAATATCACGCGCGCGTTCATTTCAAACTTCATTAACGGGGCACGGTCCAATGGCCCGACGCGGGCTCCCTTCGTTTTCTCAATTTTCCGCCGCTTTCGAACGCGAATAATCGCAAATCGAGGCGGAACGGTGGAAATTTGCGTTTGACACACTTTTAATCGCGAACACATTTTAATTTTTTCCTTCTTTCTTCCTCTCTTTTTTTTTGAATTACTCTACTTTTTTTGAATAAATATATAATTTATATGCCCGTGAAATCTAAGAATTCCAATCTCACTCGAAATCTGAACATTTCAAGTTATGTAAGTCTGACAATTATTGCGGTTATTTCTCTCAGTATGAGAGAATTATTGCAATTATTTCTCTCTGATATAAATCTGTCATGAATGCAACATCTGGAAACTTTAGTGTGATTTAAAATCCCGAAATTGTGATCCTAACCTAAATTCTAATTCTAACCTAACCTAAATTCTAATTCTAACCTAACCTTGTAAGTCTTCTCAATTTTGTTCTTAACTATTGACAAAATTTTGCTTCATTAATTGCACTCGTGAAAATAAAATTACATTTAGTTATTTGTTAGAATTTGCAATGCACAAAGTGCAAATGAAGAATAACTAACAAGTACATAAACTCGGGACTTTATCGTCGAGCTTGTCGATTGAATTTCGAGAACAGCGATAACTGATCGCAATTCGGACACTGATCTTTGATCTTAAAAAAATATTCGACCTGCAACTCGAAATTGGAGGATTGTATATTGCTTTTTAATAAATTTCAGACAGAAAGCACTGATTATTCGACTTTTGAAGATTTCACATGGACCCGCGTGCACGAATTAAATTATCGCGTGAAAGGCTGCAGGTAATGCAATAACGAATTAAAAATCTAATTAATTACACCGTCCTCTCTGTAATCAAATTAAACAAGAACTTTCGTCGGGATATAACATGCAAAGGCGACGTTGAAACGCGTTGATTCCTAGATCAAAGAACACGGGCCTTGTTCGGGCGAACGGTTTAAAATTATTTTCATTGATAATTGCGAATTTTATTCCGTTTTCGCCGTTACATTCCGTTTTAGTTCGCGAGCGGAGAGACTGCTCATTAAGAAAAAAGCCGGGAGGGCATTTAATTAATTAAATTACATCGTTTTAAAAGACAATCCCGGGAGACATTCAGCGCGGGAGCAGCGTTGGAAAAAGAATGGGACATTTGTTAATCCGACGATATTCCCCTCGAATTTACGTCGAAATATATATATATATATATATTCGCAGCGAGCTATAATTTGTTCAGAAAAAAAATCTCCGAAAAAAATAGAAAGAAGAAAAGAAAAATTTGCTGTTTGTTCGAACGAACCGAGCGGGAGAGCTTTAATTTCGGGCGAGGGGAGAAAAAATTACTCCCCGTGTTTTTTATTTTCGCGTTCAACTAAACAGAATCGCGTAGATTTTCCTGCGGGATACCTCGCGCAAATAGAGATCAGAGGAAAAGCTGAACGATATATCGATGTATTTGGGAATTTTTTCCCCCCTTTTTTTTTTCAGATATCAAAGGATTTTATTCGAGCAAGGAAGGGAGAGGGAGAGAGAAGGATATCCTAACTGTGGAACGTTTCTCTCAGCGGGAAATAAAGGACACCGCCAAAAACTGGCTGTTTTTTTAACGTTAACTTGTGACTGGCGCAGAAATGATTTCGCGATATGAAAAGCTCGTTTTTTTTCTTTTTCCTCCTCCTCTCTCTCTCTCTCTCTCTCTCCCCGGGAATACGTGTAGGTACACGCATTTCATCCATACCTTTGGAGCACTGTGGTACAATTAGTTTGCAAGACAACGGTCTACGTCAACGTGTTCCAAATTTTGTTGCGACACGGCGATATAACATGAAACAAAAAAAAAAACTGCTCGACTTGTACCTGAGTACGATTCGTCTCACTGAAAGGCCCAGAAGGAACTGTTCTGACTTTGTTGCCATAAAATTTTATTGATATGCAAACATTTGAATCGATAGGAAACAAATTACAGGCGCGATCGCTCAGTACCAGACAACGCCACTCCCCCTCGAGGTCTATTCCACGCCCCCTCATGAATCACGTGACCCAAAGCAACCAATCGCTAATTTTCGTTGCATCAGCGTTGCACCTAAAGAGGCCCGATTTTCTGGGTAATCCCCGCTAAAATCACTGTCAGTGATAATAAATAAAAGACTTTTGATTTGCAAGATGCAAACTGATTGATCTTTCTCTTGGCCGTGTGCGAATCGCAACGAGGACAATTCTGGAAGTAATTAAACACTAAATTGATAGCTGATGTTTGCTGTTATGACGTACTAATTTTGAACTGAAGCAATTGTTATACACATATGATGGACGCAGTATATGTTAGAATTTTTGAAACTATTTTGAGCAGTAATATCTAATTTGCTAGTTGTTGTTGTTCTATTAATTTTAGAACTGAAACAGTTATTATGCAGCAAATGTTACATTAAGTTTGATGATTGATAATTATGATGGCATGATGCTACAATATTGTTATTTCAACTGTCGAATTGTTTCAGAATTGTACAATTCAATCGTCAAGTGAAAATAATAATTTCGGTGCGACGTCAAATTAATATGATTGGAATAACATACAACTATTTCAACCATCATCTCAAATTGATATAATCTCCAAAGACAAATGTAATCTGGATGTAACGTCAGAGATAACATGACGACGACTGTTAATTCGGTTATCGAATTTAACGTTAGAATCCTTAACCCGCAACAGTTTATAAAATCGTAAAATTACATTATTAAAATAGAATTCCATGTTTGAAGCTCCAAAAAAAGTAATCTAGAATAGACACGAATAATAACTTGATCAAATTTAATATAATAATTCTTACTGAATCATGATCACTATTAACTGTCTCAACTGTCAAATTTAATATAATAATTCTTATAGAGACACGACCATTATTAACAATAACAACTGTCTCAACTATCGAATTTAATATAATAACTCTTATAAAGACACAATCATTACTGACAACAACTGCCCGTACTGTTGAATTTAATATAATAATTCTTATAAAATCACGATTATTACAACGGTAACAACTGTCTCAACCATAAAATTTAATATAACAACTGTCATAAAATCACGAAATTGGATGATCTGATGACAAAATTACCAGTCGTTCTAATCTAAAAATTAGACAACTAACCCAACAACTAAGATACATAATTTTATGAAAATTTTCTCTGCGGTTTAAAAATCTTTCGTCCTCAAAGCCCAAAGAGAGTCCGACGTCCTCCACTTTCTCCTAACTCGTCCGCATCGTAACTGATGCCACCCCTAGTTGCGTATTCGCTTAATACGCCACCTGAGCTTCCGGATGCTGTAACCTGGGCTGCGAAGCTTCTCTGAACGTTTCCTGGAGAAACACAGAGAGAGACAGAGAGAGAGAGAGAGTGGCATCTAGGTGTTTCTCATATCCCGGCGAATCTCTCGGACTTGTATATAATTCCGCGCGAAGAGCGTGACCTAGAAGAAGGGGGGAGGTCTCGGTTCCCTGTCACAGCTTTCTGCCCTGGTACCCTGGCAACCAGCAGCAGAATCCAACTCCAGCCACTTTAATACAACCCTAATTTACCCCGGCTAGTTCCTAGCCTTAATTTACTAGGCCAACGATTAGAAGATAAAGTTTAGGATTCCCGCGTTCCGTTAGTCCCCCGGTTTAGTCCGTCAATAGCCGCGCCCAAGTTTTCCAGAAGTTGCCGCTAATGAAAATTCGAATTAACCGGCCGGGGTGAGGGAAGAGGGGGATTCTTGGCTTGGCCGTTTAATTAAATATCTTGGATATACAAAGGACGGATCGAGAGCGGCGGTCTTTTGTCCCGCTGTTCGAGTAATCTCCTCGTTAGGAAATATTATAATACTCACTACCTGCTTAACTGCGTCCGCCCGATAATACCTCCGCGGCGGATAAAATAATTTTATTTTCTCCCGTTGGCTGTCTGTGTTTACTCGGGTTTCCGTCGAGTTTGATCGACGCGATTGCGGTTCTCCAATTGGACTTTTATTGCGTTCGGTGTCCGTCGAACGTGTTTCCTCCCAAACACGTATTTGCTCCCTGATTCTTGCATTCTTCTCGTTGCCACGGGTGCGAGTACTAAAATCTTCGATACTTTGGAATTCTTTGAAACTTTCAATCTTTTAAATTCTTCTGATACTTTGAAATTCGCGATTCACGCAACTGACCGTTTTATCTGTTAAAAACAAGACACAAAATCTCCGCGCTATCGCGTCAAAAGAAAAGAAAGAACGCAAAACTCACGCAACAATTATGAAATTGAACGATCAATATCCCTGCCTCTTCTGCAGCTCAAATTATCAGAGTTGTTGCAACAATCCACGAAACAACGTAATCGACCAGCGAAACCGTTCCTTCGGCCGACAACGATTTCCTGCGAAATTAATTCCGAAACTTATCGCCGAGCGACGACGACGGTTTTCATTGTGCGCGTTGAACAGTTGATAGACACGGTGGAAGTATATTGTTCGGCCATTATTCCACGCGCAAACTCGATCCAAACGCGGTGTGCTCTCTCGGCGAGTTTTAATAACGGAATTAGCATGTAATTCTCCGCGGGCGAGCAACCGGGTCCAGCGTGCAAATATCACGGTTTTACAAGTATTTCGGGCAACGAGCCCGGGAAACGGTTGATTGTTACTCCCGCCGCGGAAAGTCAGAAAATTCTACCCCGGGGAATTATGCGTACAATGGCGCGGATTATTTGGCCGGGGCCGGTTACGACGCGTGTTATCGACGCACTCGCAGTTCCTTCCCTTGGATAACTGATCTCTGATAGCGGATAGTTTCCACGCTCGAACGCACGCGGGGTTTCACACACCTCGGGGGCTCGGGTTTCAGTTCGTATCTCTCGTTGCTGAATCTCTTTCGATGATTCAACGATCAATCAGTCTTCCGGGTAATTGTTGGACGTCGATTTTTCGATATTTCGAGTATTCTCGGGACTATTTTCCTTTCAAATTTTTCAGTTTTTCAGACATCGATCTTTTTCTGGAACTTTTCAATCTAATAATTTAACGATTTAACGATTTCCCAATTTGATAATTTGACAATTCTCCAATTTAACAATTTATTAATCTCTGGAACTTTCCAACTTGATAATTTGACAATTTTCCAATGTAATAATTTAGCAATCTCTGGAACTTTCTAATTTAATAATTTCGAATAATTACCAGATCAATTATTCCTTAAGAATCTCTGGAGTTTTTAGCAGCTCCATTAATCAAACACAATGCCAATTATCAAACACTAATTTCTCGAGAATTTCTAGAATTTTCTTGAGTAACTGTCGAACATCAAGTTTTTTGGACGATTTCTGGGAATTCTTTGTGATTCTCGTAATTCACAAATTACCAATTTCTTCCTTTTTTTTTAAACCAGAAATCAGATCGACTCCAAACAATTCAAATGTAAAACTGAAAGTTCTATACATATATATATATTTAAGAGTAATTGCAATTTTTCATTTGGTAGTTATCGATGAAAAAAATTTATTTAAACTATTCGAGAAGATTGTATTTTCTACGAATTCGCAAAGAGCCTAGGCAAATCGAATTCAACTTCGATTTAAAGACCGAATTGATTGTCTCGGTACGTTGGCCCGATAATGGACAATTGTTCGAAAAATTTCTTTGATCGAATCAATCAACGCGCGAACACGTTCGACTGTCCATCTATTTGTGAAAATCATTTCTGGTAAATAAGCAATGGAGTTTCGAGCTCCGTTCGAAATTCGACGGAAGATATTGCAGAATAGAATTCAATTGCGTGCGACGCTGTAATATTGTATCAATTCCCCAGGCCCTCCATGCTGACTTAGGTATAATACAGACAGAGGAACGGCAATAGAGCTCTAATACAGTGCGACAAATCTAGCTTTGTCGGTTGCTGTTACAGTGCCTCTTAACGTCTCTCGTAACATATATGTTACATACCAAATATCTGCTTTGTGTTAAGAGGTTGTGTAATCCTGATTGGTCACTGACCATCGCGCCGGACTCGCGGCAAATCTGTGTATCATCCCTCAGCAATTATCTAATTGTCCCGACGTCTCGTGTTACGGATATCAGACAGACTCGTTGCTACGCAGAACAGACGTTGTTCGCCAAACTTTCATCAAAAGTTCTTTCAATTTCTCGCGTGAAACACGGCTATATGTAACATGTTTCAATTTGAATTACAACAATTTCATTGCCAACGATTTAATTACTAGTAAATTTCGTAAATAAGTTTAACAATAAATTTCAAATATGTGAAATAAATAAATTTCAGAATAAATTCCCGAAGAAACCTCGCAAATAAATTTCAACGAATCTTATTGTATTTTTTTAGACTTGCTGTGTTATTCAAAAGATGCGTCTTTCGAACGCACGATATTATCGCAAATGTTTCTATATAATAAGCATGATATTATCCCTGTTGGTTGCACTTTTGTTTCTCCAACACAAGCTCCGCTGTTCGAAGCAAACAGCAACGAGAAACCACCGCGAACGAGATGTGACGAGATGTTCTTCGTCGTGGTCAGATATCAAACACGAGGGTTGGGGGTTGAAAATCAGCTCGAAGCCGCGATAATGAATGCGACGCTTCTCTCTTTCCTCTCTGCATTTTCTCACCTTTCTCTCTCTCTCTCTCTCTCTCTTCAGTCTTGTTCTTTCTCTCGCGCGTGCCGGGAAATTCTGTCAAGCGAGCTGTTGAAAATTTAATCATCCCCCCGAAAAGCGGTCGATGATTGTGCCGCGACATGTGACGCGCGCCTCGCTTGTTCTCCCATTCACCGTTCGCGGGAGAGAGAGAAAGGACCCAGAGAGAGGGTTTTTGAATAAAACATACAGCGTTTCCAATAAATTTGCGAGAAAGGCGGCCGCGATTAAACCGGCTGGGTTTTTGACTGTCCGACACGTGTATCGCGGTGGACGATGGTAATGCTCATGACTGATTTTACGAATGGACATCCTTGGCGCTGGAACCAGCGAGAGGCGTGAAAATTTCCATCAGAGACGTTGAAATAAAAAGAAGAAGAAAAGAAGAAAGACAAATGGAAATAGTTGGATCGATATATAATTGATGAAAAATCATTCTTTGTAAATCTGTAAAAATATACAGACAAAAATTATAAATAAATAACGAGTTGCAAATAACGAAGAAGTTTTCTGTTCAAATTGAGCATTTGATAATATCCAAAATAATTTGAGAAATATTATTTCTTGGATTTGATGAAACAGAAATAATGAATAACTTTCAACTTTCTCTTGTATCTGTCGAACAAATATATTTATAATATTGTACTTCCAATTCTAAACAAATAATTCTGACCATAAGTTATAATTACTTGTAACAAGAATGATACTATGTACTGTGTATTATGAAATCTACATTTACTTTGTAAATTTATTCAAAGAGATAAAATAGTGAAAGCATTTGTTGAATAAGTATAACATCGTACTTTCAATCCTAAACAAGTAATCATAAATTATTATCATAGCAAGAAGCATTGTGTGTGTTGTGAAACCTACATTTATTTGCACATTTATTCAAAGTGAAAGAACTGTTGAATAAATAAATTCAGTAACATTGTACTTTCAATTCTAAACAAATATATGAATAAATATACTAACAATATTATACTATAAATGACAAGTATAAGAATATATCCAATAACATTGTACAAGCAATTCTAACCATAGGTTATAATTACTTGTAACAAGAATGATTCTATGTACTGTGTATTATGAAATCTACGTTTATTTTGCAAATTTAAGTTTTTGAAAGAGAAAACAGTGAAAGCACTTGTTGAATAAGTATATTCAATAATATCGTACTTTCAATCCTAAACAAGTTTCAATTCTAATCATAAATTATTATCATAACAAGAAGCATTTTGTGTGTTGTGAAACCTACATTTATTTTGCACATTTATGCAAAGTGAAAGAACTGTTGAACAAATAAATTCGTGCTTTCAATTCTAAACAAGTATATGAATGAACAATGTTATACTATAAATGACAAGTATAAGAATAAATATATTTAATAATCATCGTACAAGCAATTCTAACCATAGGTTATAATTACTTGTAACAAGAATGATTCTATGTACTGTGAAATCTACATTTATTTTGCAAATTTATTCAAACAGTGAAAGGACTTGTTAAGTAAGTATATTCAATAACATCGTACTTTCAATTCTAAACAAGTATATGAACAAATATACCAACAATATTATACTGTAAATAACAAGTATAAGAATAAATATATTTAATAATCATCGTACAAGCAATTCAGTTATAATTATTTGTAACAAGAATCACTGTACATATTGTGTATTTTGGAACCCAAAATTTATTCGAAGAGAGAACAGCGAAAGAGAAAGAGAGGGAATAAACGAAAAAGCGACCGCAAAGGGCTGTGTAGATTTTTTTTCGCTGATTCGCGCCGCTTTCCAAACGGCGCGCAGTTATATAGAGGTTTTCCCCGGCAAGTACAATTTATTCAGAACATTCTATTACGCTTTGATTGGCCCCGAGAGCCATTTTACCGAGATCGTTTAACCGAGGGCGTCAAACACAGCCCTGTAAATAAATGACGTTCGATCCAGCCGCGTCCCGATCGCTCGTTCGCCATTCCTATTACAGGGGGATGTCTCTCCTTCACCCTCTCCACCAACGCTCTCTGATAATCCGTTTGATAATACCTGCTAAACTAAAAGGTAGGATTAAACGAGACTACTTGTCTCGCGAAATATAAAAAGAAGGGAAGTGGAGAAATGTCATTGGTTTTCTTTTTAGCGCGCTATCACCCCTTAAACAGGGATGAAGATAAAAAATAATTTGACGAGCGTGAAAAATTGTGATTTCAATCTAAAAATGTCACTGATGACACCCTGTGAGAGGTGTAAATGTCGTCACGTGTAATTTGGAATGAAACGTTCGTTCAAAATGATCGTTCTTAAATGAGAATGAGCGACGCATCGGGGAAATAAAACAACGCAAGGGCAGTTGGATCGGACTAGAGTTTCGAAAATCGAACTCACCCCACGCGTTACCCCTCTACTCGCAGCTCGTCGCGGCTTAATTATTCAGATAGACTGTGCGCGACTTTAAACAAGGTTGCCTCCGCGCCGTTGCCTCGCCTGATGCGTTCATCTCGCCGAGTTACGGCTGACTTAATTAAAATCCTGTTGCATGATTAACGGCGCACAGTAAACGATTATACGAAACGGGGAATCTATTTGCCAAGTCGAGTGAAACTTTCCCCTCTCCTGAATTTTTTACCCCTCCCCACTCCCCCCGCGAGAGTCCTTTGAGAGTTTCAACAGATTTCTCTCCACCAAAGTGGAAAAACACGAAAGTCTGTTCAATTTCTTTGCGCCAACCAACGTAGATTGACTGACCGCAAGTGTTCGAGTAGTTTTGCAATTTTGCAGTCTCCAAGTGGAAATTTGTTTTTATTGTAACAAATATGTACAGGGTGATTCGCGTGACTTTTAAATTATTTAGTGAAAAATTGTATGGCTTTTTCATTTAAAGGTAACGGAGTTGTGAAGGATGCTGTGGAAAGGATTTTGGGTAGTGTGAGAGAAAGCGATAGTTTTGCACGTTTCGTCTCGGGAATCACTGCCTAAACTCATCAGTGGGGCTGATGGCAGCCACTCCTTTACTCCACACGCTTATTATAACTAAACCTACTAGCTGGTTCGCACCCATCCTAGCGGGGTTCCGCACACTCTGCTGCTTAACGTCAAAGATCGGTAGGACATCGACGCTAGGCGCGCAGCCACTTGCGGTTTGTGCTAGTCGAGTGTTCGAAACCCGTATTTGAGGAATCCTAGGCCGCTACACATTTATTAAAACATGACGTATCAATTTTTCATGGGTCACGAAATTTCTGAGGTCACTTTAATTGGATTTAATATATTTTTTTTTTTTCATCGTAAATCGAAAGAGTATTAAATTTCAAGTAGAAAAGCCACATTGGTCCCAGACATATATTTATATATATATGTATTACACATGCTATTATATATATTATAGCAAATCGAAAGAAATGAGTTAACCCCGACGGTTATATTAAATAATAGGCCGAATAATGTATTTAATAAACCGCTCGAATAAATTATGAATGATTATTTATTACAGGTTGATGCCGAGGCGTTTATCTACGATTTCGCGCATTTTAACGTTATTAATTTACTTTCGCCGGGTTGAAACGGGCAAGATTTGCATATTACTGCCAGACAAATAAAACGGAATTAAACGTCGTGTGTCTCGCTGTGCCTGAACGGTGTGTGTGTGTGTGTGTGTGTGTGTGTGTGTGTGTGTGTGTGTGTGTGTGTGTGTGTGTGTGTGTGTGTGTGTGTGTGTGTGTGTGTGTGTGTGTGTGTCTTTTTTTCCAAAAAATTAATTGTCCCGATAATAAATTACCGTGGGCGAACCGAAGCGTTTAATCTCATGCTAAATTAGTCGTATACGTGTTACTTTTATATTTATCATCCCCGGGTGGTTACGCGCCGGTAGTTCTGCTTGGGAAAAATATTTAGGCGACGATAAAATTGATAAACCTTCGAAATACGAACAGATCGATTAAAGGCACTGCCAGGGAAAAAATTAATTTCAACTGCAGAAACTTCAGCAACAAAAAAGAAAAACAGAAAAAAAAATTCGAGATGAGGAGGAAGCTTCAAAAATTATCGTCTGGAATGGTGATTATTTCGAAAGTGTAATGAAAAAAGTCTCGAAAAGGATGCTGAATCGTTCGTTTTAATAAACAATTCAAATTCTCCTCGTATCGAATATTTTATCAAATATTCTTCTCCCGTATTTTCATACTCGGTATTTTGCCGATTCATCAAAAATCGACGAGAATTACGATTCTTGCCCTGATAACGCGGCGCACGAGATGGTAACGTTTTTTATTCCTCGTCCCTTCGACGCCAGCTTTGTTTTCGCTGAAACAAGTGTATTTTACATTGTGGTAATCGCGCGAATTGGATTTTCTTCTGTCCGCTCTGGAAATAAATAACATTACGCGAAACTGTTTTCATCGTGTTCTCCTCCGCGCGGGTAATAACGTCTCGGAATGAAATTTCTGCTTGGTATGCAATTCTTTGTATATATTTTTTATCATCCATCGCCTGTTCCTGACGTCGCTCGTTATCGATAATTTATATTTGCGCGAGCTCGATAACGCTCCGAGCAAAGTTCCGTTTTGTACGTCCGACCAACGGCAAACGGTGAAATTCATAGTAATCCTTTTTTTCCAACACGCGTCAAAGCTCATTTCTCGCTCGCTTCACTCTTGTGGTTTCTTGCTTCGATGTCGAGCCGACTCCCAAGCTTTTGTTTGCGTTCCTCCGTGACCGCTGCGCGAGCTGAGATTAATTTTTAATTGTCAAATCCACTTTGCGCGCGACGAATTTCGACGTAATTGTACCGATGCAATGCATAATACAAGCGCGCATAATTGCGCGCTGTTACTCGAATAATTTAGCAACTCGAAAAACTTGTATTTTGCAACATTTCTTCCTGATCTTCGATCGATTTGTATCTTCATTTGTGGTTTTTATATTTTTCAAGAAATATTATTGTAAATAAGAATATTATTTCACATCATGCGCCACGTTGCGCCATTTTTCAAATAATTCAGCAACTTAGAACTTTCACTCTAAAATTCTTGTTTGCGTTCCACGAAAAGGCGATTTGACAATTTGTATTTCCCATGTTCAAATTGTTGCAACCTAACGATTTAACAAAATCGTGTTTCAAAGAGTCGCGTCATTTATCGAGAATCGTGTTGATTTATGATACATTTGACAATTTATTTTACACCATCCGTGTCTTCCCCGAAGATCGATAAGCTGATTGAACTCCTCGTTAATTCCCTCAAAAACTCGAATGTCCATCGATCGACTGACGAACAGGCCCTGCACCACGAGGCAGAATCAATTAAGCATTTACGCTCGCGATTATCAAAATCGACAAAGATCGAAGGGAGGGGGCTGATAGTCGATGGGTGCTCCATCTATAAAGTTGCGATCCATCGTAACGACGTTACGTACCCGATCGGGCGCTGCATTACTCCGGAGGAGCAGGAGCTCTCCAGAGTGTATGATGGTACACGGTTCACCGCCTTTCTCTCTATTACTCTTCATCCCGGGCCCTTAGCAAGTTGGTCAAGTCGGTGAGTGCACGCCCGAAGCGCGTGGCACCACCTTGTCGCAGTTAACCTAATCAGGATCGCGTCGTCGCGAGGCCACAGTGTTAGTATTAGTTTCGCGATTCATTCGATTATCGTTAACGTCTGATC
>KQ435735.1:2253894-2271541 GCA_001276565.1 Melipona quadrifasciata
CTTTTCAGATTTCCCGCTTTTATTGTATATTCGTCACGAGGTACGAGTTTCAGTTGCTTGAGAATGGAATCGGCAGTGGCTATGGAGTTTCGGTCGGTGAATAGCTTTTTGTGCGGTAGGACATTCACAATGATTTTCGATAAGTCCATTTAGTAATTGTGCGATCGGATTAATAACGAAGGAAAATCGTCGATTTACTTTCGTAGAACAATTCAATCTCGCATTTATTATTAATAATAATAACAGGTGTATTTTTAGGTATATTCTCGATGAAATTTGAAGATTTAAATAATTTCCAATTGTAGCGAAGGAAGGCGATATGTATTATAATATAAAGTGAATAATTTTATTCTTGACAAAATTGGAAAGATTGAAAGTATTACGTTCGAAGATTTAAATAATTTTCAATTATAATGAAAAAGGGTGTTGTAAATTGTAATATGAAGCGAATAATTTTTACGTACATTCTTGACAAAAATATCGTGTTTGGAGATTTAAATAATTTTCAGTTACAGTGAAAAAGGGTGATATATGTCATAACATAAAGTGAATCATAATATTATATGTAATTTGTAATATAATAATTTCTTATTACGACTAAACACTGGAACTATCAAGTACCAAAGCATAGAATTTTCCTCAGAGATATTGAAATGAAAAAAGTAGAAGAAACTGTAAAATACAATAGAATACACAAACTTTTATTTGTACATTTTAATATGATATAATATACATAATCGTGATACAAAATCATTTATAATACAATATAATGTAAAAAAATCATTTAAATTTCCAAAAATATACTGTATCACATCTATAATGAGCAAAAATTATAAACAAAAATTATAAATCAATCATTTCGACCACCTCGGTAGTTCTAGTGTTAAAATTGTTTAAAAACGTTTCGTTTCATAGAAAGAGAAATAGAGGCTGCAATGACGACACAGCTATAGACTTAAATGAAAAAATTTAAACAACAAGATAAAGGTGTATAAAGTGACTGTAATATTTAATATTTTCCAATTAAAAGTTCTCGATCGGTGAATTAAAATCACCGGATCCTGGGCTTATTGGACCTCTCATTGACTGAATGACAGAGTCTGAAGGAAGTGCAGCGAAAACACATTCGAAGTAATCCATCATCTCGTTTTCTTAATTAATCGATCGAAAGAAGATTCTCTCGTGCTGCGGGGGAGTTTTTTTCTCGCGAGAGGTTGGTGATTCCTGCGGAGCGAAAAGAAACTACGACGACCGAGCCGAGAGTTTTAGTATTTATGTTTCCGTGAAAAATGGAATGCTTGATTGACTATCCTTGTATCAACTCGCGATCGTTGTTTTCACGGATCTTTCCTTCTCTTTCTATCTGTCTTTCTTCCCCTTTTCTTCTTCTTCTTCTTCTTCTTCTTCTTCTTCTTTCCTATCGGAGAAGTTTTCATACCGGATGAGGAAGATAGATTGTACATTTTTATGCCAGGGAGTATTGACTTTCATGTTGCACTGGTAAAATATTATCGAAGGGATGTTATTGAAGATACGATAATGTCCTTGGAAATGAAATCTCTGTCATTTCGGGAATATACGACAGTGGAAGTTTGTTTCGCTGGCTTGTTCCCTTTCGATTCACCGCCGAATCGATATATAATTTTTCGCGGCTATTCGTTTCTAATTTATACTCTGATGAATAGAGTGCTTTGTATGCGTGGATTTATATTTTCGCGCGAATGAATCTGGTGAAAGGAGCAATCGTTGATGGAGAATTTCTCGGTGTTATTGAAAATTATCGAAATTTTCATCGTGTTATGAAAATTTCCATTGTGTCATGAAGATTTATATTTATATCGGCATGGAGAGTTATTTCCAAAATACAATTTCTTGAGAGATTGATTCAGTCGACGTTGTTGGATTTTGACCGATCCACGTCATCATTTAATTTTCGAATTGCCTTACTCCAATTTACATTTCGCGCTTTTAACGACGAATACTATCAGTGGAATA
Organism: Melipona quadrifasciata; assembly: GCA_001276565.1. Lineage (NCBI taxonomy): Eukaryota > Metazoa > Arthropoda > Insecta > Hymenoptera > Apidae > Melipona > Melipona quadrifasciata. The sequence continues at coordinate 2,255,890 of KQ435735.1, forward strand.
AAATTACCAATCGAATGCAGGAATACTGAAAATGCTAGAGAATTTGATTTTGTTATAAAAATTAAATTGCAAAGTTGAATTAAGCTTATCTTGCTAACTAAGTACAATTAACTAAATTATTTATCAAGTATCAGTCAATAATCCAAATAAATTTACAATTTATAATTTAAACAATCTACACAAATTTATACGATATGAATTAATCTCAGTTAAAAAGTGCAAAATCAAATTCAAAATTCCCAAATGCCAAAATCAGAGAACGTACGATGTCACTATAACGAAAAAGAAGAGTATAATATGCACACAATGTTAATTTTAAAGAATAATCACCAAGTGATTGAACAAATCTAACAGTCTAACGCCAAATTATTACTCATCAAGTATAATATATATGAAATTTTAATTTTAAATAATAATCATCGAGTCTCAAATGACTAAACAACCCAAAGTTAAGCAGTCTAATTCCAAATTACTGTTACCTTGCTCACCAAATATAATATACACCCAATGTTAATTTTAAACAATAATCATTCAGCCCCAAGTGACAGAACATTCCAAAATTGAGCAAATTAAGTCTAACACCAAAAATATTATTCACCAAGTATAACATACCCTCAATCTCAATTTTAAACAATTTTAATGACCCAGTTTCAAGTGACTGAACGTCACTTGAAAAAAAAAACTGCACGACTTGTACTCCAGTACGATTTTTTGCCATAAAATTTTATTAATACACAAACATTTGAATCGATACAAAACAAATTACAGGCTCAGTACCAGACAACGCCACTCCCACTCGAGGTTTACGCCACGCCCCCTCACGAATCACGTGACCCAAATCAACCAATCGCTAATTTTCGTTGCATCAGCGTTGCACCTGAAGAGGCTCGATTTTTTTGGGTTACCCCCCCTAAAATCACTTTCAGCGATAAAACGGAACCCTTCGCCAAGGGATCTCTGAATGCACACGAAGAGGTCAGAAGACCTCTCTCTCCGTAGCGCGAAACTTTGCGAAGTAGAAACGGCGCGGCTGAAAATGAAGGGATATCTCACGGAGAGGCAGCCTCCTCACAGGCTGATGACAAGGGAGAAGTTAGGCTGCTGCTTGTATCTTAATTGTTCGTAGCAAGCGATCGTCTGCGTCTGACGTTAATGCTGTTCGTAAACAATGCATCTCCGCCTCGGTATTATCCCCGGTCGTGCCGTTTTATGCGTATTTCGCGAGTGTCCTCTCCCCTCCGTTGGAAAACTTTTCTTCTCGGTGTTTTCGACTTGGCGAAAGTCAGGCCTCGCGAGTTACAGAAAAAGAGAGAGAGAGAGGCAACTCACCATTGTGAGATTACTCGCACCACCGAGTGGAAAACGTGGAAAACTGATTAGGAATACCCGCTGCTGACCCGGCGAATCATTCGGACGAGGACGAGAGTTTTACCCGCCTGTTTTATTCGATCCTCGAGCTTGCGCCAGTTCCTTCTGCGACGCGAAGTTGGAAGTTTCTTTCCTCTCCGCAGACTCGGCCTGTTCGTGAAATGCATTCGACGCCTTTTCGGGAAAAACTTGCTCGCTTAATCTCGCGCGTTTCTCTGCTTCGCGAGATTATTTCGACAGCAAGTTGTTTCTGCTTTTTTTTTTTTTTTTTTTTTTTTTTTTTTTTTTTTTTTTTTTTTTTTGCTTATTTTACGTTCTTGCGTTCGAGGAGAAGCTTCCTCGAGTTCTTCAGTTCCCAAATTTCCACGAGGTGTATTCTTAGTCGAATTTGGAAACTTTAGTTTATTATTATTTGTAAAATAACGATTTGTAACGTCGTCGAGTAGATTTTTTAACATTCGTTAAAAAAAAATTGAGTCGAACCAAGTTACACTCTATGATAATTTCTCAACCCCCTTCGTGTGCTTAAAATTTTCAACTTTGTTGCAATTTGTCAGATTCTATAGAACACATCGTTTCACTTATATTAACGTCGAATTGATTTCTGTGTTTGATACAAAGATCGAGCTGTTGAGTGCTCCAAAATTTACCAGACGCTGGAAATAAACGAAAAGCGCGCAACAAACTTTAATTTGCATGATAATTAAATTTTATCTCTGCGTTGTAACAGAGGCCAAATATCGATAAGCTCCAAATATCCACATTTGCATTCGACGTTACATCGATTTCACGAGTTGGAGGATCCAAACGAAAGTTGCAGTTCTCTGCGTGGGATCGCGAGCCGGACGAGCAAGAGCGGAAAGAAGCGTGCGGCTATAATCTGATTTCTCTCGTGTCGTTGGTAACACTGGCTGTACGAAAATCGCATGATCGCGCCGGGCGAAACTAATCACGCTAATGGGCATGCCGTACCCGTGGTTTGCTGTAATTACAATTCCAGATAAATGCCGGGAATTTATCTGGTATTTACGCCGGGCCGATCGACGTTTAATTACAACGTGCCCTTACGGCCCTCGGCAGTCGGCACTGCTTGGCACACTGTGCACGATGCGCAGTTATCCTTCCGGATTACCCGAAGAGTAAGTATTTGTCCGTGAGAAATGAGAAGCCTCCTATCACGCGGTGATAACGTCGCCAAAGTTACGAGTTACTTTGTTGATATCGTCCAGGACGATGCGGTGGTCGAATTTTAATTAACGATTGATGACTAACGAATGAACCTGTAAAATATGCAAGCGCATATTTTAGTTTTCCATACTCATAGAAAAATACATCTACAATCTACAGAGTGAAACTGAAAGAACCCTCAAGGTGTTTGTCTTTAGATTTATTTTTTTTGAACGCGAATATCGACGATCTGTGAATTAAATTTGATTGACGAATATAAATCTTAAAGAATCTGTACCAAAACTATTTTTTTTTCTTTTTTAGTAAGAATATTTTCTAAATCCCGAGGGTAGTAAGTTTGCACAGATATCCATAAGATCCGACTAAAATAGATCGTCAAATTTGAATTTCCAAAATGGTATTGAATCAGTGTTGAATTTACTCTGAGAATAATAGGTTTTGTAGAAGTGTCAATGATCTGTAGACTAAAATTGGCTGCCAAATTTAAATTCCCGAGAATTCGGTATTGAATCTATTCCGAGGATAGCAAATTTACAATTCTAAAAGTGACAACAGTTCTACAATTGACTGCCAAATTTAACTTTGCACAGTAAATGTTCCGAGGATAACAATTTTGCGCAACTGTCGACGATTAAAACTGCAAGCTGTTAAATTTACATCCACAGGGATTATTTTTCATTAAAAAGAAGAAAAAAAAAAAATTGCCTAAAAGCAATCCACAACGCTTTTAACGTAAATCCGAACGATCTGCCAAGCTTCAATTCAAGCTTAAATTTTCCAATAATATTCTGCATAAAAACTACTTCCCTCCCCCCCCCCCCCCCCCCAAAAAAAGAGAAAAAAATAGTTGAAATTTCAAGTACTTGAACCTGCTATAGCGACTCGTCCTTTCCTGGATCCCTTTGACCGTCGAGACTTGGACGAGGACTCCTCGTCGGGAATTTAGGTGAGTCGCGGTCGTGCACGTACGTATGTATGCATGTTGCACGGTGTAACGCGCTAGAGCACTTTGCGAGTGCCCGTGGCCCATATACATGCAGCTCTCGTTACGTACACTCGAGCCAGATGCACGCTAGACCGCACCTATAAGCGAGGAGACTACCGGCACGGCCCACTATATTATCCGCGACTTAATCGTCCGGGCTTGCAAACTTTTTATGGTCCATAATTCAAAGTTTTCGCGAAGGGGGGTATTCTTTAAGGGTATCCCGGAAGCCTCTCCTTTATTACAACGTGAAGAAGGTACGAAGGTGAAACTACTTGGTCAAAAGACGAGCGCGCGTGTGTGCGCGGTTGGCTTGCTAGAAATTTCTACCGCACGGTGTGCCGGCGGAAAATAATCCGTGTACTCGTTAGCGATCTCTTTCTTACTGTTGGAATAACAAACGAGCTGCTTGTAAGCTCAGTTTTATTTCAAAATTCAACGCGCGCTGAGAAATAAAAATTCATTTCCGCGATCTCGGGGAACTTTCTCCGGGAGAGAAAAATGTCCTTTAATTTGTCAAGTTGATCGATTGCCTCAAGAGCAGAATTCAACTCTGCGGGGTTGATGATGATGGGAAAGGATGATCGTTCATTGTTTTATAAATTTGGTTCGTCCAAGAAATAAATTACGAATTTAACTCTCGAACGCTGCGGCTTCGTATAAGCGGTAATCGTGTTTCGTAAATTTCCAAAATTAATACTAAACGCAAACTTCAACAATTGAAATTAAAATTAAAAATGTGCAAATTGTGTCAGAGAACATGTAATTTTATATTAATTTTACGTATAATTTTATACACATTTATGTATGATTTTAAATACAATTTTATATATACTTGTGTATAATTTTACAAACAATTTCATATACATTTGTGCATAATTTTACATACAATTTTTATATATAATTTTAAGCGCAATTTCTCTATAAATGCGCGATCAAGAATAGTGGAGTTTGTTTTGCAAGTATCTTTTTAATATCTTTCTGCCTTGAACGCTAGCTGTGCCACGTTGCACGAGATTCGAACGATGAATTTAATAAAAATTGCAACGATAACGAATTGAGATGCGCAAGCAGATGATTTTTATCATAAACGACAATATATAACATTTCGAAAAGTGATTGGACATATTACTGTACGGAGGATTGCATAATTGTTTCGTTCGCAAATAATTTTGAAATATCAAAAATGTGTTCATTGATCGACCATATTGCGTTTAACGGATTTCCGTCCCACCGTCGAGGTGCAAAACAGTTCGCCGGAAGTGGATCTTGAATATTTTAGGAACGAACCGCCGGTTCGGAAAATCCAGCGCTCCCTCGCTACGCTGAGCTAATTCGATACAGTTTTTGCACGGGGAATAGGAATAAGCCGCGATATCTCGGAATAATATAATCGGAATATTTTCGCTGTCTGCTGTTCCCCTTGTTTCTCTTTTTTCCAGCCTCTCCTCTTTTCGCCACTCGAGCCGTACACTCGACAAATTTCGTCGTTCGACTTTCAAATATCTTCGTTCGGATTGTTTCTCTCTGTTGAATCGCTGGGCGAGTAGCTAGCTGGTGCTCGTATTTTCGTTGCACCTGACACGAAACTTTGTAGTTTCGAAATTTTCGAAGTAACTGTGTATTATGTACGGAACATTGAACTGGTGATAATTTTTTAATTATTCGCAACGATCAACGAATATCTGTTGAAATTTTTTGTTATATTCTGGAAAGAAAGCACTAAAGAAAGAAAAGTTCCAGTTGTATAATAAGTTCACTGTTCTTGGTATCACACGTTTTGAGAAACATATTAAAAACACATATTATGGAAAATATATAATGAACAATGTGTAATACATAATTGGGAGTGGGAAGAGAACGAACACTATATAAATATTTCAAACTTTGTGATAATGTGAAAGAAATGAATATACGATATTTGAAATTCAAATCAGAATCGAAAGAATCGTTTATTATTATTGCAGAAAATATTGTTGAAATATCTATTGTGCTACTAACATTGGAACGTTAATTTTCTTCACGAATAATAATTCAAAGAACATGGGAATACACAAACTATACACAAAAAGTGATTGATTAATTTGCAAAGAGTAATCATCCATACCAAGACATTTTGTTAATATTAATTTCATCAATTGTATGAATTTATTACATCACCTAGTATTTCCACTGGTACTCGGAACATTCTTCGATAAAAACACCAAATTTCGATAGTTATCGTCAGATGAGACTACTTATTACCACTGAAAGTGCAACGCTGATGCAACGAAAATTAGCGATTGGTTGACTTGGGTCACGTGATTCGTGAGGGGGCGTGGGGTAGACCTCGAGTAGGAGTGGCGTTGTCTGGTACTGAGCGATCGCGCCTGTAATTTGTTTTGTTTTGATTGCTTCTGGGCCTTTCAGTGAGACGAATCGTACTGGGGTACAAGTCGTGCAGCTTTTTTCCACAGTTTTCTTCGAAACGTGTCAACCAACAGCGAAAACTGCCGGCCATTTGGAGTTTTCCCTTCGATTCGGAACAAGTTTGCGGTCCGCGGATGCAAATCCCAACGGAGCCGAGATACCGCACGCACGTGCACGCCGTACGTTCCAGCTAGCCGCATCTTCGCTGCCCGTTTCTCCTTGCGTCGAGATTTCTCCTGGCGTCGCGCGGAGAGAATTGGTCCGCGGCCGCGTGCAATTTCCAAGCAGTAAATTCATCGCGACCAGCGGTTAACGCGCTCGAAAGTGTTCCGTTACTACGGTCTGTGTGTTCGCGTTCGTCGAGAATTCATTCGACCTGTCGTTTCTACCCTCGAGGAGAGGAGGGGGGAGGTGCACGTTTTCTCGCGGTCCTCGCGGCATTAACCCGCTTTCGCGAAATGGATTCAAGGGAATCGTCTCTGGAAGGCGTACCCCGCCCCTTCGTTATGCTGGCTTCGCCCGGATTACGCCGGGAATCGGGACGGATTTGTCGCGATCGCGCTGATCGATTTCTTTCTCTCCCCCATCCCCTTTGAAGGCGCGCAAAAGTGGAAACGAATCCCTCGATCATCGGTCGTATAAACCGGCGTTCTTCCAAATATTCTTTCTAACACACTTTCGAAGTTGAAGTCTGATCCGACGAGAAGTTGTCTGTGTGACTGGCTGATACTGTTGATTGATTAGTATCGAATAACTCAGTTAGTATCGTACTGAATATATTTAGTGCCGAATGATGTTGATGGTTGTGATAAAAGTGTGTATAAAGCAAAAGAATTTAAACTTGGACCCAGTGGAAAGTTGATATCAGAATCACGTCTGGTTGGTTGACTAACACTACTTGTTGTTTGAATAACGTTTGTAGCAAAATGTGTATAAAATTTTTATCCAGTGAGAGATTAATGTTAGAGCCATGTCTGGCTATTTTTGACTGATACTACTTGCTGATTCAATAACATATTTGTGACGAAAATATATAGAAAATTTGGATCCAGATTGAGAAAAAAATTAATATTAGAATCATATTTCTGAGCATTGGTCGATTAATACTGCTTGCTTCAATGCTGATTAATATTAAATATAGCATTGAATATAGCATTTACAATTACTGCAGAAATTTATATATAAAACTTCACTGAAATTCAAATGAAAGATTAATATCAGAACCATGTTTAATCATCTTTTGACCAATATTACTGATTGATTGAATAACATTTGTAATTACTGCAAAAATATACATATATAAATCTCTGGTCCAGTGAAATTTTTTATCAGTATTAGAATTATGTCTGACAAATAGTAGACTGACACTACTCTGCTAATTGAACATACTGTTAAAAAAATGATTACAATTAAGAAATTATTAATCGTCGCGAAACACGCGTATAAAATACAAACTTGAACTTGGATTTAACCAAAAATTAATGTCAGAAATTGCTGACTAATTAATATTAAGCGTTCATAATTATTGCACAGACAGACACAGAAATACGAATTTACAGTTCGTGTCTGACTAATTTGAATGATTAATACTACTTATTTCACTGTCGTATTTGCCGAGTTGACACTTTAGAAGATCGCAAAAATCCACGAAATGTAAACGAGAAAAATATTCATTTGAAGTTCGTCTTGGAAAAAAAAAAAAATTACAATTATAATATTAACAGTGAGTACTCGTACCTTCGTCAAAGTACAAAATCGAACAAATATTTCAATCAATGCGAAAATAAATAATCACGAAATACTTCTACTATTTTGATAAATATGATTGTTGCGCGAGTAGAAAGACTCGAGAATAGGGTCGCTCTTCGAAACGCGAGTCGAACTGTTGCACACGTTGTAACGGTGGAAAAAGCTCCTTAAAGGTCCAGATTACGCGACGGCTCGGAGTACAACGATAGACTATAAAGAGGAGGGCTTAAGGAGACAAACCGAAGCGAACGCTTTTATCGCCATTTCCATCCAATTGCGCCGGGAGCATTCGCGACGACAATAATTGCCTCTTTTTCACCGTGAAAATTGTACACCACTTTGCCGGGAGTAACGCCGCTCACTCCGTATCCACGGGGCTTAATTCTTCATTCTCGTTAGCACGAAATTAGCGCTGATGAAACGCTTCGTCTCGTAAATATTTCCCCTTTATACCGAATGTTTCTGCAAATATTTACGGTCCCCGTGAACGGGAAATAGGAGGAAATAGTCGTGGGAAATGTTACAGATTGACTCCCGCCGGCTAGAGTCCGTGTTTATTTTAATTTCTGCGAGGCACCACGTTGCAACGAAAGCACAATAGATTCGTGTAAATGTACGTTTTGCGTGTCTCCTCGTTTGTAAATAAATAGAACTAATTCCGCAATTGAATCGAGGCTCGCAATAGGAACAGAAGCGAAAGAGTTGTTTTCTTCTTTCATACGCGATAAAATTTTATCTCGTAAACTGTAAATGTATTCGTGTCTAAAGGTTAAATCGACGATTAAACTGATTCTGTTCCGTAACTTTACTCATCTCCAGACGCAGTAACTGCGAAGCGAGAATTCAGAGAAAGAGAAAAGAGAAAAGGAAGGCCGTGGCGATATCCGTCCATTGGAAAGTTGTAAAATTAATTTCCTCGAAATAAGAGTGCCCAGAACTGTTTTCTCTTTTTTTTACATTCGCGTAGAAAGTTCGGCCGTTCGCGAGCCGGAAATTCCCTCCACTTACGCGATTTATCGCGCTCGGCCAACGTGGCAACTGGAAATTTGAGGGAAATTAAATTATAAATGGCCGTAACACGTTGAGTTATTATATCGTGCCGGAAGGATTAATAGAAATTGTTCGTCGTTGTGATAAATAATCGTTTGTGTCTCCATTTGCACGCGACTGTGGAATAACTGCGAGCAAACGCGCGCCGATCTTTTTTATTACCCCGAAAACGTGTTAATTCGAGGAGTTTGCGAAACTTTGTAAAAAAAGAAGAAAGAAAAATTCGCCAATTTAATAATAGTTTGCGTTTCGTTTCGACAAGCCTTCCGTTTCGGTGAAATTCAAGTGAAGCGAGCTTTTGCTCGATTTGAATTCTGCCGCGTTCCTTCGCTCATTCTCGACCCGCGTTTTTCAAACGTTGAGAAAATACCTCGAGTGCTACGCTGGATTGTAAAATTCGATCGATCGCGAAACTTAATGATCGGAGATTTTTCGTTAGAATAGAACTGGAGACCTTTATCTTTTTAGGAAATAGAAATTTTTATTTGGAACAGAGATTGATCTGAGTATAAAAGAAAAATTATGAGACATCTCTGAAATTCACATTGGAAATTTCTCCTCGTTTTTCAGAGAATTGGGATTTTTACTTGCAACAGAGATTATTGCAGATTTTTATTTATTTAAACAGAGTGAGAGAGAGAGAGAGAGACAGAAGTTTATCTAGCAGCAAAAGCGCTGTTATTAAAAAATACAAAAGAACGTTATCAATTTTACGCGCTTATGAAACACTATTTTTCTTTTTTCGTTTTAATAGTTACATTTGTTTGATAAAAGTTATTTTAGTCGCTGATAGTTCCAGCGCGAGGACACACACGCGCAAAACCGGCACAAGTACGTGCCTCACTCTGGCGGATAAATCGCGCTATTTGCGTTAAAAATTGTTATTCCTTGGAATCTCTCGCGACATCTCGGCGCCACGGCTCTCGTATCTTCCTACCATAAACACCCTGTGATCGCCGATAAAATTCAAACCTTGTTGATTCGATAAAATGGACCGTACACAATACGGGTTTCATAAAATAAAACCTGGATGTTGATTCTATTTGACATCGTTTGAGACACATAGCAAGTCAACTAGTTATAAAATTAGTTCGAAGAAACTTATCGGAACAGAAAGTTCGTGAAATGTGAGACTGACACAAAAGTTGATACACGAAACAGAAAGTGCATTTCTATGCGCGTTTGTCAAAAATTTTCAGATGCAAAATTAAACAATTATAAAATTCGAAAGATTTTGTGAAACGTGACACAAAAATTAATGCGCGAAGTTGAAAGTTTTCGAGATGCAAGTAACGTAGAAAAACATGTAAAATATATTCAAAGTCTGATAAAATTTCTCGTAGCATACTTGACAGGTAAATTTTTTTTTTTTAATTATCTTCTACAAAAGATACAAAATTGCACAGCGTGCGATGTTGAGATACTTTCAGCGAGCGAGCACTGTATCAGCGGGTTGAAATTCGATTTCGGAAGAGTGACCTATAGCGGAACGACGTTCGATCCAATCCCCTTAATCCGTCGCTGTGTGTTGTGCCGAGGCTCATTTAACACGTTACGCTCGGAATTCCACCGACACGACAAATTGCTCGATTCTATTATGCATAAGAATAAATCTGCGGCCGGCGTGGCGCAAGTGTAAATTCCTTTGATGGACGCGTAATTGATTGTTCGACCGTTCGAATTACCACAGAAAGAAACGTAGCTTCCATATTTTATTCCGTGTCATTCCATTTTCTTCTAATTCAGAATTTCGTTCTTTCCTTTTTATATTTTTGACGTCATTTAGTAGCTAGTTGATGTATCTTCTTTGTCACTGTTTCTTTCACTTTCAATTGATCTTGCAATTTGACAAATGATTGTTTCCTATGATTTTTGTTATTTTTTAAAAAAAGCATATTTCATTTATTTTCGTCACTGTCTCTCCTACGATAGATTTTATAATTATAGGAAATTTTGGAAAATTTCAAAACATAGTACAATATTATGATAAAGAATTGTTTCTTATTTGGTGCATATTTGTTAAATGTGCTCTTTGTCACCGTCTGTTTGGACAATTTCAAGAAAATTCACTACATTTGGATAAAGATACAACTCGTCGAATTATTTATATTTTTATACCAACGTACGTTTAATTAGAACTCAAGTCGGTCGATCCAATTTCCGACGCAACAAAGTACAGAATACTGAATTAGTGACAGACCCCAAGATCTCGGGCAAGAGGGCCGATCCAATAAAGATGACTTTTCTTCCTGGGAACCGATTTCTAATCCGTGAAATGTGACGTCAATAATCCTCGGTCTCGAGGAATTCAATTGGCCCGTTGAATTATTTATACGAGGGAAAAGGGATTCCATTCTTCGCGATCAATTACGGAACTTCTAAATTAACCTGGACACGATTGTCCCCTTTGATCGATCTTGCAATGTCATTCACGGTATCTGTTAATTAACGACCTTCTAGCTTCTCAGTCCACTTCCTCGAGATTGATCTCTTTTGTACGAGCAGTTGTACATATTTGTATGGAATACAGTCAGTCACGGAAATATTCGAAATCTTTTCTAGATATATCATAGAAAATACTTTGATATTTTGTTATTCCTGTAACGAGACACCATTTTTGCAACTGCATCGGTCAAGCTTGAAACAAATCATTTTATTTTATTAAATATCATTATTTTATATTAAAAATGAGGGACTAGGAGAAGAAGGAATTTATCAATATATTACATCTCGTCGTGTTATATCTACCTTCATTAATTCCATTTTTTTAAAGTTTCGTGTAACTTTTTATCTTCCTTGTCTCTCAAGAAACGATTGATCGTCTGCTACACTAATTGTTAATTTTTGATTAGTTAAGACGAGGCCGTTCTCAACACTTGTCACATTCTGAAGATGGTTAACATCACACATGGTGCTCACTTTACATCTATTTGCTTGACTTCCTATTTTTATTCATCATTTCGTTCACCTGTTCGATTTCCCTCGTACATCAAGTCACGTCTCATTTATCTTCGTTTTGTTTAGCCAGCCGATTTTTCTCGTGCATCTGGTTGCATTTAATCAAACACACGCAACGTATAGTGAGAGCAAGTTTCTCCGTGCAGCACGTACACGTTGCCATGTACCACAATCTTGCCCGCCATCTCGGTTTCACCTTTACACACGAAGTGGAGGTTCAACAATGCCGCGCTTCTCCATTCTCTCTCTTTCTTTTCCTCCTTTTTTTATGCAGTTTTAATGAGGTGATACCGGACCCAGCTGTGTCGCTCGCCCGATGGGCGAGAGATCCTCGCTCGAAAGTGTTTCCTTCTTCGCTTTCAACGCGACAAAGCGTCCCTCCTCCCTGAGAGGGAGGAGACCCTCTTCTTCCAGAACCTTCTTCTTCGCGCTCGAGAAGCCCGTCTGTGGCTTCGAGAACCTCTTCGAGCCGAGCAATCGAACAATCTGACAACCCGCGTATATATATGCGACGTTGTCAAAGACCGGGAAATAAACCGGTTTAGTTTGTCGCTTTGAAATCGTAGTCGCTGCCTCCAAAGCGGTCGGGTCGTCTTTCTTTCGTTTCTTCCACCTATTTACGTCCCATTGTCACGAGTGAAATATCGAGTATATTCGGCGTTCGATGTTTGTCGCTCGATAGTAGCTTTGCAATTAAAAAATTAGTGCAATTAATTCTAATGAAACGAGACAACAAATTTCGAATTTCAAACGACTCGTTCAAACAGTGACGAATGTGAGAATGTAAATGAGAGAGGAAACCTTGGAAATTGCCTTGGAACTTCTTTCTGTGTCAAAGAGCGAGGCAATTGTTCGTTTCAGCCGCGCAAGTTTCAAGATTTAAAACAGTGCTGGCTAACTGGCGGCCCGCGAGCCCCTGCTTGATCTCCCCGGTCTCGATGTGGTGGGGAGATCGACGCAGTGGAGGGGGTAGCGCTGGCGATCAGGAAAGTGGGGGGAGCACCTGCGGGTCGCCAGTTAGCCTGCTCTGACTTAAAATATGAGGGCATGGTTACGTACGTGTGAGTGTGGAAAGGACGAGGATTTGGAAGGTCTAGCGTACAGAGAATAGCGAGTCGTGACAGTTTAACATCTTTTGCCATCACCGCACTTTTTCCAGTATTCTTCAATTCTTAAATCAACAAACTTTATATTTACATTTATATTAAACCACGTAAGTGTCAAATTATTTCGCGTTATTATTACCTTACGTAAAGAGCAACGAAATTGAATCAAACGATCCTCCTAGTGGGGCGTCGATTTTACGTTACGCCTCGTGCTCCTCGTTTCTGGTAATAAAAGCGAAGCAGCGGATTAGATCTGAGTTAGGAATTACGGGCGAGGAAAAAGAAAAGGGAAAAAGAAGAGAGAGAGAAAAGGCAGCGACACGACGGAGAACTTGCGCGTTCTGTATCGATTTCAACCGTTTCCCCTTTTTCTCCTTGTTCTTCGTATAACGAATGGCCTCGTGCTTCCCCCGGAGCCAGTGCACCGTTGCCAGAAAATTATACGAGCAACGAGATGCAGATCACACTGTCGTGGAACTCTTATACTGTGGCGCGAAATTTCGGGTTAATTATCGCACACGGTCCGCCGGTATTCGACGATTCTACATAATGTCCGCGACTATTCTTGTTTCTCTCTCTCTCTCTCTCTCTCTCTCTCTCTCTCTCTTTTGGCTTGTGCCGGTTTAACTCACGTCGCGAGCCTTTCCTGCAATTATTCGTTAATTTCGTCCCGATGCGCGGGCAGTTCCACGGGGAAGTACGTTTTTCGTAAAAGTTTGTTCTAATTAATCCGAGTTTGGATTTTTAGGCTCTTCTAATTGATTTCTATTTAACAAATTAAACTTTGTGGCCTCGGGGCAACGAAAGTGAAAATATTGACTCGATGTTTCACTCCAAATTTATTCTGATATTTATTATTTTTGAAACTTTGAAACGCTACAGTCTCTTGAATCTCGGGACAAAGTCGAACAACGAGACGGGACTAGGATCGATCAAAAAAATCAGTGAATGACCCAAAATTAATTTCAGAACGTTTGCAATCGTTTATTATAAACGTTGCAAACTGCACACACTCTCTCGTAATTGTCGCAGTTTCGCGGATTTATCTTTCAGATAGATCACACCGTTTCTCTGTTTCAAAAAGGAAGAGAAATTTCGCGATCGTTTCGAAGACCCGCGAAACGATCCTCTGGCACGCGTTGAAGGGAAAGATCGAGAGGGAGGGGGGAGGCTGATGCTACAATTTTTCTGATCGCACCTGCGACGAATTATTTCTGTCCACGTTCCCGTCTCTCTGGCCTTTCTCTGCCTCTCTTCCCTCTCCCTTGTCAGGCCGCCTGGAAGGGAATAACGTCAGCTTGGCCGACCAGACAAATTAGAATATTACCGTACGGGGCCGTCAGCATGAGCGAGAATAATAATTAGAGGCCGACAGACCCGTACGCGCCGGAATAATTTCGCAGCGCGGCTGGGACGGTGGAGGAGGAAGGTACAACTCGGTGGGGAAGATGGAAAATTCGTGAAAAATTCCGGGCGGCAGTCGCTCGATTGGAAATTTGTCATTTTTACTCCACTCGTATTTATCGTCGTGCGTTTTAATTTCGATTAATTCCAAGCGCCGGCTAGCGAAATTTTTGCTGCGATTCTGTTGACAATGGTGTATTTCGAGCGATACGTTTAATTCATTAGTCAGACTATTCATTTTTGTATCTAAATTGCACAAAAAGCCACTCTGTGTGTTTGGTACAATGCTCGTATTTTGCGTGCACTTGCTATTTGTTAGCTTTTGTAACTTGCTGTCTTACATTCTACACGTATTTATTTATTTTCTGACATTTTATGTATAGTTCCTACTTGTTGTATACTATTACATACTTTGATGCATATGTTATTACAAATAAAAGTGTATTGTTTATTATAAATTATTGTATAATATTTATTATATAAATAATAATATGTTTATTGCATACACTACTTTCCACTATACCACTTCACACTATGCTTTAGTTTGCTATTATATTGCTACTGTAGCTACTAATATCATTAATAATTGTAGAAATTTATGTATATTTATTAACTAACTGTATAATGTAAAACTTATTACACAATATATATATATATATATATATTTCATATACTTTTTATTTTACTTTGTTAGTTACTATTATTACAGTATCACTAGATCTGATGTTATTAGTAACTAATATTATTATATATATCAATAATAATATTGATATGTTTAAATAATAATTTATGTGTTTATTATATAAATGATAATACACCATTTACTGCACACACTTGCTACTTTACCGCTTCGTATTACTATTACTATTAATTATATCACTATTATATTACTATACCTACCACTTGCACACGTGGTGTACTAAAAACGAAATATCCCATGATCGCACAGAAATTGTTGGACCTACCAATGTAACGCAGCAAGGGGATGACCAAAAACGTACTCTACTTAGAAATCTCGAAGCAAATTGTACGTAATGCCTCGTTTATTTACCATAAATGAATAGAAACGGCGAGTAGAAAAAAAAAGAAAAAGAAACAGAGAGAGAGAAACGTGGAATCCAAGCGTGCGGAAGAATGTGAAGGAAAATTGGAAAATTGGAACGAAGAAAAGTCAAATATCGCGGTACACTCTCTCTCGTTCGGTGTACGCGGCGTGCCCCTGCATACAAAAAGGCACGTACCAACGTAATCGGCGACGTCTGCACGTGCACACACGCGTACGTCGCGGAGGACGCGAGCGCAATACTTTTTTGGAATTCGAAGCGACGCGCCGGGGGAACGGCCATTTACTCGCCACCTTTGCATCGAGCGGATACAAATCTGGGAAAGTGGGACAGAAATCCCGGTTACATCGGGGGGGGGGGGGGGCGGGGGA
>KQ435735.1:2271661-2284919 GCA_001276565.1 Melipona quadrifasciata
ATAGGTTTCAGACAGATCCTACACAACGGTGCAGAGGCATTCGCACGCTCGACGAGAATTACTCGATGCCTTTTCAATTTCGCACAAACAAAATCTTTTCCTGAAAATGGTAAAACTTTCAAGTAAAGCTTCCAGAGTTGGTTAAAAAAAATTTCTTTTTTGCGACTAGATCTTGAAGATCAAAGCCTTTCCTTTATATCGACCTCTTAAAACTTGCTGTGTGATTTTCCTTTGCTGCTTTATTGAACCTTGAATTAAGTTGATTCTAAGCCTTACGTTCAAGGTTCGATAAAATGGCGGAAAATTTAAAGAGATCGTTGTAAAAATGAAATCTCAATCTTCGAGATTGTGACAGATTCAATCGTGGAAAGTATTTTGTTATCTTTTCACAGGCAATTTGAAATTTTACAACAAAAGATAAAAATATCTTTTGAAAAGGAAAAAAAACTAATGTAGTGCCATTAATTAAAGTAGAAGCTTCACGTTTTCAAAGGAAGTCTATTTTGATATGATACCTCTTTTTATGAAATTGTATTAACAGTTTAAAATTTTTCCATCGAGCCGTGTATCAACATTGCTCTCTCAAAGAGTGAAACTTTTTATTTTCAACTGTGAAACGAAATGAATATGCATCGTATAGCTTTTTCTATGAGTGATTCATTCTTCTGTGGAGGGAGCCAAGTTATGAAAACGAGAGAAAATTAATTAAACACATTCGTTATAACTCTTATATTGTACAATTGTACAAAGAACCAAAGCTACAGTTCCATTCTATATTATATTATTATTGTGTATACTTTACTGTGTATTCGCCATTAAATAAGAAAGTATAAAGAACGAGAAATAAAATATACCCAATAGAAGTGAAGCTCTTTTTTATAAATTAAAATCCTCGAACTAAATTTACTCAATTTCAGTTCACTGAGGACGATTATTGGCCCAGCTGTGTTTATACTGATAGCGAAAATTTGTAAAACTCGGAAACACGAGCATTAAAGAAACTGCACTTGTACCCCAGTACGATTTGTCTCACTGAAAGAAGCAACTGTTCCGACTAGGAAATGAAGACGACTTTTTTGCCATAAAATTTTATTAATGTGCAAACATTTGAATCGATACAAATTACGGCGCGATCGCTCAGTACTCTAGACAACGCCATTCCTACTCGAGGTCTACGCCACGCCCCCTCACGAATCACGTGACCCAAATCAACCAATCGCTAATTTTCGTTGCATTAGCGTTGCATCTGAAGAGGCTCGATTTTCTGTGTTACCCCCACTAAAATCATTTTCAGTGATAATAGCCTTTGTAACACAGTAATTGAAATTGAAACTAAAATACAAAGAATAGATAAGAGTTTATAATGTAAACTTTCATTCACACATTTCACAAAAATCTCCAAAAAAGCAACATTGTGAATCTACAAAACTCCTCAAGAGAAACGGAAAGAAAAATTAAGAATTCGGTAGTTAAATAAAATAGACACTTAAAATATTAAAATTCACAACAAGGAGAACAAATCCCTTATCCCCAATTACTCACTCTACAGACTAAAACCATTTACAACAGAGCGCTTGACTGACAAGCGGTTGTTTCCAATTGACAGGATAGTTGAGAGAGGATTCTCTCTCTCTCTTTCTCTCCTTCTCTATCAACTGTTTATGCCGGTATTTCGGACACACACGTTATTACAAGCGTGAAACAAGTTCACGAGCCTGGGCACGGATTACCGATCGTATCAGAATTTTCGCGACGCGTTCGACCGGCAGACCGGTTCGAATTTAACGGAGTTGCCGCGCACGAAATATGTCCCGCCGTCCTTTGTGAGCCAGGATACGCTGCAAAATGGCGTTTAATGGATGATCGAGCTGTCGAACTATTTGCATAAAGTGTAACACGCCAGAACGCGCCGTGGCGGCGAGGCCTTCGAACTAGCACGGTTCCTCTTCCTATACTAATTTAACAACCCCTATAGTCAACAGCGCCACCCTCTACGCCCGGTAGAGATTGGGATCGAGAGTCGGTGGTTCGACGCTGTGTCGTAGATTTTGCAAATCGTTCGTGTCTAGAAAAAACTGCACGATTCGTCTTACTGAAAGGCCCAAAAATAACTGTTCTGAACACTAAGAAATGAAGACGACTTTTTTGCCATAAAATTTTATTGATATGCAAACATTTGAATCGATAGAAAACAAATTACAGGCGCGATCGCTCAGTAAAAGACAACGCCACTCCCACTCGAGGTCTACACGCCCCCTCTCGAATCACGTGACCCAAATCAGCCAATCGCTAATTTTCGTTGCATTATCCTTGCACTTGAAGAGGCCCGATTTTGTGATAAAAATAGACACACACACACACACACACACACACACGTGTATGCATTTATTAATCGTCGAGCAACCAAGTCGGGCAATCGGGCCACTTTTGGTCTCCCATTGCGAATAAATAATTGTTCATATTTGCTTATTTCAGTTGAATTTATAAATTCAACGAGATGTTTAAGTACATTTGAAAGAAAATTTTTTGGAAAGATTCGAATTGAAGTTCGTAAATTCACAGAATGTTAAATTCGCTCGTTGGTGTTTTTAGAATATTCAAAACATGCGCGTTGAATCGAGAAACGCACGGTGTGGATAAACGTTGCTTGCAATTGTAAGTTGAAACGGACGAACGTTGTAAATATTTCAAGCAAATTGAAAATGTACAATATATACGATATTTAAAATGTTGCAATAATCATTTATAAATATTTAAAATATCCTAAGGATCATTTATATATACAATAATTTATAGTAATATAAATAAACGATTATATATGAATATTTTATCAAAATATATCTTCCTCAGACTTATTCTTTATAAATTATTAAATTCTGATCAGTTTAAATTTTTTCACACTATTGCGTTGTTTA
This sequence comes from Melipona quadrifasciata, assembly GCA_001276565.1. Lineage (NCBI taxonomy): Eukaryota > Metazoa > Arthropoda > Insecta > Hymenoptera > Apidae > Melipona > Melipona quadrifasciata. The sequence goes on from KQ435735.1 coordinate 2,274,577, forward strand.
AGTCACTAAATTATTACAGAAAATATTTATAGTATATACTTTAAGAAACAATTTCAAGGAACACTCCTCGCTTTGCAATAATTAAATTGTTAATCGTACGTTACAGTTTCTCAATAAAGAAGAATAATTATTTCTATATTTGCGAAGAACAATCAACCGTTTCAGTGTACGTACACGTGTTAATTTGATGGTTCAATTTGACGATGCGAACGAACTTGTTGCGCAGCCTATATATTTTTATCACACTTTAGTAGTCAAAGTTTGAACGTCGGATTTCATTCAAACTTGATCACACACACACGCGCACACACACACACACACACCTACCCCTGGATCACACTGGAGCTTTTCTGTGCTCGACGTTGCAGTTGCACACACCCTCTCATCCCTCGAACACACACACCGTCGTTAGGTTCTTCTTGCGTCCGTTTCGAAAGGTGGCAGAGCTGTTGCTGACAATGTCCCATGCCGCACGTGTAAATCCTCGAGCGACACGCGAGCGAATCACCTGCTGTTTTCCGGATCGGGGATTTCCGGCTCGGCGTCGTTGCTTTCGCGCGGAACACGTGTGTGGCTGTTACGTGCCCTCTTCCTCTTCTTTCTTCCCTTTTCTCTCTCTATTTTTTTTCTCTTTTTTTTTGTATTAGATCGTGACAGAGGCTGCGAGGTTTTACGGAACAGCCCTGCAAATGCATTGACGTTAATCTCGAGTGTATCTACTAATTCTAGAAAATACTCGCCGAACTTTTGGTGAAAAGAAAAGGGGAGAAGAATTTAAAGAAAATTGCATAAATGCCTTTTGCAATTATATAGCCAATATAATTGAAAATAATGAGAGAGTCAAACCCAGGAAACCGTGTCGCTTTATTTATTTTATAATGATACATGGAGCATTATTTATTGTCATCTTATTTACTTTATTACTCTATTTAGTATATATAATATACTATATACCATATACTACTATATACTATATACTATTTATTATCTTATTTACTGTATTACTACATTTACTATTACTATACTATACTTACTATTACTAATACTATATTTACTATTATTTATTATTACCATATTCACCATATATACTATATACTATATAGTATTACTACATTTACTATATACTATACATTATGTACTATATATTATTTACTATCTTATTTACTGTATTACTATATTTGCTATTGTTTACCACGACTATATTTATTATTATTTATTATTACTATATTTACCATATACAATGTACTATACACTACTGTATACTATTTACTACCTTATTTACTGTATTACTATATTTGCTATTATTTATTATTATTATATTTATCATTACAATATTTACCATACACAATATAGTATATACTATTTTGTTAAATTCACTATTACTATATTTACTATTAATTCACGCATAGAAGTCAGCGGCCCAATAATTAATTTTGACCAATTGCGTCTGAATAATTACACTTCACGTGCAGTTAGATAAACTTTGTAATTCTCGAATACCTACCTCGAGTGTAGATACAGAAATTCAGACTAAAGTTGGAAAAATAGGAAAATTTCATCGGAGAGGGGAATACCATAGAAACTTAACATATTTCTGTTTGCCTAAAATCGCTGATATTCGTCCTGTGGATGTTTTAGAGTTCTTTGGATTCTCGGGACACATTGCGAAAGTCGCGAGTGACGAATTATCCCGAGACGCTCGAGCGTTTGGAATACCTCCGGAATAATTCTATTCGAGGGGAATAAATATTTCACGAACGCGTAAGAGGTGTTCTACGTACTTCCTTCGAGATCATCCCCTTAAAAGGCTAGTCCGTTCTTCCGACGATGACTCAAACAGGGTTTATACCTGTTTAACTGACTGTTTCGAAGCTGTTTTCATTTGTTCCACGTAACATCCATCCACGAGCTTTATTCTTTCAATGGATGGTTAAAAACAATTATAGTTTATAATTAACAGATAGTTTAAAGATATAATTTAATTTTAGAGAATTTCGAGTTCCATGACAATTTTTTGAGTAACACGGTTCCCAACGTGCGGCCCACAGGGGGGCAATTTGATTTTCTATGGAGGAGGGGGGCAAATCGAGAACGAGTCACTAACAGTGTATCTCTTTAAATGGAAATTTAACTTTCTAATTTTTTTCCTTCCTAAATTTGGATGTCACGGTTTGCCTGTTTAAACTTTGAAGTTGACGGCCCTTTAGGCTCCCTCCACACCAAAAATTAATTCACTTTTCGAGTAATAAGAATTACAGGATTTGATAAATACTCAGGCGAGGCGAGAAAAGCTTGAGAACCACTGTTGTAATTAGTCAGCTCTGACATTCGGTGTCATCAATCGACAGTCGAGTCACTCTCCGCGATAACTCGGGAAAGTTCGAACACATGTCATTATTTTATCGTCTTTGGCGAAACAGCCTCGATTTTCTTCTCGCAACGTCGAAACTATGTATAACGCATACCGAGGCAATAAACCGAGAGCGAAAGTAAATAAAATACTGTTTGTGCAACAAGTTACACCGGTTGGTCGGTTGTCGTTTCGCGATGTGAATTTATAAACGACGAACGTCGAAACGAAACTTAATTAAATATTTCTCGTCGTGTCGCGAAACGATTCCCTCTCGCTCTCTGCAGTGGAAATTGAAAACGGAGCGCGTTTCACAAGAAAAATTTCGAGTGCCGCGAGAACGAGGATCAATTTCGTCGTTTCAACGCTTCAAACGAACCAAGTGTTTTCAAACGTTGCCTTTTTTCCTTTTATTATCGCGTACTGTTTAAAACTGATGTTAGCACTCAAATTGTAATTTCTATCGCTCGATCGTACATCCGATCATACATCCGCGTTTCCAACGTCCTCTCCCGTTATTATAAATCGAGAATATAAATATTCGACGAAATATTTTACCGAGAGCGATAACGACCCAGCGCTGAAACGTTCCGTTCCGTTCCAAGAAAAAAGCATTTAACGAAACGCGTCGCTTCGGTCCTTTTGCGTCGATCGAATTTCTTGCTCGGACGTGTTCATACGGGGGAACCGCGATAAACGGAACGAACGAACCTGTCGCTGTAACAAATTTATGTTCGACCCGATCGGCCGCGCCGATCTCTTCAAATCCAGCGCGAGACTTTTGGTGTACGAAAATATTTTCGCTCGGAGCGGATGTAATTTAATTTGTATCTCGTAGTGCGCAGAAATTAATATTTCCGACGGTTTCTCGATCGGTACAGAGAGTATTTTTACCGATGATGAATTTGAATTTTTGATGCGTGGAAATTTATCTTGGGACTTTAATATTGGAAAGTTCGGCTCGCGAAGAGAGGATGAAATGTATCGAAAATTGGCATAAAATTTAGAAAATATTTTTACTACAATAATTGTTTTGCTTTGTATCTCGTAATGATTGTATTTTCTGTCTGTCTAGGAAATAGTCCCGCGACTTTGAATTAAAAATTTGGAAGCTCGGTTTGTTCAACCAAGGACGAAATGAAAATATTGAAATTCTACAGAGAACAGAAAGAAATTAAAATATCTAGAAATTTTATATATTAAAATATACGAAATATAAATTATATTGAAATATATAAAATTTGACGTAGTTTGTACTTTCACTGCATAAAATATATCATACTTTACCACAATAAACTTAACTTCACTTTATGTTTTGTAATAACCACGTATTGTTTTCACTACGTAAAAATTGATTTTTCAACTTTCAACTCAAAGTTAGGAAATTTCGTTTGATTGACGAAAGCAAGTGATAAAGTTTAGGAGGGAAGAATTCTTTATATACGTGTACTATAGCTATTTCACTCGGTAGAAGATACAAAGCTGGATCTTGTCTGGGAGGATTGACTTTCATGATTACACGTAGCATAGTTAACAAGCGTTATCATGCAAATTCCTTATTCTTTTTTATGTATTGGTTATAAGGTCCTAGTTTGAGTGCCTCAGCGAACGCGCGAATTTAATTTTCAGCATCGTGAGAAGAGCGTACAAAGACCTTGCAAGGGCCTTATCTTCCTCTTCGAGATAGAGAATATCTAGTGGAATGCAAAAATAATGTCTTTTGTATCTTATTGGAAAGTTATAAATGTAATTTTAATTGATTTTTAAATTATTAAATTATTAAATTTCATTGTATTTCTAACGCTAATTTTTTAATTTTAGGAAGATGGTACTGGATGATAACAACAATTTACGGCCAAATTTATTTTTCATTTAATTTTGGATTTATTTCGTTGTAAATTCAACCATAATTTAATTTAGATGAACTCAAATGTTGTAATATTTTGGCGATTCGACGTGAATTTCTATTTAGGATATATTGCTGTCAGTGCGAATGATATTCAAAATTATGCGTAGATTTTCGAGAGGAAATTCTCATTTTCCATTTCAACTTCTAACGCACGCCTCTGTAAATATACAGGTATTTACTGACCCAAATAGATACGTACCCGCTGCCTATTGTTTGGGTAGGAACTATCTATCACGAGTGATTAGCAAGCATGATATTCAACGTACGTCAACCTGATTTGTTGCTCTGTGTACACTGCACAATGTTGAAACAGATCTTATCGAAGAATTATTTCGTCCAGGTAAATCAAAATAACGTCTCACTGATATGCACAAATATTCATACAGAAATGTTCAGAGAAAAATTAACGTTGCATAAGAGAGAGACAGAAAATTTCAAAATTTCAGTAACGTAGCTAATTAATTCCAATTAAAATTCCAACTAATGTACGAATCATTATCATTACATTATTTAATTGGAACTGAAACTTCTAAGCTTTAATTTTAGTAATTTGAAAAAGTATAATTCTGTGAATAATATTGTAAATGAATGAAACACAGTTATATTGTAATAAAATATATAATAAAGATGAAGCAATGAAATTTGTTTAAAAAGACAGAAAAGAGTTAATAGACGTAACTTACAGTTGCTCAAAAATAATCACGGAAACTCTTATATGTACATCGAAGAGCATTAACAAGCAACAAATAATGAATAATTCTTTCAAAAAGGGGCCGAAAACGAAAGGATATAATTTATAGCGGCTCGGAAGTAATGATAGAAACTCTTAAATACCGAAGAACATCCATCAAAAGTAACAAATGATTAATAAATTTCGCAAGAAAGAACCAGAGAAGAGACAGTAATGGTTGGAACAGAAATTCTCAAACACGGAGGAACGTTGACACATAGAGAACAATGGAATTTCGCGAGAAAAGTAATAACAGAGACTCTTCTGTAACACTCTCAAACGTCGAGGAACATTGACAAACAGCAAACGATGGTATTTCACGAGAAACAGTCACGAAAAACTCAAAAATAATGACAAAGACTCTCCTGTAACGATTTCAAACGTCGAGCAACATTAGCAAACAGCGAATGCTGAATTCCCCTGTGACATTCTCAAACGTCGAGAAACATTGACAAAGCAAACGATGGATTTTCACGAGAAACAGCAACGAAAGACTCAAAAATAATGACAAAGACTCTCCTGTAACGATTTCAAACGTCGAGCAACATTGGCAAACAGCAGACGATGGATTTTCATGAGAAACAACAACGAAAGACTTAAAACTAATGACAAAGATTCCGTTGTAATGTTCTCAAACATTAAGGAACATTGGCAAACAGCGAATACTGCCCCGTGACATTCTCAAACGTCGAGGAACATTGACAAACAGCAAATTTCACGAAGTAAGACCGCAAACGAAGGGACAGTGCAACAAAAGGGACTGGCCTCGGTCGTCCTCCGTACACAGAGCTCGTTCGTTTTCGGCGGGAAACAAAGCCTGGAAATTACGTATTCGCAGAGATCGCGGCTGCTATTTAGTCGCTAATAATGGAACGGGACTGGCAGCAGTCCGGTGTGCGTCGTCACTAATGGCCGCTACAACCTGGACAATGTATCTTTCGCGAACGATGCACTCGAGGTGGCGGAGAAGGAGGAAGCAGAGGAGGGAGGGACTCGAGCACGCGGCGCGCGCCCCTAGATATCTAGAACGTTGTAACAAAGATCCACGCTGCCGAGGCCATTAAGGCTCGTTTGCCATTCCTTTGCCTCCGCGATATTTATCTTACGATCGTAGGAAAAGACGGAATACGGCGAGTTCCTTATCGGGTACGTGTACAAAGCGTTCCCCGGGCGAGCCGTATAATTTCATTGGACCTATCCGTGGCGATTCATTTCACCGGCACGCAGACAAGGGGGGTGGAGGGAAACACGCCACTGCACTTTGTGAAAATTCTTTCTTTCGCCTCTGTGCGAAACTGAATTGCGAACGAGCTGCCTGAACGATTGGGCACTTTCTTTTACTTTCCTCTTTTTATTTTTTTTTTTCTTTCTTTTTGTTTTGTTTTTGCAGAGGAAATATCTCCACGTGTAATATTAATTGTTCGGGCGTATCGAAGGGTGTGCACTAAGCTAAATTAATATTTTCAGATCAAATCGTTTGTAATAATTATTTGTGACAGAATATCTACCATTGGAAAAATGTGTCTGTAATGTTAATTATTTGGAAATCTCGAAGGTGTTTATTATTATCAAGCTGTATATTAATACTTTTATACTCAATTGCTTGGAATAAAAATAAAATTTCGAAACTAGCTTTGGAAAAATGTGACGAGAGGAAATGATATTTCGGCCTGTGATAATTGTTTGGAAGTCTCGAAGGGTGTGTACTAAGCTTAATCGTTTGTAACAGAAATAAAATTTCGAAATTGACACTTTGGAAAAGTAGCGACGACGAATGTATTACATGTTCGACGAGAACAGTTGAACGAAATTTTCATAAATGGATTGGCGAGGACACGAGGGCATGTTCTTAATAAAGTAACAAAGCAGTCGGGGTGCTCGGGGGTTGTCTGTCAGAGCGGCACACGCGCTGACACCGTGACGGATGTTTCGGAGCCGTTTCTCCCTTTGCCACCGTCGTCACGTCCCCCCGAGGGATTACTGACTAAACGAATAACGGGGCTGCTTCCCTTTTTATATATAGACGCTCTTACCACTTCTCTCTCTCTCTCTCTCTCTCTCTATCCTTTCAAGCCGGCAGCTATTACCCGCTTATTGCATCACGCAATCTCGTTAATATATTCTCGCTGCTCACGGGGAACAACCGCGTCCCCGCAGGCCCAGTGTTTTTCGTTGGCTCTCGAAATTAACGTTCGACGATCGAGAAGTTCCAACGGGAGTCCACATTTGGCAACGCCGCCGGTTGATTCGATTTCGATGGCCTGCGCGAAACGCGACTTTGTTGTTTGTTTCTGTGTAATTGCGCTTGGACATATCGCCGTGTGTGATATGTTGAAACGTGGCTTATGAACGTCGAACTGCTGGCCAATTAAAGCGTAGAACTCGCGACAGTGATATCAGAGCGCGAGAAATCGGTGGAAGTTTCTCTTGGACTTTTAGATTTCTGTGGATCACTTTGGAAAATCTATGGCAGTGACATTACAGCATATTAAATAATATCGGGAATTATTAATTACGTATAAATATATATAAACAGATATTTAATTTATATTAATGTACTAAAGAATGTAATATAATAAATAATTATGTCGCATTAGACGTCAACAATAATATTGAGAATTATGAATGTAATATGTAATGTTATTATTATATCATTAGTGTAATATAATATGCGTATAAATAGATATTCAATATATTAAAATACTAATGATATTAAACACGATATAATACACATTTTGATATATCAATTACTCATTTATGAGGGAGCTGTGAATTATTTAAAGACCCTGGATGCAGTTGGGAAGGAGAAGGAAAAAGGGAGAGGAAAGGCAATGCGCGTTTCGTCTCGGAGTCACTGCTTAGACTCATCCCAGTGGGGCTGATGGCAGCGACACTCCTTACCCCAGACGCCTGTTATTGTAACTAAACTTACTAGGCTGGTTCTTCGAACACCCATCCCTAGCGGGGTTCCCCGCACGCTGCTTGCTTAACATTGAAGATCGGTAGGACATCGACGCTAGGCGCGCAGCCACTTGCGGCTTGTACTAGTCGAGTGTTCGAAACTCGTAGTCGAGGAATTGCACGGCCGCAACAATTTACATTGGTATTGTTGAAATTAAATTTCTTCTAAAGATCTCTACGCGAGAAATTCAGGTACCAGTATTTGTCATCTCTTTAAAAATGAAATGTCAAAATACACGTTGTACATCAAAAATTAAACAACTAGTAACACACGCGCCAAAAATTAAATATTAATATTCGTCAATAAAGAAAACGTATTCCCTTCTCTTGTGTAATCTAATAGACCGTACTATGAGTTCTCGCTAGTGTGAATTATGTAATCTACAGTATTTGATCTTTCATTTAAAAACCAACGTGTACAGTAGTTGGAAAGAAATCGATCGTCGCGTGTGCGGATCTCGTAAGAGGAAACGAAGGAAAACGAGAAAAAGGGGGATAGAGATAGAGAGAGATGGAAAAGATAACTACCCGGGTGAAATAGTTGCTTGCCAGTTAGCCTTCGCCGCCAGCAGACATAGATCGTCCGCGGGCTGCAAGAGAAACGCCACCACTTAGCCGTGTTATTAATAGCTTTAATACCTCTGCCATTAAAGCGGAACGATGGGAAGCTGAACACCTGTGTTATTTCACGTGCCACGAAAGTCATACGGCCGGCAAGTCGCCCTTTTTTCTCCTCTCTCTCTCTCTCGTCACTCGTCTCTCTCCCGCGTCGATCTACATTTACATTCTTCGGTAGCAATTCGATGTCTCGTAGCTTGATGGTTTGCTCGTGTGTCGTTTCGTGCGTTCTACTCTGTCGCGGAGATGGAAGAAGATCGGTATCGCGTTCGAGAAAGAAACACGATACCGATCGCGTATTTTCCGTCCCATCGTGCCTCTTTAAAAACTGTGTTGCGAGTCGATGTTTGCCGGCGACGTTTGAACGAGAAATCGTCCCTTCGTTACTTTTCCCTTTTTTTCTAATTGAAGATTTCGAAACGGTACTCCTGAATAACTCAGCTGCTTTCTTTCCTTTTCTCTTGGAAATTTATTGGAAGGCGCGTGAGTGGAATTTTGTCAAAGAGAAATTCGATTATTGGTGGATTAAATTTTTTAGTTTCGGAATCTTTGTGTCCGAAATTCTGCAGATATCACGATTAACTACGACAATTATTATTGGCCAAATTTTAGGAAAATTTACAAATTTTAATTTAATGTATCGGTATCATGAGTAATGTCATTTTTTGATACTGTATTTTATTTTATTTGAAAGTTTGAAATTTTATTCGAAAGAGCTGTATTTTATTTTATTTGGGAATTGGAAATTTTATTTTATTTTAATAACAGTTAATAACAGTTTTTATCTACAATACGATCTTCACCGTTATTGATACTCTCTTTCTGTAAAATGAGGATTTTGAAGTAAAATAGAGAAAAAGAAAAGTTTTGAAAAAAATAACATTACTTGTGGGTACCTCTTGCAATTAATAGAATTAATATCATTATTATAATATCAGAGTAAATTATATTCAAAAATTATTAATTAGAATTAAAAACTCTATGTTAATTGTAACTTGTAGTTTTAAAAATCCAAAAATTTGTAATCCATCGAATCGAATTACGAATTGACGTTAATCTTAGTATTACTTAAAAATTACTACTATCAAAATTCGAAAGGGGAACCTTTTCCACGGTTAGAAATACTAAACCATCGTTCGTCGAATGACAACCGAGAAATCTGGTCGTGTTTCGTTCATTTGTCAACGTCGACGATGGCAATTTTACGTAACACACGGGCAGCAAAAAACAGACCCCCACCGGAGGATCGAGGGTGAATTACTTGATGATCCACCCGCCGTGGTGTCGGTGTTTACGCGAGGTTTTGCAAGGGAAGAAAAAAAAAGGAAAGGCAAGAAAAACAAGGGGTGTCTTGTCTCTCGTTGGTTCGTTTATTACGATACGTTGCCGCGGATGGTAAACGGGCGACGTCGCTGAGGGCATCACGTTGAAAAATCGACCGCTGCGTTCTTCCTTTGGGGCACGAAATCGTCTGACGCTCGCCCGTCGCGAGAAATTGTCTGTCATGTGAAATATTTCGCGAGGGTGACACGAACGAATGCTCGACTTCGTTGCCGTTCCAGCCAATTGACGTTTCTTGATGCCCCCCTTCCCCCTTCTACCTCTCTGAGAGAATTCCTTTAATGCACTTTTAAACAGCTCTCGCGTTATTCTTCGGCGTATTCTTCCTTAAACGAGATTAAATATACATGTTGTATTAATGTATTATATTACATTAATATATTATAAAATATACTATATTAATTTTTATACTTTTTTGTATTAAAATAATAATA
>KQ435735.1:2315814-2326403 GCA_001276565.1 Melipona quadrifasciata
AAAATTTTCTTTCGTCGCGCTGGCCGACGGTACTCGATTAGGCGAGGAGAAAGGCGATCCGTCAATTTCAGTTTCGCGAGCGACACGCACGCGTCTGAATAGGCACGATTCCTACGTGAAATTTAAGAAAGGGAAAATTAAATTTAAATTTAATAAAGAAAGCTTGTTGTAAATTCTTTCCTCCATTTTATCACTGAAAGTGATTTTAGCGGAGGTAACCCAGAAAATCGGCCCCCTTCGGGTGCAACGCTGATGCAACGAAAATTAGCGATTGGTTGATTTGGGTCACGTGATTCGTGAGGGGGCGTGGCGTAGACCTCGAGTAGGAGTGGCGTTGACTGGTACTGAGCGATCGCGCCTGTATTTGTTTTGTATATCGACTCAAATGTTTGCATATCAATAAAATTTTATGGCAAAAAAGTCGTCTTCATTTTTTTTCTTCTCGATTTTTTAATACCATTTTGTAGACTTTTTTCCTCCAGAGATTTCTTAATGTTATTATTATTATTTTGCTTGTATTCTTCATCGAGTGGATTATTTTCGTGCTTTTTGATTTCGTACTTTTAAAAAACATAACGAATCCGTTTAATATTTAAATGCCGATCGAAGCATTATATATTCATTTCACACGGAGTGAAATAATTTCTCGAATTGCCAATTATTTAATTATAAAAATGTATAATTCGAGTCGGACAATAAACGAGACCCAATGAAATTTCAATTTCAGTGAAATTGACGATAAATCCGAATGATAAATTTCACTTTCTACATCAATTAATGGACTGTAAAATTATGCAATATATCGAGAATTCCAATAATTGAGGAAAGGGGGGGGGGGTTGCGAAACACGAGACTACGAGTAAATTACTCGAAGCAGCAAGTTCATTATAATACGAATTCTTTTCTCTGAATTCCACTTTTTCAATTATCTCCGCGAGAGCGTGAAATTGCGCGAGCCACTATCCTCGGTTATTACAATCGGAGGCAATGGATATTTATATCGCGATAGAGATAGATTCCACGTTTAATAACCTATCGGGAACCTAGCGCAAGATCTAGATATTACTCCCTCGGGCAATTAATTCGATATCCAGAGATTCAATATCTAGATACTCTAGATCTTGCGTTAAACAACTGGCCACGCAATCTAAATGAAATCTGTACTACAGGTTGCAATTCGAAACCAACCAACTAAAAAATGCTAAAAAAATCTGGCTAACGAATGAAGAATGGCTGGTCCGTCGACGACATTAACAAATAAAAGTGAGAATTGAATTTTCTCGTGGTTAAAAGTTAAATTAATTTTTTATGCAGACACAATCTCATTGTCTTCGATTCGAAGTCCGAGTACTGTGTGTCTTCGTTTCGCGCGATTTCACTTTGGTTCGTCAAACTGATTTCAACAACAAACATTCAGCTACGATTGCCTCGTGCAATTGATGAAATGGAGTTCTTTCCCCGCGGAAAAAAATTTCTCCACCGCTGACGAGAGCAGAGTAACTGTATTTCCAGGACGAAATCAATTGAATCCCGACAAAACGACATTTCCTCTCTCTCTCTCTCTCTCTCTTGCGCGCGCGCCGATATACACGTACGAGTTCATAAATGCTGAATAAAAAGTTTACAGAGAGTTCGATTAAACGTGGAATGCTATATCGTTTCGACGATTCTTGTTCCAACAGCGTTGTTCCATTATGGGGGATTTGTTGGATCAGACGCGAAACTATAAATACAATAGAGTTATTACGTATTATATATATACGCGTGGATTCGTGGATTGCTTTATTTTTGAAGTATTATTTCAAGCGATTTAGAATTCAAAGCGAATTAATTTCAACAATCAGTGTGATAATTAATATTCATACAAATTATGGTAGGACAGTTGGGGTCTTAATAATTTTAAGAGTCGAAAGTTTAAATAATTTAAGATTTTCGATGCTTCCGCTAATTAAACGAAATGTTGCGAGTGTATTAAAAATACGGAACGTTTTTCTTTGAATATTACAAGTTTTGAATAAACAATTAACACTCAAATTACGGTTCAAACAGTAATTTACTACGATAAATAACAGACATTCTGATTTTCTAAATTTGGAAAAGATTCGATGATGAGCAAATATTAAACGAATCTTTCGAATTTCTTTATTCAATTTAAAAGGAAATTTGGCAATAAGAATTAATGTAACGGTGGTAATCGATATAACGATGTACTGATGATCAATATATAAATTAAATCACGAATATATTCACGATCAAAGAACGATTCTAAATCTTTAATCTAATAAAATTGACTCGTAATAGGTTCCAAGAACATGGCTATACTACAATATGCTGAATAAATATATCAATATATACGTAATGTATATTATAAAAGTTTGGATGAAACTATTAATATGAATATACACAAAGATATCAAGAATATAAGTACATATAATACATACATAACAGTATAAACGCACCAAGAATATTGATGAAAATGATCAATATGAATATATGTAATATTATTATTTAACGCATAATGTTATTAATATTATAGTATATCATATATATAAATAATATATAAAAAAGCAACTATTCTGAAGCTACTGTTCTGACTAGGAAGTGAAAACGACCTTTTTGCCATAAAATTTTATTGATATGCAAACATTTGAATCGATACAAATTACAGGCTCAATCGCCAAACAACGCCACTCCTACTCGAGGTCTACGCCACGCCCCCTCACGAATCACGTGACCCAAATCAACCAATCGCTAATTTTCGTTGCATCAGCGTTGCACCTGAAAAGGCCCGATTTTCTGGATTAACCCCGCTAAAATCACTTTCAATGATAATATATATAAATATATTATCATATTCCGTGATAATATATATATAAATATGTGAAAATAAGTCTAAAGATGACTGAATTCTTAATTTTTCCACATGCTTTTGACACGAGATTTGACATCTTCCAGACCTTTGAGAATTTTAAGCATCCGAAGGGATAAATCGGAAATTTTCGTCACCAATATCGCTCTTCCCTCTTTCAAACGTCAGAGGCGCAGGATATCAGCGACGAAAATCTAGTCAAAGTTTCAAAGCTTCGAGAACCGACGAGCGGAGATTAAACTTATTCCACGACGATTCAACTGACGCTGGGTCGTCGACCCAGCGTCAGTAGAGTAACAATCCATCCAGCTCGCCATTCTTCAACCTCGATCCCAGCCGTCTTTCCGTTTTCTTCCTGCGACCGTTCCGTTTCCGTTCTCGAACGTCACCGCCTTCTTCACTCTCTCGTTCTCTCTCTCTCTCTCTCTCTCTCTTTCTGCTAAAAGGAGAACTCTCCCTTGGTGGTCATTTCTCCTGTGAAGCTCCATGCAACAAACGCAAAGAGCGAACAAACGAACGAAGCATCAAGCACTGCAAGCTAAAATGAAGTTTAGATTTCTCCTAATTGGAACGAATGCAATTAATTCGATGAATCACTGTATGTTATAAACAACTGGTAAAATTTGCCTCTTTGATCTTTGAGCTCGTGTTAATCCATTTTTGAGAAAATATTTTAGAGACGTTAATAAACGGCAAAATATCAAGATCTCTCGAATTTTTTTATCATTTAACTTTAATATTTAAAATTTGATAAAACGGCAAGAAAAAGTCGTAAAGCAAGTTTTAAGGTGTCATTATAAAGAGAGGACTTTGATCTCCAAGATTATATATTCCATTTTCGAAAAAAAATTTTCAAACATTTTCACAGACGTTCGTAGACGATTTTTTTAAATCATTTAACACTCAAAATTTGATAAAATCGCAAAGCATGTTTCAAGATGTCGTTGTAAACGGAAAATTTTGATCTCCAAGATCACAATGGCGGTTCAATTTTTCTCTCTTAACCATTTGACGGTCGTTTCTCCGTGCAACGAACGCAAAGGAATTTTCATTTGGTTCACAAGAGATCGTCTCTGTTTTTCTGTTTCAGCGTGAAGACGGACATGGGCACCAGCGGCGCGATATCCAGGCTCTACATTGCCAACGCGAATAAAAAAGACAGCGGGAATTACAGTTGCGCTTTGGCGGATGTCGCGGCAGCCACCACGGTCTCCGTCCACGTATTAAATGGTATCGTTGCTCGTCCATTACACACGTCCAATCGTTTCTACTTGATCCTTGTTGTTTGTTAATTTTCATTAGATCGGTTCAATCTTTAAACGCACAATTACTTCAAAGTCATCGGAATGAACATTCTGAACATTCTTTCACTTCCATTTATTTATTCTTTTATTTCGTTCGACGTTAAATCAATTTCTTATATACAAATAATGGCAATTAATGTCTCAGTTATGTTTCTGTAATTTACTAAAATTTAGTCACGTCAAACGAATGTTCGATAATGAACACATTGAAATAATAAACTCGAGTGAATAATAATAATATAAAGCAATGTAGAAGAAAAAGTATAAAATGCAAAATTTGTTACAATTAATACAAATATAATTCCTCCAGTAAATTTATATAATTGTTAATGCAATATCTATTGCTCCGACATTTAATATATTTAATATATTTACTCCAATTGCGTGAAGGAGAATCGCGAAAGCACGAAATTCTCATCGAGGATCGCTGAGTGACAATGTCCTGTACTTTTTGAAGCAGTCAAGTAGTTTTCGTTTCAAAGTCGTTAGCCTCGAGCATTACAAAACCCTCGAGCAAGAGTCTCCATTAGCAATGCCACGTTACACTTGTCTTGAAACCAAAACTGTTGGTCGCAGAAGCTTTCTTGCACGGTTTGCCTGGATATCGGGGTTTGCTATGAGTAACAGAGAAAAGGTGGCGAGACGGGGGAGGAGAAAGGACAGATGGCCCTCGCAGAAAATTGGACGCAGTCCAGAGGAAACACTGGAACAATGGGGAAATATAACGTACGTAATGCACGGTGTAACGAATGGTCACAGCGAGTGTGTCGTTAAAACAATGTCCATTCTCTTCTCTAAATACAATAATGTAGCGTGGGCATCTTGATTAGCAGCTTCGCTACGTTCCTACGATTCATCCAAATCATCGCAATTATGAGCAATTCTTTGAGACTGGAATTGAAAATTATATATGAAAAATATATTAATTATAATGGTAAAAGTGCAACACAGTTTTGAATACTTTTTACTTCATGGCTCTCCCATTTCGTCGACGCTAATTTTATAATTGATTTACGAAAACGATTTTGGTGCTACCTTATCCTGCGATTAATAAGTGAGAACAGTAATTGAATTCGTTTTTGGAAGTAATACACGAAGATGAATTTTGTGCGTCATTCTGTCGAAATTTTTGGAAGAATTTCCATACTATTTCATTGGATATTGAGATAATGTAATTAATAGGCGATTGAAAGTAGCACACGGACACGAACTTTGAGCATTGCTCTATCGATATTTCACAAAAATTCTCCGACCAACACGCGAAAACAATTCCCAACGTCATTTCATCGATACCGAGAGGCTGTAATTAATGAACGAGAACAATAACTCCATTCGTTTTCGAAAATGCAATCTGGAATCCTATTTATTTCGAACTTCGCAACGAACGATCATAAATATTTCAACGGATTAATCAATACCGTTCATTTCCACAGAATATTACAAAGAAATATGCACATAAAATTGCTAATAAATCCGGGAAAGTAATTTCGACTAATAAGCGCGTCTCGATTAGCAACTCTGTAATCTTTCCATTTCAAATTATCAAGTGAAGGCAGTTTTCGTTCTGCCGATATCCGACAAGGATGGAATAATTAAAATTCAATGGCCGTGTTGTTCGCCGGGAGAGGAAAACGCCATTCAGGAACCGCGGACAAAACATTGCGCAAATGTCTAGTCTACGAACCGAATGAGAATTTAATTATATGAAAAGGCTATTTCGCCTCGTCTGGCGAGCGGACAAAGAAATTTCAGAGCAACAATAGCGAAACGAAACATTGTTATCGAACAGTGGGCCCGTCTCTCGCGTTAGGAGATTAAGTTCTCCGCTGCTTTCCAAGACCTCTTGCAATCTCCGTGAATCGAGTTGCGGTAAACAAGTGCTTCCCCGGAAGCCTTGAATTACCACGTTTCAACCAATTAACCTGAAACGATTTCACCTGAAACGACGCGCCCTCAAACTTCTCTCGCCGCGTGCTCGGGAGTTGGCACCACGACATTTGTTAATTAATATATCGACGGCTCGTTCAATCTCTTTCTTATTTCATTTCCATTCACAGTGATCTGACTTGTCCCTCCATCGAGGTTAGATCGTCCTTTGAATTTTTCTTTTAGGTTAGGTCGCCCTCCGAATTTCTTTTTTTTTTTTTCTTTAGGTTAGGACGCCCTCTGGATTTTTTTCTTTTTAGGTTAGGACACTATTTTTTCCCTCTCTTGCGAAAGAGCGGAGCGAAAATTCGACAGATTTGACTTTTGTCACGTGACAAATATTCGGAAATGGTTCTTTCTGAGCTTCTTTTCTCTGTTTTTTTTTCTTTCTTCTCTTTGATGAAACGTCCGTTTCATCAAATTCTACGTACTAAACGTGACCTAACTCGTTAATTTGATAATTCGAAACGATCGTCTGCGATTCTTACGATCATTCGTATCGTTGAACTCTTTCAACGTGCAGAGAAACGTAATTGAATTTCTGCGTCTCCACCAGCACTTAACGTACTCCTTTGGGAGCATTAAGCTAACCAATGACGAAGCTGCGCTGAAGCACCGCGAATTACGCGGCTGTAAGCGAATTTTACAAATTCACCGGGAAACACCGTGTAATCCCTGCTTCCCGCGCGGGTTTTTGTTCTCCTCTCTTGTTGGCCGGCGTTGGATGCAATATTAAACGCGCATAATTTTCAGTTGTGTCGCGTAAATCACTCTGACGTGTATTCAAAAGTTCCACAGGCAGAAAGACACACAGAACCATTCGACGCGTCTAACGCAAAAGGGCAGTCCATTTCGAACGACCTACCTCGTAGGTGCACCTCATTTTCATGGTTAATCCTCGGAATTTCGAGAGAGATAAATCGTCCAAGCTTGCGAGAAAATTTCCATTATTGTGGAAGCCAATCGTCGTGTGTCTCGTTATTTTTTTTTTTTCCCCAACCATTGTCCCTCGATTTCCCGTTTCTATTTAAATTAAACTGACCTCACTTACTGCTCGTTTCAATAGCTTGCTGTGAATTTTTGAATCATTACCACTTCAATTAAATTTGTTTCCAAAACAATATTATTTTTCGATCATTTCGCGTCTCGTTTGTTTTCGTTTCTATCCCGATCAGAAACATTTTACGAGTCGATTACAAATTCTGCGCAAGGGGTAGTGCATTCTATTAATAACGTTCTGTTATTAAATCTTAGGGATTCCATCATATTAGAGTCTCATTCCGTCACTGCGCCGCCCGATTGTCTCGTTAATCACGTTGCCTCACTACTGCCGGCTCGAAACACCGGCATTTCTCACTAATACATCATGGTTAAAGTTTCATTTCTGTCGACGCTGTGATTGATCGTGAAAAACTGTCTTAACGCCACATCTCCGGAATCCTGAAGCGAACGCCTATAGAACCAAGTACGTGAAAGTTACATTCAACGTTATAGACAACGAGTCTAGTAAAATTACCAAAACGATCGTTCTCGATGCGAGGAATTTGTAGAATCCACTGTCAATTACTAACGAAATATCGCTACTAATTTATATTGAATTTAAAAAAAATTTTAGTGCTTCTCTCCTAAATTTTCCACGAATCTTCTCTTCAGTTATCTCATTAGTGTTTGGAATTCACAATTTGAATTTATATCGCGATATAATTTAACATAATATAATATAGCATAATTATTTATAGTGTAATATAATATAATTTGTACATTTTATCATTGAAAGTGATTTTAGCGGTAACCCAGAAAATCGGGCCTCTTCATGCAACGCTAATGCAACGAAAATTAGCGATTGGTTGATTTGGGTCACATGATTCGCGAGAGGGCGTGGGGTAGACCTCGAGTAGGAGTGGCGTTGTCCGGTACTGAGCGATCGCGCCTCTAACTCGTTTTGTATCGATTCAAATGTTTGCACGTCAATAAAATTTTATGGGAAAAAAGTCGTCTTCATTTTCTAGTGCTTCTTCAGAACAGTTGCTTCTGGGCCTCTCAGTGAGACGAATCGTACTGGGGTACAAGTCGTGCAGTTTTCTATTGCAGTATTCATGTATTATACATGTTTGTATATTTTAACAAATATATTACTGTGTTAGTATATATCAACAAATGTATTATTATATATTTTAATAATATATTACATGTTGTAATATTATGATGACTTAAATATTGCCACATAACAATAATTGTACGTCAAAATTAGAATTTAAGAGTCCGCGAAAAACTTTCGAGGCGCAATACATACATTGCGGAGAGTCACTTGATCAATCTGATGATTATGAAACCCGCAGAAACGTCTCGTCCGTCGCGCCAAGATATTTCAGAGCACGCTTACGATACACGGCGCGTTTGCTCGGCACTTTATCGACCACTCGATCCATCGCCTCGGTATCTCGTTGGTAGCTCCCACGCGGGGTCTCTGTTCGCCACCGATAACAGTGTTTCGGTGGCTGGAAGCAGAACGAAAGGCTATATATCCAAGCCTCCATTGAATTTTCCAGCCTTTTGCACCGGGTCGATAATTGATTTTCCACGGGTTTCTCAACGACTCGAACCACCCTCCGTCTATTATCACTTCCTTCTCCTCTCTCTCTCTCTCTCTCTCTTTTTTCCTCTCCATCCACTTCACCGTCGTAGGTCGTTTTTCGTTGCCCGGTTTATGAAAACCAAGACCGCGGCAGTACGCGGATGAGTAATCGAAGAAGTTGAACGCGACACGCCGCGGCCATGAAGAGTCTGGCAATGACGGCTCGCTCGATTGCTGTTCTACCCTCGCCCCCTCTCGTTTCATCTCGATTTTCATTTCCCTCGAGACATTTACATAACCGGCCACGTCATCCGAACCACGGCGCTGCGGAACAGAAGCAGAGAAAATAGTCTAGCGTCTAGCGCTGTTAAGCTGGACCGGCGTCAGAGAGAGAGAGAGAGAGGGAGAGGAAGGGAGCCACTCCCGATCGAGCTGCGTCGCGCAATTTCCGACCGTCCCGATCTCCTCGCCAGTCCACGGATCTGGCGGACTTTTCAACTCTTCTTCGAGAAGTCGGCTTCGAGTTCTTCGAGGCAGGATGCTTTAAGGGCGAGTGATTGTTCCGTGAGAGACTCGCCGTCGACAATTGGGAGGGGGGACGTTCGTAAATAATTCGACGCTTGCTGCGATTTCATCAACCGCTCGAATCGGTTTTGTTTAGCTGTTTTGAGCTTTTGTGAGTTGAAGCAGGTGGGAGGATGTTTCTTAGAAGACGAAAATTTATTTTTGCGACTTCACTTTGTGCTTTCTTACACGTGAGATTTCAATTCAATGTAACGCGCGACGTAGTCGCGAGTATTTTCAATTTTCAAGTAACTGATGCTTCGTGATCACAAGTTTCAACACTGAACTGAGACTCTTCAACCATCCAATTGTTATATTTATTTATTCCTTTCGTCGATATTTATCAATTACGTGTGTTAAGATTAAATTGAAGAGATTCACTTGAATTGTATTCTATATTGCAACAATTAATTTAAAACGTCCCCTATTAGACTGGAAAGTGATTCTGTACACAAGAACAAGTCGAGAAGGGTGAGTGAAATTTTTTCCCGTTTCTTTCCGTGTTTCAGAAAATCAACTTTGAACCGAACGAATCCCGTTACGATATTTAATACTAAAACTACTCAGAAATAAAAGTTCAGGGAATAAAAGAGAATTCCTGACATGACAAATCTCTAAAAATCGATAGTACTTACTGTTGCAAATCTACTAACAACAAACTGGTTACTTTCAGTCTGGCAACAATGTCTAACCTAGATTCTATTTATTTTCAATTGTTAATTTGCGAACGCAACAGAACAATAATCAAGCAATTAATTTATCCATGACAGTTGAATCTGTCCATCTATCAGCTGAGTCGTCGAGTGAAAATTTCACGAGTGAAGGTTTACGTTGCAAACTGACGGATCCGACATTTTTACACGTTCGAAGATTCACTTCAATATTTAAATTCGAACCGCTGCGCCGTACCGTGCTTCGTTGAACGAAACGGTACAACGGTCAGAGTCTGGCCGCAATTTTTACGGAAAAAGGGAAAAGAAGAGGAAAAAAAGGAGACTGGTGATTCGCAAAGTGCGAGTGTCCAAGCACGGCTCTTTGTATCGCTAAGTTTCAAATTTATTCCCTCGTCCGTTGGTCCGTCTCTCGCCCTCGTCAGCGGCCCTTTCTCCTTTCTCTTCCGGTTTCCGATCCTCCAGGTAACCATGCTATTTCGTACGGCCCCTCCCCACCCCCCTCTCTCGCCGCCTGTCGCCAGGGAGTGCTCATGCACGGCGTGTATTCATGGAAAAGTTCTTCCAGAAATTCTAGATATTCAGGCCGACCCGTTTCTCTTTCTCTCTCTTTCTCTTTCGTCAGCTTTTACCCCGATTTCTCCCTCTCCGAGAGTTCTACGTGATTCTTCTCCTTTTCT
>KQ435735.1:2326413-2336850 GCA_001276565.1 Melipona quadrifasciata
GTGCAAATAATGAAATTGAAAAATGATGGATCGAATAATATGTTATTTGATCTTATGTTTTGTTAGCTGCTCAAACGTGTCTTTGTCCCGTGTTCGAGAAAAATCGAAAATAAAGTTTTCGATATGCAAACATTTGAATCGATGCAAAACAAATTAGAGGCGCGATCGCTCAGTACCAGACAACGCCACTCCTACTCGAGGTCTATCCCCCGCCCCCTCACGAACCACGTGACCCAAATCAACCAATCGCTAATTTTCGTTGCATCAGCGTTGCACCTAAGGAGGCCCGATTTTCTGCGTTACACCCGCTAAAGTCACTTTCAGTGATAAATATTGCGAATAACGATCTCGAGCGTTTCTTTTCAAACGGTATATTTCGAATATTATTTTTTTTAATAACACATTTCGGAAGTAGCGATACTATATATTGTCGTAGATTTTGTCTCGTTGCCTTGTCTTCGAATGAAGTGTATCACTTATACATATTATAAATTATATTTGAATAATATATTTTAAAATTGAATGCTACATCTTCATCTCGTGTTCAAATCAAATACTGTCTGAACTTGAATTAAATGTAATTTTATTTTTGATGAAAAAGTTGGAAAAAGGTGAAAAATAATCCCGTTACGCCTATAATTTGATACTTTATTCGAGTAGTCGAACGAGAAATTTTGTTCCAGCTATGAATTTCCAATATTGGATATCTTTCGGTACATCTCCGACAATATTTCGTAATTAAAACGGGAAATAATTTCACTCGATAACTCCCTTCCTCGCCCAACTGATAGGATAATTTCAGATAGACAAAAATCATCCGCTTGTTTAAGCGAACAAACCCAGACAATCATTCCAAGACAACGTCGAATCGGACAAGACGACACATTATTATTATTTAAACAATATATTATTATTATTATTTTTTAAACAGTAATCATTATTATTTTTTAAACAGTCGTTTCTCCAATATTCTGTTCGAAATTCCTGTTCACCCTTCGCACGATTTATCAGATCTTCGTACGATCTCGGAATACGTTGTTGTCCCTGGCATTTCGATCCATTTTCTTCGCATCTCTCAGGTTTGCGACGGATAATATCGGCGCACAGAGACGCGCGAGACGAAACAGCCCTTTTATCTTGTATCTTTAGCTCGAAGCTTGTTGTTTCCATGTGTATGGCCTAGTTCCTGCGATATTGGAGGGAGGGGATGATCGATGCGCTTTGTTGTTCGCGCGACGCAGCGTGTAAGTGGACGTTGTTTGCCTCGCTTCGGCCACTTTGTTTTCCCCTGGTGCCTGGGCTCTCTTTCTTCTTGTCTTTCCTCTCGTCCGGCCGCGCTTTTTGATCTCCGATTCGCGGATTTACGGGGACGCGGGCCTGATTGAATAAGAGAGGAGACGAAGATGGATACTTGATCCAATATAGAGGCCGAGAATCGAAGATGGAGGATGGTATCAGTCTTCGATTTAAAGATTTTTCACAGATTTCTTGAGAATCCTTTGCGTAAATTCTTTGTAATACAAGATAGTAATTAATAATAATATTGAAAGCGTATGATATATAGAGAGATTGTTGAGTTGAGAGATTTCAGGATTATTGAATTCAGAAGAATTATTTAACAAAATAATTTTTAGTCTACTTAGCATACTGAGAAACGAATGTTTGAAACATATCTTCTTTTTTCTTAATAATTTATTTACTAATATATCTAACATTCACTGATATGTCACATTCACATAAATGTTAATAATCAAATATATATAAATATCGATATAAATGTTATATAAATGCAATAATAATAATTTGTATTAATATTTGTTACTCACATTGATATTTATCAATCTCAAATTTCCCAATATAATGGGCCCTTGGCAAATTACCGCACGTTATTTCAAAATTCTAGACAATATTTCGGAAAATCTCGAGACTCTATTACAACAAATGAAACCGATCTCAAATTTAAATTCCATTTCTTCAATGATTTTCGGCAAAATGTGAAAGCGAATAAAACTGCGAAAAGTGAGAAACTAGATCACAGTCTTTCTCTGTCACCTAGAAAATTAAAAAAAAAAATCAGATCGTTCACATATTTAATTACACATATCGACATCTCAAAAAAAGCAAAAAAAGAAAAAAACGAGATCACAGTTTTAAGAGAATCAAATCACGTTGTTCGCCTAGACGAACGATAAACAAAAAAACTGCACGATTTGTACCCCAGTACGATTCGTCTCACTGAAAGGCCCAGAAGTAATTGTTCTGACTAGGAAATCAAGACGACATTTTTGCCATAAAATTTTATTGATGTGCAAACATTTGAATCGATACAAAACAAATTAGCAAACAAACAGACAACGCCACTCCTACTCGAGGTCTAACCCACGCCCTCTCACGAATCACGTGACCCAAATCAACCAATCGCTAATTTTCGTTGCATCAGCGTTGCACCTGAAGAGACCCGATTTTCTGGGTCTCTTTACCCCCGCTAAAATTTACTTTCAGTGATAAAAAGAGAGTCAAAGTGCAGCAAATCGTCCGGTCTCTCCCGACACTCTTTAAATATTCGTCTCGTCTCTCTTCGGGGGGTGGGAAAAAAGCGGAAACTTCGTTCGCGGATATGATCGAGTACGACTCACGGTAATCCGTGGTAAATAATGCAACGGCGCGTGTGCATCGTCGGCGTTTCGATACTTCCGGCCGCGTCCGAGCCGCGAGAAGCTTCTTCCCCCCTCCCCCCCTAGGAGGAGAAACTTTTAAAGCCACTTGTATCTCGCGATCGAAAGTCTCGCGTTTAGCTCGCGATCGTCAGCCTCATCGATTCGATACTTACACGCCGATATTCCTTTCCGGGGATACAAAAGTTTACTCGAAGCGAGAGCAGAGCTTACGGCGAGGAGGAGGGGGTTGTTTCGCGAGGAAGGGAAACGAGGGGCTGAGAAGTCTGAAGAAAACTCTGGGGGGGGGGGCTCAGTCGCCTTCTCTCCTCGACTACGCAGGAAACTAGTGCTTTGTGCTCTTTTCGCTGGCGCGAGATTGAGAGAAATGAAATGGAACAGAACGACCGGGGGTTTGTTACCCCTGCGGGGTGGTTTATTTTCGTCGAGCGGAACATTTTCGTTTCCGGGGAGGGTTTACTTTCGTTCGATCGGAGGTTACGCTTTTACGGGTTTTAATTTTAATTGTTTTTGAATTTTGGATTTAGCTGTGGATCAAAGGAGACCATTAGCACGGCGTTAGCTTCGAGAATGAATGATTTATTAGGAAATCCTGTTTTTGTAAATAGTTTATCGAGCGTGAAAAACGCTGGTAACTTTTATATCGTAATATTTATTGCATCGCTTCAGTTTTTCGTCAAACTAAAAAATTGGCGGATCATTGAATCGTTCGCTTGCGAGAGAGAAAGATCATTGCTCAATTAAGCGACGAAGTTTGAAATAAAATTGGTAAAATAGTAGAACAAGGGGAAAATAATTATAAGTATAATCAACAGATAAACATAAAATTAGTAAAATAATAGAACGAAAGCTCTAAAAAAAATTCATTCATTACGCTCGTGAAAATGTCTATAATAAAAACTGAAACTGAAGCGAGATGCATAAACGCGTATTAAAATTCGCAATCTGAAATCCAACAATTGCACCTCTGCACGTGACGTCTAATAAACGCCAGGTGCAAATGGTTTTCGCAGCTAACAAAAGGGACGAAAGATCGACTGGCGTTCGTATTCGAGATCTCTCCGCTACGATTTTACGCCGTTGCAACGTGTTCGTTGGTAGTCGATGCAACAACTGCTAGCCCCGTGCTTTCGATGAAACGACCCGAATCTTGCCGAAAATTCGGCCGAGAGGGACGCTCGTCGGAAATTTCGTGCCTCGATTTCCCAGCGCGAAAATGCTCGGACGATTACGTCTACCACGAACGTCCAACAGAGACAGAGAGAGAGAGGGAGAGAGAGAGAGAGAGAGAGGGAGATCGTAATTCGCGTCGTTTCTCACGGAAACTGGCGGCGACTTGGTCATCGTAGATGGACACAGGTAGAACGCGCGAACGCGTTTGACGAAGCGGCGTGTGGCTGTGTGCGCGCGCTGAATTCTCGAACAACTGTTTCGGGGCTAGGAGGAGTCGAAGCTGATTACGAATGCGGCCCGGCGACCGGCCCCGACTACTTGTCAAGCAAATTCGCATTACTTGCAGCATTATGGTCGTCCTTGTAGTTACCTGCGTACAACACCCCCAGGCAATAACTCTCCGCTATCCGCGTCTTGCATATTCATCGCGTCTTCGCGAGCTAACGCGTCTCCAACGCTTGCCCCGTGATTAGTCCCCGGTCTCGCTTCACCCGATAAAATCGTGGTGAAACGTGCTTGTAAATTGTTTACGAGTCTCTGGATAGCGAGCGTCGCGATGAATATTCGAAGAGATCGAAAGCAATGTAAGCGGATGTAAGATGTCCTCGTTCGAAGTTTGAATTTCGCGGGCAAATAGTTGAAGTAAGCTCTGAGATTCGTGTAAAATTGTGCGTGATGTTTGTTCATTTTTGAAGCGAGCGGCACAATTGTCAAATCCAAAATAATCGTTGGGACATTTTAAATATTTTTTTTCTATGTATTTTAAATATTCTATATATTTCCATAAGATTATTCTAAATTTTGTAAATATATTATAGATCATTATTAAAGATTCCACATATTTTAAATATTTCTCCAAATTTTACACATTATTGTTTCTTCTTCATTCTGTTATATTTACAATTATATTGTAATTATTGCTGTGTTGTAATTTAAGTTTCGTTTTACGCGAAACGGGGCTTTAACTGCACGCGGTTTGTTCAAAATAACGTTGGTTCGATTTAAAATAAAAATAAGCTTCCACGTATGTATTTTTCAGCATTTCATTTCCAATTTTGGGATTCAACGAATCCTCACAAAACCAAGCTATTTGGATTTAATTCATCGAACTTACGAACGACAAAGCTGCTTCGACGTATCTAATCTTTCTCACTTTCGCTGAACACGAAATCTTCAATCCTCAAATTTGAACTCACGAAGAAAATCACACGAGATGTTTGAGTTTCACGTGTCACAAAATTTTCCCACCTTACCTGTATTATGAATCTCCTGAATGTATTAGGTTGTCCCCTAAGTTTCTTCCATTTTTTTGATGCGAAATGAATACACGATATTTTTTGTTTAAGATGGATTTATTATGTTATATATGAACCGTTCTGTTCTATAACCTTCTTCCATCTCTCAGGAAGCCTCATTATGCCCTCTTTCCAAAATTGTTTAACTTTACTCTTGTAAAATATTCATCTAGGTGCGTTTTTATTTCGCCTATGGATTTCAAAGATTCACCACGGAGAGAATTTTTTAAGGAGAGGAACAAGCAGTAATCGGATGGAGCAAGGTCTGGGAAGTATGGAGGATGAGGTAGAACGTCCCAATCAAACTGTAATAATTTTTGCCTTACGGATAACGCTGGTCTTGCGTTGTCGTGATGGAAAACGACGCCTCGTCGGTTCGCCAATTCTGGCCGTTTTTCTGCTACTGGCTGCTTTCAATTCATCCAGTTGATTGCAATATTTGTCAGCATTGATCGTATCATCTTGAGGAAGGAGCTCGTACTACACCTTTCCAGTCCCACCAAATGCACAGAAGAACCTTCTTCGGACGAAGTCCAGACTTCGCAACGGTTGAAGGTCTATTTTCCTTGGACCAAGTGCGTTTTCGATGCACATTTTGGTATAAAATCCAAGTCTCGTCTCCAGTGACAAGCCTCTTTAAGAAAGGATCCCTTTCATGTCGCTGGAGAAGCAAATCGCACGTAGAGACGCGGTTCATAAGGCCGG
The DNA here is from genome assembly GCA_001276565.1 of Melipona quadrifasciata. Classification (NCBI taxonomy): domain Eukaryota; kingdom Metazoa; phylum Arthropoda; class Insecta; order Hymenoptera; family Apidae; genus Melipona; species Melipona quadrifasciata. The sequence goes on from KQ435735.1 coordinate 2,332,262, forward strand.
TCTCCGTCAATAGGTGTGGAACCCAAACTTCATATCGATGCTTATGTACCGTTGTCTTGGGAATATTAGTGGCATCCACTATCTCACGCACACTATATCGTGGATTTTCAGTGAGCACAGTCTTGATAATGTCCGTATCAGTCGTTGCTGGGCGGCCGCTGCGGTCTTCATCTTTCAACTCAAAATTGCCAGCTCTAAATTTCTTAAACCAATTGCGGACGGTCCTAATAGTGGTAGTACCACTCCCGTAAACGGTGAAAATCTCGTCTGCAGTGTCCTTTGCACTATTGCAAATGCATCTTTTGGCTCTCCATATTGAACGGTGCAGAAAAAATTTTAAAAGAGACTTTGTCATCAACGAAACGTACTTTTTTAAAGCTCTGGGACGACTGAAACCGATGCCATGAACGGCTAAAAGATAAGCCTGCATTTTTATATAAAAACAGCCACTTAGAGTCACTCATAGCGTGGCGCGGAAGAAACTTAGGGTACAACCTAATACAACGTTTTCATTTCTCGTTTCGTCTTTTCCGTGCATCTTTCACTCCCTTCCGCCAGCACGCTCGTAACTCCAAATGATTAACATTTAATACCAATTATTATCTCCGCTGGTGGCTCGATAATTAAAACGCGGGAAAATCCATCATCTTCGAAGCGATCGAACGGGAATCGAGTGAAATGGCCAGCACTCGATGAAAGGTTCCGGCCGCAAATGGCGGCAACGAAATTAATTACGCGCGTCGCTCGAATATTATCCCCGTGCGTTAGACAACGGGAGATAATTTACAGCGCATAATTATACGCTGTTTTGTCGGGGGATTGTGTCGCGGGGAGTGCAGGTGCGGGTTCCGCGCGAGATCGTCGTCGGGCGGAGCCGAGAGAGAGAAAGAACGGCGCGATCCGGTTGGAATTGGTTTTAATTTCACCGCGACGCAGCTGCGTCTCTGTTTCTCCTTTCTTCTCTTTGCAATTACTCGCGGGCGTGGTGGTTATTAATTAAACGCTAGGTCGGCGAAGAAGTACGTTGTCTGCGCGAGAGCATCGACAAATCTTTTCGATCGGCGTTTTATTTATTCCCTTTGTCCGCGCTCCGTTCCTTCGTTTATTCCGAGATTATTATCCCCCTTTGTTCCGTACTCTCGATAGCTGAGAATGAACTCCTCGCACACGTAATCAGCGAAAGAAGGGTTATGAAGCTGGAAATCGAGGAAATGTCAGATTGTATCAATACGAATAATACGATGCCGATTTAATTTTTTCAAATTTTTCCTTCGTCTGTTCGAAGACAGACAAAGATTTTAATCGTTAATTCAAAGTTGATCGGGACACATTGAATTTGGAGAAAGTAAACTAAAATTAAAGCACGAGTGGTAGAACTTGGCTTTCACGTATTTTGTGAAAATCTGCTTCGTTGAAAGATCGATAACAACGTAACACTTCTAATGAAATCGAACTTGATTAGAAGTTGCAAAGGAAATCGTCTTAAACTCACAGTCACTTTAACCGTGTCGAAGGTAACTTTGCAAAGTTCGGGTCGAGCTCTGTACAAACTTCGAAAAAAAAAAAAAAACTCGATGGAGTTAGTTTTAGTAGTTTAGTGTTAGAAGTTTCATCGGGAGTTGAATCGTGTCATTTGCGAGCCGCCTGCTATTTCGCGACATTTCGTGGAAGTTGTCGAGCGACGAACGCCGTTTCGGAGGGTTAATTCGCCGCCCCCCTCGCGGATCATTTCAAGGGTTGAAATTGGCTAATTCGAGGGTGAAAGGGGAAAACACGGCCGACTCGTTCCGTGAATGAAACCGAGCGGCCCGTAATGAATCGTTTCGCGATTATTATTATCGCTTTAATCGTCCGGCGGTCTCGCTCCGCGCGATTTCACCGGGGTGAAATGTCACTACGCCGGCGATTTACAAATTTAAATGGAAACGAGTTGCTAATTCCATTCGACCGCGCTCGTTCTCCAGCCGCGTTTATGGATCTACTAGTAAATAATCGCGACACCAGTTTCCCAATTTCTCAGTCGTACGGCAATTATACAAATTAATGGAATGAATGAAAATAACAAACCAATATAGACGTGAAATGTGAAATATAAAAAACTGCACGACTTGTACGATTCGTCTCACTGACTAGGAAAAATAAGTCGACGTTGTTGCCATAAAATTTTATTGATATGCAAACATTTGAATTGACACAAAACAAATTACACGGGCGGATCGCTCAGTAGCAGACAACGCCACTCCTACTCGAGGTCTACCCACGCCTCCTCGCGGATCACGTGACCCAAATCAACCAATCGCTAATTTTCGTTGCACTAGCGTTGCATCTGAACAGGCCCGATTTTCTGGGTTACTCCCGCTCAGTGATAAAATGTTGTAATCTGTAGATAGATATGTGTGTAATAATAATAATAATAATGGGAAAATAATAAAATTTTATTAGATTTCAAAATTTTACTCCAACAAGTTTCTCTCTCACTCGTAAATTACACGTTACAATAAATTGTGAATTACTGATATTGGCGACATATGTAAAACAAATGAGATTATTTTTTAGTTTCTTCCATGTGACATGGATCATACGTGAGTTTCTTTTTCGTTTATTTTGAATTGTGATTTAGATCATGCAATATTAATAAATGATATATATATATAATATATAATATATAGTTAATTTTATATATAATATATTGTAATGTAATACATATAGTTAATGAATTACGCTGTACAGATATTCATCTTCCTTGTGGAAATGCAATTTACAGGAACAACACGAATCACGTAATGGTGCAAACGTGCATGAACGATACGGGTTCCCTTTCGTTCGTTTCAAATTATGACGAAGGTAACAAAAACGTGACGTGGTTTGCAACGTCACGAGCTATACACGTAGCAGTGGAAATAATACACGACAATAAACGCGCGAATTAATTACAAATTACAAAACTACGTAAACTCATTGAATTTCAGCGAGTGGAATTTCATTGTAATATAAATCTCCGCGCCTGCGTGTGTAATAATTCGTTGAAAATTTAATTAAAAATGTGTTTTGCTATCGGAAGTTCCAATTTCACGTTGAATTTATTAGCTTGGAAATACTTGCCCGCCGTTAATCACGAAACTATTTCTGTGCTCAACACACATATCAGGCTCATATTATCCGGCCGATGTACACTGAAATTTCCCAGCGACAAACTTTTATCCGCGCTCTCGAACTTGGCAAATTACATTTTGAATAATACCGCGCCAGATCTTCGCTCTGGCAACCGGTGATGGCAACGACAGAGGAGAATTTTGATGAGAACGAACAAAGTACCTTACTGTTTTCTATGGTAATTATTGGCGCTAATGGGAACGATTCAACCTCGTTGATCGAAATACAGGCCAAATGACGGTACAAATAATTCAACGATCGTCAATACAAATAAGGTTTCACGGCGAAATTTTTTGTTTGATCGTCATTTGAAAAACATAGATTGTAATAATACAAAATTAATGATAAAATTCGTACTTGTTTGAATAATGAAATACTTAAAACTATCTTCAACAATCACACGCTATTTTAACGCTGGAACAATCAAACCAGTCAATTTCAGATTTTCTCTTCTTACAATTGAAAGATATTTTTGTCAAAATTGACATCTAATCATTCGTTTAATTATCTTGATCAATGTGATTAAATGCCTTTTTATTCGGAATTTAATATTCTCCCGATTTACGATGAGGAAAAAAAAATGGTCCAATGTTGAAAATAAATAAATCTGGAAAATTATACCTTGCCTCCCTCAAAAACCACACAACCTTTGTACCAAACAATTTTTCATCAGACTGATAATTTAGTAGTTACCTCCGGTGTGCAAAGTTACGCGCAAATCAAACCCTGTATATCGCCATTTAAATTACCGTGACCTGGTATGTTTTCGCAACGAGTGAATAGAATATATTTTGATTAAAGGCTGGCGTTAATTCTCAACAACCAAATCACCTCGTTCGAGGCCCTCGAAAGAGAGTCGTTCGAAAGACTCGAGCGAACGAGCATTGAAACCTGAGGACAAAAGAATAAGCTTTGAAAAAGCTCAAGGAAACCCGTGTACCGCGGTGCAATCCGTGGCTTTGGCCCTTCCCCCGTCCGTGGTTCCCAAACCACCGTCCCGGCGGAGATAATTGCCAACTGCATGCCGGGATGCTCGAACGAGGGGAGGCACACGGTTCGCAAGAGTCGAGTGGAGAAGTGGCTGGAAGGTTTGCAAGTCGCCGGAAAAACGGCAGCAAAAGCGTAATGAAAACTGAGGAAGAGAGAGAGGGAGAGAGAAAGAGAGAGGAGTATGAGTGGTTGAAGGCTCCCGACGAGCGAATAAAAATCTAAGAAGGGAAAAAAAGGAAGTTGGAGCGCGACGCAGGTAAAGAGGGATGAGGAGGGGAGGTACAGTTCTCGAAAACAAGAGGAAAAGGGAGAGAAGTTGAAGAGCGTGTAAAAGACAAAAAGGGAAGGCTTGTTTCTCAAATATGGAAAAGAAAGAGCAGACAAATTCATTGTTTAATTTCGTATATTGTGAACTGTAGCTGTTGACTGTAATAACTGAAATATTA
>KQ435735.1:2336940-2347230 GCA_001276565.1 Melipona quadrifasciata
GTAATAAATGAAATATTATTATAATTAATATATATTAATATATGATGTTAATATAATTGATAATGTTAACCATAGTGCGTTAATTGTACAAATTATAATCAACATGTATATATTGGTACATTATACTACAGATGTACTATATATATTAATAGATGATAATACTATGTATATATTAGTATGTATATAGTAGTACATCATACTACAGATATACTGTACATATTGATATATCATAATACTGTAATTGCATAATATTATAATTATATTGTAATTGCACATAATACATAATAATATTGTAATTGCAGTATTGTATGTTAATATATATCTATACACATTAATTACAATTACATGCCATAAGCATACGTACAAGGGAAAGTACGTAGGAAAAGTATTGCAAGTTCGAAAATTCAACACAGCGTAAGAGATGGACAAATTCCAAGGAGAATTTTATCAAATTGCAACATGCAACTATCAGTTAAACGTATTAGTTGAATGTTTAGGCCAGGCAAACTATTCCAAGAACACCGTGTCCAGAGGCCAAAATCCTTGAAAGTGAAGAAGGAAAGAGGGGAGGGTGGAGAGCGCTAATTCCCAGAAATAAGAAGAGGAAAAGAAAGATGGGGTAGGGGGCTTAATTCTTGAAAACGAGCAGTTGGCCCAGTTAACGCCTACAAGGGGAGACAAGCGACTGGCCACCGGAGTGCTTGGTCCTGGCAACGAGACCAGTCTAGGGAGGTTATTTCGCGGGGTGTCACGCCCTGCCCATTAATAACCCTAACCGCAAGCTTCCCTCTCGACCACCAACCCTTCTCTCCCTGTATGTGTATATGTGTGTGTGTGTGTGTGTGTGTGTGTGTGTGTGTGTGTGTGTGTGTGTGTGTGTGTGTGTGTGTGTGTGTGTGTGTGTGTGTGTGTCTTCTTGCCTTTCGAGTCTCCCTCCTTTCGTGCCACGATTTGGAACTCGGGAGCTCCTTTTCTCTCCCTCTGTCGTCGCTGAACGAACCACGTCGACCACGTCGACGACGACGATGGGGACAACGAGCGTGAGCAGTTTGCAAAGCTCTTCTCGCGAGGCGGTAGTTAACGGAAGCGGTGCACACCACGGTCTTGTATAATGGACAGAAGGAATCTCCAGAGGGTGCTCTGCAGCTCATTTCGCATATGCCTTTTTTAGTGACCTCGGTGCAGCCACGTTCTCGCAAAGAGTCTCTCTCTCTCTCTTCTCTCCCTTGGCCCTTGGCGGAGGAGAACGCGGTCTGGATGTTCCTCGACATGTTGAGAGTCGAGTGTCTGCCGCGCGCGTGCGCTCTTCTTCTACTTTGTTGTTCTCCGGAGAATTAGTTGGACGAGGGCGGGAGAGTTTGACGATGGCCGGGGTCGGGGGATGTTGAGACGGACGGGGAATTGTTTAGGGAACCCGTGATTGAAGCCAGAGTTTCGTCGAGGGGTCGGAACTTCGGTCGGGGGAATTTAGTGCGCGGCGGAATTATGATTTGTGGCGAGCTGTGCTTGGCTGCTTAGTTGGCTCCTCGGTTGTAGTTTTTAGAATTGTTATATCGGATCTCTTTGTGTTTCTGGAGACATAATTTGGAGACATAAGGCACGCAGAGAAGCATTGACAATTTGTACTTTTAATTAGAAATTCGCCTTTTGTCATATACGTTATATTGTATAATCTATGTATAATGTACATATTATACATGATATAGTTTATAATATATACGTACGTATGTAGTTTTTTAAATCTCTCATATGATACAATAAAGTATTCAAAATACAACCCAAAGTATTTATGATGTTTGTATAATTGAGATAGATCTCTGCAATGGTTTTGCTTTTTTAATTAACATTGGAAATCTGTACGTACAACGTACATATACATGATATAGATTACAATATAATATACATATAATATACGTAATATAATTTTTTAATTTCGCAGAAATACGAATTTATCATCACAAAGAGCACAATATAAAAGTGCGATGGCTCAACTATTGTCATCTTTTTCCCTTGTTCTCGGTCACAAGCGTTCTAAGCTCAACTTCGCGTAAATACGCCGCAATGTTTTAATCAATTTCGCCTCGTACGCATCACGCGAGAAACCATCGGGAACGATATAAATTCATTCTCGCAATTTTCTGATTTTCACATTCACCCGGTAATTCGTTTATATTTAATTAAATGCACGCGTCTAAATGCACGTTTCGCGGTACCTGTACATTTTAATGGAATCTCGCGTCCAGTTTATGAAGTTTATTTGCACGCGCGACGCGATGAATAACTGCCATAAATTAATCGGGCAATTTTTCTTTTTTTTCTTTTGTATTAATTTTTGTATCAGTCGAACGAACTTTCGATATAATATCGATCGAATGAAGAACCGTTGTCACCGTGTATTTAAATGCACGGAATCGTGTTATTTTCGTATTTAATTGGAAAGCACAGGAATTCGATATTATTTGCGAAACGCAGAGTTATGAAAATCGCGATGTAGACGTTGCGAGCCGTGCCGTGATAAAGCGCAGTGCCTCGAGAGAGTCGATACGTCGTTACGCGTTTCAATAAAATATCGGGGGAGGACTAGTCGGTAAAAGTAGTCTCGTATTTCATGCGCCTTAGTACTCTCGTTGATTCTTTATCGAGAACAAATCGCTGCCGTTCCAACATTTTATATTATTTGTTTAATGTTTATCGTTCGTGCGGCGGTAAATTGGAGGAAATAAATCCTGGAGCAATCCTAGCCGTTTCCTCTCCCCCCCCCCTCTCTTTTTACCTTTTCCCTTTGCCGACGAATCGATCATTTCGACAACGAAATACTTGAAAAAGAAGAAGGCAAAATACATTCAGAGTTTCTAAAATTCGTGGCTGTCAAATGTCGAGCAATTGATCACTTCGTTAGCGAAATATTTGGGAAACTAAATTTCGAAATAAAAGTCATTTGCGGGCGTGTCAAATTTCTAAAATTTGAAATCCGTCAAACGTCGAGGGATTGATCGCTTTTGCGACGGAATGTTTAAAAAAAATAAATAAATCAATTCCTTCTTTTTTTTCTTTTTTACACACTGCGAGCGAAATATCTGGCAGCAAATCCCCGATTTTCCGATAAAATAATCCCAATTCCAGTTCTGAAATGACAAATTTGGAAAAATCTTTCGATAAACTCCCAGAATTCTATTCTATAATATTGGTTCTTTTATTTCTTTTGTTATTCCCTAGGAAAAAAAGAAACAAAGGAATCTCGTATTCAAATGTCTCTCGAAGCGCAATTTCGTTTCTCATTCATTCAATTTCAGAGGGATTCCGTAATTTCCAGAGAGAGAGAGAGAGAGAGAGAGAAAGCTCATTTATTAATATAACGAACGAACAAACGAAGCGAGCAGATGCAAAATTTCCACTGTTTAGCAGTAAATTTAGCCGGCTAATCTTCTCGTTTCGGTAACGCGGAAAGGTTAATAATTCATGGGACCAATTGACAACTGTGCCTTGTTAAGGCAGTTTATATACTTACACCGACGTTAAATTAGACCGAAGGATTAACACGAAATCATGAATGCGATTCCCTTCCTCCCCCACCTCCATTTTTGCGTCGTCTCCCGCCCCCCCCCCCCAATTAAGTATGGTAAACAGATGTGAATAGCGTCTGCATTACGGCATAATTAATTGGCAATTAGCCGATGATGAAACGTTTCGGTATTGTAATTTGTTGCATTTCGGTGGCCAATCCCTAATTGCCTCAGTATGCGAAGAACGTGTGCACGCGCGCGTGTGTGTTTGCGTATGTTTGCTCATGGACGAAATGACGCATTAGTGTGTTAAATGAATTTCTACAATTTATTCCGTTTTCACGGTAACAGTCGCAGTTTATTTCCGTGTGAAATGTCATTTCAGAAAATGATGCATCAGCCACGTTACGCGAAACTACGCTGTAGCTCGCTGCTCGGACGAAAGCTCGATGCTTGATTACAAACAGCGTTTTGAATAATGCTCCAGCGAGTTGTTGCGTTTTGTTACCTCCTTCTTTTTAAATTTTAAATATTCTCAAAAACGATGTTATCAACTATAGTTGGTTTACCTAATAGAGTTTAGTGTATTTATTAACGATAGACTTTCACGAAGGGTTCGCGATTTAAAAGAATTTGAAAATACAATCTACGGCATGATTTCGAGAACTGGCTGCACTAATCTGTCGAACGAGGGTCGTTACTCATTTACTTGCCAATTTCGGAAAACAACAAGCGACGTTACACGAACGACTGCAAATATATTTTATATTTTTTAACCTGACACGTTGTGATTTTTGGCTCGTTCTGGCGGGTTAAAAGGCTCGTCGAGGGTGAAGAATCAACATTGCGCGCCGCGCCGCGTCGAATTTAATTCGCGGCAATTTGTAATATTGACTGTGCAAATTATTTCTGCCGGTGTGTCGTGACGAGGTTCTCCGCCGGGCTCAACAAGTTCAAGTGCCACTTCCGGAAAACCCGCCACGAGTGGTCCCGACCCTCTTCCGCCCCTCCTCACGCCGTTGCACTTCATGAAATATACAAGATTTCCCCCGGCCGGCGACCTTCGTCGGTGTTTTTCACCGCCGGGCCACGCCAAGTTTTGAAATACCCGCGTTTCATTATAAATCGCCGCGAAACTCGCACCGTTTCCGCGCCGCGGAATCTCCAACGAGACCGCGATCTCGTTTTCGCTGTGTGTTTTCCTTTCGCCTCGAACTTCCCTTCCGGGCTGGCGTTTCGATTAACTGTTATTATTGACAGTTCCGTGCCGAAGCTGAAGCTTGGTGAAAACTATCCGGGTCGAATCAACGTTGGCTTGTGGAATGAATTGCTTTCGAATTATCACGACTTTCCACTGTCGATCCGACAGCCAATTAAAAATTAACAGTTCAAACAGTTCGAGAACAATTGGAAAAAGAATTTTCGAAAAATTTACCAGAACGGAGGCATCGTTAAACGGAATATTAATTGTTGAGGGAGAAGTGTCAAGTGTCGCGTTTCGTAAATAAATAATATTTCTGCACAGCACGTGCACGAGTTAGCGTTACACGCAAACGTGTCTGACGCGAGACGGATCTGTTTCACTTGTTCGACAAAGGAAACGTCGGGACCTCCTCTCGAAGATGATACTTCCGTCGAATATTCCAGGGAAAGAATACTCGAAGGATGGAGTAGCGTGTTATTCGGGAGCATTGTTGAGAAGTTGAATCTGAAAGACGGAGACTCTCGTTTGTCTACAGATCCGAGGGAAATTCTATCAAACTCGCGGACGGGGCACAGGGATTCGGTAATAGGCGCGTAAACGAACCCCGAGAGATTCGATTTCTCCCCGTCTGTTACGCACTTCATGAATTCCGTTTCATTCCTTATTTCGACAGACCTTTCCTCGCAGTGAGAAGAGGACGAATAATTTTAATTGAAATGTTGCAGCGCAATATTTCGATTGTATTATATTATGTTGCAAATGTTTGGAAGAAATTGAAATTCTTGAAGATGACTGAACGCGGCTTGTGCGTTGTTTCTGTCTTTTATTGCTATTGTTTTCCTTTCTATTTGTAGATTTTGACCATTGCAAATGCCTCTTGTTGCTTATCGCTTGAAAGTATATTATATTTACAAACGATAAATATTTTTTAATTGAATTTTCAAGAGAGTTATCTTGGAATTATTATTACGCATAGTTACCATCAGTTGTTATTAATAGAATATCTTACTCGTTATTCAACGATACTTTTGTTTCTTAATGCATTCCTCTTACAGTTTTCTAATTACCATTTAAAACTACATTTCTATCATTATATTTGCAAATGATCAACTTTAGAGGAACACAGAATTATTATCACTCATAATTATCATCAAACATTACTAATAAATATATTCAACAAATATTCAAATATTCTACTCGTTAATCAATTATCCTTTGTTTCTTAATACACTTCTCTTTCAATTTCCTAATTACCATTTAAAACTACATTTCTATCATTATATTTACAAATGATCAACTTTAGAGAAATATAGAATTATTATCACTCATAATTATCATCAAACATTACTAATAAATATATTCAACAAATATTCAAATATTCTACTCGTTAATCAATTATCCTTTTGTTTCTTAATACACTTCTCTTTCAATTTTCTAATTACCATTTAAAACATTTCTATCATTATATTTGCAAATAATCAACTTTAGAGAAATATAGAATTATTTCTCATAATTATCATCAAACATTACTAATAAATATTTTCAACGAATATTCAAATATTCTACTCGTTAATCAATTATCCTTTGTTTCTTAATACACTTCTCTTTCAATTTCCTAATTACCATTTAAAACTACATTTCTATCATTATATTATATTTGCAAACGATCAACTTTCTTTAGTTTCTTTCGAAAAATATGCAATTGCTGTTATTCATAAAATTATCAACTAACAAATATTAGTAATAAACATTTCCAACGAATATTCAAATATTCTGCTCGTTAATTAATTATCTTTTCACTTTTAATCTCATCGTCCAAATCATATTAAATTCAAATAATTGATTATTTTCTCTTCAAGACGAGTGAACGCGACTTACTTTCCATCGAATTCACCCTTGCCCAACCAACACCACGAAATCGGAAAGCTACAGTATCGATTAATCGAGTCATCTCTGATCACATCCACGATTTCCTTCGTTTCGTCTCAATCAGAAAGAATGCAGTTCGGATCGGTTTTGCGAGATGAGAACCGGCAGGATCGGGTCGATTCATCTGCAGGTAGTTAGGGAAAATAGGTTCGTTTCCTGGAACCTATCGCTGGATGAACAGATCGATCAGATAAAAGGCGGCGAGAGAGGGCCAATTAACGAAAGCGAGGATCCGGATGTAATCGCGAGACTCTCGGGGCTTGCTCGGGCTGCCGAACGTAAACAGGGTTGTAAATTTTTCCACCTCCGTCGTCGTTTAATTGAATCTCGAGAACGGCTCGCAGGGGTTCCCTTTAAACCTGCCATCCGTGCGCGAGATGGGTTCGCATCTCGAAGAAAATGGCGATTACCTCTTCCTCTTCTTCCAGCGGTCGAGTGCGATTAATACTCGAATTAACGAGAGAGTGGTTACGACGGTGTCAATTTGTGATTTCTAATGGAAATCCTTTCTTTGTTTTATTTTTTTTCTTTTATTAATTCGTGGGGATTTGAAGTTTGTTTTCTGAGAAGAAAATATCAAACAACAGTGATAAACGAAATTATAAATCAATTATATATTGATAATTAAGACGGATATTTCTGAGTTTTATGATAAATTGTTCTCCTTGGTGTAAAGTTCTTTTACAGAGGAAGAAGAGAGAAATCCCGGTGCTTGGTGACATATTCCGCGAAATGAAAAATACTACAACGAGCAAAGGAGGAAAAGAGACGCGGACTTGCGATTAGAAAGCGATCAAGAAAGTGGGTGACGACGATTTACCGGCTGGAACCGATGTAATTCAGGCTATCGAAATTAATTCTGGGTTGTAATCGGTTTATGGCTCATTGAGCCGATCGTTAAGCCTCCAAGTTCGATCCTGTAAACGATGCAGGAGCACAATACGGTAACACTGCCTCCCCACCTTATGGCGATCTGATTGCGATTTCCTGACTGTGAATTTCACTCGAAAACTTCGTCGATAGTTGAACACGATAGTGCTACCTACCGCAAGGAGTGCGTTCAACGTTAAGTGAAATTTCAGACCTAACTTAAACCAATGCACGCGAGGAGATAGCGCGCTATCGGTTATTTTATTTGTTTCACTTAATAATTTGGACAATTTTCGATGTCAATTTTTTTTACCAATTTTAGAGATTGATCAATTAATTTCGCTAATATATTTTCATCACATTCGTTATTATATTACATCATATTATTTTTGGTATCCATTGATTTGGTTATTTATCTTTAACTATATGTTTACAAGTAACATTTCCCATTCTTGTAGTTCTTTGCGATTTGGTCATTACTTGACACGAAGGAAGAAGACAGATGAAATATTTTTAACGAAGAAAAACTTTTATAACGGATAGATGAAAAGTAATATTAATTTGATTATATAAAACTGAATAAGATCCAAAAAATGATACATTTTTCCTCGTAAATGCAAACAAACCACGTATGTACCATCGGGGCACGTTCTATTCACGTCTGACCACGCAGGGGCTCATGGAAATCACAGAAAATTGCAGTGTATTCTTCGTTTTGAGTTAGAAACTTTATACAAATTACTATAATAGATTCTACGCCACACGGAATATCTGAAGTGATATTGAAACACTTAAAGGAGATTTCTTCTTTCATTAATAGCAAACTTTAGTTAAATTTTTCATAGAAGAGTAGTTTTAATGCAGTGAACCTAAATTTAAATTTATATTATCAATAACAATAAAAATTATAACATTCGATTAAAATGTGTACACTGTTAATTATTTCGTTCGTTTTCGTTGTGCCAAAGTGAAAAAATGAAAAGAAAAGCATGACGCACCTGCGACTGTTTCGATGATCGTAGCGTCGATGAGGATACAAGGACTCGCGTGAAAATTCACAGTCTACTTATCGCGCGACCCAACGCCGAATTCCAACGTCAGAAAAAGCTCTTTCATTCGCCACCGCTATCGAGAATCTAGCGCACGCTAATTCCAACGTCCTGATTTCCCCGTGAAATCCGACGACGACATTTTTACCCGAGCGATTCCCCACTGGGCTTTCAAATGAGATTTCTCGCGATTCTCCCTCCTCCTCTTCGCCTCCCGCCGATGTTCCGCGTTAATTTCAATTCGAGTCGCCCTTACGTATAATTAAACGAGCAGATCGAATTATGAGTACTCGAGTCGCCAGGGAGGAGGATTAGCGAAGAAAGAAGAAAAGAAAGGAAAGAAAGAGAAAATCTAAGAACCGGTACATTAATCCGGTCTAATCTAAGTCGAGGCTTCGACGATATTTCTCCATCCTTCAATTTTCTCGCTTCATCTTCCCCCACTCCTGGTGTCGCGCGGCGCCATCTCGTTCCATTTCGCCTGTCATTTCCTTAATTGCTGATCCCCGCACGATTTTCTCCGACCGGAATTCCGACGTTTTCATTTTTTTTTTTTTCTTTCCTTTTTGAACAGAGGATGAGGGTGAATGTGTGCGTACCGAGGATTCTCTTGAGATTCCGTAGTTTCGATCTCTCGCGTGTTTCCTGGGACGGTGGTGATTAAAAAGCTTCGTGAAAGGGGGAAAGTTTGTCGCCTCGAAAAGTTGAAACATTTGAAAACAATTTGGGAAATTAATCGTATAAATGAATGCGATTTAATTTCAGTTGTGCATTTGGACATTACGATAGGATTGATTTTATCTCCAAGAACACATAGCCATGAAATTCATCTCAACAAGGTGTGGCAGATAGATTTGAAAAACTGTGAAATATATTCAAGTTGTAGATTTATAACATTGATGAACTCGAGTGGAACAGTTCATTTGATTATGAAATGTCACATTTAAAGAATTATGATGATCGTATAGCTGACAGGATTGATGTAATTCCAAAATTATCGAACGTTTAAATGAAATTCATTTTAATAAGATATGGTAGGCAGATTTTGGAAATTATGAAAAATATTCAGATTACAATAGAATGAATTGCTTCTTGAATAATCCATTTGATTTTGAAATACCCACATCTGGAAAATTGTAACAGGTTCAATTTACGTTTGTAAAATTAATAACGAATAGATTTGACCTTAACGAGGTGTATAAGGCTAGATTTCATCCTGGAAAGATGCGAATAAATATCATTTCAAAAATATGAATTACAGAAGATTTTCAATCTAATAAGTGTTATTTTCCAGTGGATAAAATTTTCGCAGAAATTTGAAAAAAAAAAAAGATGCATACGTATACAAATCATTCTATTATTGATTGCTACGTTTTATAAAGGAAAGTTGAATACTGTGGCAAAAAAAAATTCTATATATTCAATAGAATATACTGTGAAAGAAACCTGTATTTATTCGGGATTTATTCGATATCCAATAATTTCCACTAATTGTTTCGTCGATACAATAATTGTCCAACGATCATTGATGTTTATTTAATTCAAGTAAAATTTGAAGAGTTAGAAGTTTAATTAAATCACAGTACATTATGAAATTTAGGGCAACAGTGAGTTCTTTAAAGATTTTAATATAGGTACTCAAACTATTACCGAAGCATAAAACTTTGAAATAAATAAATAAAAGAACCAAATTTCAAAGGAGAAAATTACTGAAATATATTAAATTTATAAAACT
>KQ435735.1:2367908-2379311 GCA_001276565.1 Melipona quadrifasciata
AGACGACTATTTTGCCATAAAATTTTATCGATATCCAAACATTTGAATCGATAGAAAACAAATTACAGGCGCGATCGCTCGGTACCAGACACAACGCCACTCCTACTCGAGGTCTACTCCACGCCCCCTCACGAATCACGTGACCCAAATCAACCAATCGCTAATTTTCGTTGCATTAGCGTTGCACCTGAAAAGGCCCGATTTTCTGGATTACCCCCACTAAAATCACTTTCAGTGATAATCACACGATTGTACCAACGATATAACACAATAACAGGTCCAAAGTGTCGAAGAAACTGCAGGTTCTTCAGGTTCTTCGAGTTCTCCTGTGTCCTCGCTCCACTTGACATGAACACGGCAATACACGCTTAACGGGGTAGAATTTATTCTGAACGAGGCCTCTTCGTTACATCCACCGGAAAAAGAAGAAGGAGAAGGAGAAGAAAGGAATCAGGTCAGCCCTCTAATAAATCGGCGTGAGACGGAGGGGAGGTGCTTCTTTCATTTCCATGAGTTAGCATACGCAGGGTGGATAGACAGCAAGTGTGTAGACGCGAAGGAGACGCTCCGTGTCTCGCCTCGCGTTCCACGCCGCATTCATATTCGGCCCGGTGGAAACCCGGTTAATTTTTCAGAGTCGCCCAGCCGGCTAAGGAAATTGCACGATCAAAAGCCGAGGAACGCCTCTCTAATTAAACGCCGCTGTCTCGTGAATGGGAACGACAACGAGGAGGGACGACCGGTGAACCGAAGATCGAGGGGTTTCGTAATTATTATCGAGGACGCAGGAAGAAACGCGAGTGTTCGCACGTTTCACTTTCGCGTGATAGTAATTAAATTATCGCAATAGTAATTAAATTATAATGTCATAATAATAAAAGAAAAAAGAGATAGTGTTATGTAGGTTATAATATAAAGAAACTACAAATGTTATATCGTGTGATGAATAATCAATTAATTGGAATATTAACAACTAAGAACATCTAAGCGAGCAATCGCAAGCAACAAAATTGAATTATTATCGTATTAATAATAATAATTAAAACGTTATTGCCAAGAGAGAAAAAATGATGATATCCAGATTATAATATAGACTACAAATGTTACATCAGATGAAGAATAATTAAGAATAATTAATGCGAACAAATATTATCACAGGCAACAAAATGTCACTTTTTCGTTCAAAATTCTGTTTTAAATTTTCGAATGGGAGAATGTATACTGCATCAATGTCAGTTGCAGTTGTGTGTGTGCTTTTTTTCAAATTTTAACGTAGGTAGAGTTATCTAGTGTACTGCATCAAAATTAAAATTTTAATATAGTTAGAGTTATCCGAGTTATATGTTATATTTAAAGTTATCTAACAATTTCATCAATTTGCACATTAAAACTGTATCTTCGGTAATTTCCGACAAAATATGTT
Source organism: Melipona quadrifasciata (assembly GCA_001276565.1). Taxonomy (NCBI): domain Eukaryota; kingdom Metazoa; phylum Arthropoda; class Insecta; order Hymenoptera; family Apidae; genus Melipona; species Melipona quadrifasciata. The sequence continues at coordinate 2,369,332 of KQ435735.1, forward strand.
CCGCGTCCACAATTTTGAGGGTAGTTTTCACCCCTTCGATCGTCGGCAATTTCGAACATTTTCTCGAAACCTACATTTATTTATGCCAAATTTCATCCCCATATTCCCATGCAAGTTGGATTCATCAAATTCAAAAATTCACGCGCAAAAAGTTAAGCTGGTCATTTATCGAAGAACACTGTACCTAAAAATTAATAACTAGCGAATAATAGCAGATCTATAATCGTATCGTATCTCATGCAAAGTACGGAAGCTGCGAGGTGAATGGAGCGGGGGAGGATGCGCAAATGTTTGAAGGACAACAGACAAATATTGGTACCAGTGTTTTACCGTTCCGTGTGTAACATTTAATACAATTAACGTTGATTAAGCCATTAAGTTGACATTTCGCGCAAATACAATTAAACGTGTTCCAACTTTGTTGGAACATGATCTTTCATGCACGCGGCGCAAAGCGTTCTCGATATTGACGGGCAAACAGAAACGCGATATTGCCTAATTAACCGCTACGAACCATCCGAGCGCTCTTTGCGTGTCAATGACACTGTACTCCTCCTGCCCCTGTTTCAATAATTTCCATAACTCGATTTCTTCGAATCAGTTCCGTGCACGCAAACACAGCGATAAACATAGCGTTACACTGTACATACAATGCACGACAATCTTCGATTTATTCGAAGGATCGAAAACTATCAAGTTTGTCGTGGAAAAATTTCGTTCTGCTCGAGCTACGGTGGTGAAAATTATTGTATATATGTTTTCAAATGGGAAAATAAAGATTTTAAATCAAATGCCTCTCTGAGAATATTAAGAAAATTTTTCCGCGACTATGTTCACCACTTGAAGGTTGAAGTTTTCTCTCGATATTCGCTGTACGATATTTTCTCCCGCAATTTTATTCCATTTTTGAATGTTAAGATAAAACGACAATAACTCGAGAAATCTTACTCGAAAATTCAGACGTTTCCAGAAATGTTGAGGAATTTTTTGCATAAATATATCTACCATGGTTACGGAGACTGTACAGCTTCTTTTGAAATGAACCACTGAAAATTGCCGTATGATGTTTTTTTTTAATCACTGAAAGTGATTTTAGCGGGGGTAATCCAGAAAATCGGGCCTCTTCAGGTGCAACGCTGATGCAGCGAAAATTAGCGATTGGTTGATTTGGGTCACGTGATTCGTGAGGGGGCGTGGGGTAGATCTCGAGTAGGAGTGGCGTTGTCTGGTACAGAGTGATCGTGCCACTCCTAATTTATTTTGTATCGATTCAAATCAATGTATCGTTTGCATATCAATAAAATTTTATGGCAAAAATGTTGTCTTCATTTCCTAGTCAGTTGGCCTTTCAGAGAGACGAATCGTACTGAGGGACTAGTCGTGCAGTTTTTTTGTTGGCCATTTTATTCAATCTTGAATATTAAGATCAGACGACAGAAATTCAGGAAAGATCTTAAAATTCCTCGAAAATTGTCAAAATTCAGACGTGTTCGAGAAAGTTGGCTAAATCTACAACAATCTTAGAAGTCTTCTCTTTACAAATGAGTCTTAAAATTCTTGAAATTTTCCGTACGATTATTTCTTCGCCATTTCATTGAACTTTGAACATGATAATATGTCGAAAAGAAAATTGTGTAACAAATTGATGTAAAGAAAGAACTTCAATCTCGAGATCCAGCCACGAAAGAAATATCTTTAACGATACTAGAGACGTTTAAATTTTTACTCCATAGTTTGCTCCTCCACCAACATCTTTGAAAAGGAAAAACTCAAGATTGGCAAAAGCTTCGCTTTTTGAAACGAGACCAACTGGATCGTCGCAGTACAAGTTCAAGTAATTTTTCATCAAATGAGAATTTTCTTCTAGCTGTGCATAGAAATTACGAATCTCTCTCAATGAGAGAAGTCGAAAAGAGAGAGAGAAAGAGAGAGAGAGAGAGAAAGAGGTAAAAAATACTTATTTACTCGGGAAGAAGAGCATCATCACTTTCGAAACTCGAAAGCGCGGCGTAGATAGATGACTTTGCGACAAACAACCGTTGACAGCGAGAGTTGAACGACCGAGGCGAGACGTTTCCGCTTCGTTAACTTCGAAACGACGAGAGATCATCGCGACGAGGGGACGTAAAGTCGATCGATCGGTGTCGCTTCCCTCCCAAAGAGGAGGCGAAGCGACCGCGCAAACACAGATCGTCGGAAAGACGATCGACGTCCGAGAGTTGGTTTCGGAGTATCGGTTTTCCAGATACGTTGTTCCAGTCACAGCTTTAGCCAGCTCGGCGTTGCACGTCGGAGTGGCACGCGTCCCAGGACCAATGGGAGAGGCCGCAGAACTGCAGAATTATCGATGCCGCGGTGGCATTGCGGCGTCGTGTCCATTAATTCGACGTTAGCCTAAGGGGCTTTAAATAATTAATCCGCGCGGCCCGCCCGCCGCGATTAAACGGTGCAATTAAACCGACCCGCGAGGTTTACTTGACCGAACTCACTCCTGGGTCACTGACTTTCTCTCCGAGGCTGCAAGTTAGAGAGAGACACCTGGCAATCGTCGTGGATCGCGCGCGAGTTGTGCGATTCTTGAGATATCGACGTAATACTCCTCGCGATGAATTTTAAATCTTGTGGCTGTTCCCACATTTTGACTGTTTTCTTGCCGGCCTTTTTTTCGCGAAGCTTCGATTTTTTTCTCTCCCGAGGAACTCTGTTGCCTTGTCAAATTGACAAGAAATTTACCTTTCCTTTGTTGTAATTGAATCCACGAAAATTTTGAGCGTAAATTGTTTCACGACTTCATCGAATTTTACTCCTTTGGCTTTTGTTGGAGAGAATTTGAAATACGAAATGAGAAAAATAAAGATACAAATGAAACGAAGCATATGAAATATGAATGGAGAAAGTATATTAATTATATTGATTATAGAATATAATAAAAATGTAACTGAATTGTGTAGGAAAATTAAAATATATATATGCAGTGGTCTAGGATTCCTCAACTACGAGTTTCGAACACTGACTATCACAAGCCGCAAGTGGCTGCGCGCCTAGCGTCGAGGTCCTGCCGATCTCCGACGTTAAGCAATGTGCGGAACCCCGCTAGGATGGGTGATCGAACCAGCCTAGTAGGTTTAGTTACAATAACAAGCGTCTGGGGTAAGGAGTCGCTGCCATCAGCCCTGATGATGAGTCTAGGCAGTGACTCCGAGACGAAACGCAACTTTCTTCTCTTTCTCTTCTATCTCATATTTCTCATCCTTCCATCATCCTTAAACCTCACAAAGGTGACTCGCGACGTGATATGAACATGCAACCATAGAAAAACAGTTTCTACAGCAACTATAAGGAAAGGGACACACACAAACAGAGGATGCACAATATCTGGAAGGACAGACGCTGAACGAGGATGCAATATCGAGGACAGAGCGACTGACTGATGGCAACGACTCCGAGACGAAACGCAATCCAACCTTCTCCTCCTCTCTCATGACCCCAAGTCCATACGTTCTTTCATCATCCTTTAAACTTAACCCTTCATATATATGAAATAAAGGAAATGTATGAATTATGCAAAAATAAAAATATAAATGAAATGGAGGAAATATATTAATTATATTAATATGATATATTAGTTGTGTTTATATACATTTAATTGTATTAAGATTTGACTCTTCAATATTCTGAATATATTTTCATTTGTAGAAAAAAGAGATACTGGTCAGAGAAAATTAAAGCCATGAATTCTTAGAGGTTAATGCAAATTAATAATTTTAAAATTAATTGAACGAAGGAAATATTTTTTTCCTTCCGTCTGTATCCTGTTTCATATTTAGTTGATCTTGTTCATACGCAACGACGACTGTGAATGTTTATGATTCTAAGTAAGAAATTGCCAATGATATCAGACCTTCAAGAAAAAAATTGCTCGACAATCTAGAATGCACCAAACTTATACCAAGCTTCGACAATAACCTCATAAAAAGTCGAACTGTCCAAGAAATTTTCAACAAAATTGACAGAAGAATCGAACGAAAGTCTAAAGTTCGTTAAAAATATCGATTATCTAACAAACTCTCGGCAAATCAAATCACTTTGGCAAGAAAATTATTTACAAGGTTACTTGAAGGTCCATTAAATCTCATTTGAACAAAAACTCCATAAAAATGCAATTTATCGAAAAAGTTATCAACAAATCGAAGCACTTCGATGAGAAAACAACTTGCAAAATATTAGGTCGTGTTATGTGAAATATAGTCTATGTCTAATATTTTCGAATTGTATTAATCAAAACAGGCGCCATCCGTAGTATTCTTCCAATGGGATTCTTCTTTTCGAGGAAGTCTTGGGTTTTTAAAAGCGACAAACTCTGAATTACAGAGGCTTTGAACATTTTCCAAAGAATAATTCTGAACTTCTGAAAGGGCGAAAATTTTCTGGCGAGATATTTAGGGAACAGGGAGGAGCGAGGGGGAATTTTGCAACCTAACTCTGTGAAAGTTTCCGCAAAGTATGGGATCTTGCTTCATCATACAAGGAGAACGGATCCGTATGTCGATTTGGAGAAAAATAAAATTCAATATTCTCGAAAAAATATTTCTTCTGAATGCAGGAGAGAGAGAGAGAGAGAGAGAGAGAGAGAGAAAAGATACAATAATCAATAACGATACAACGATCTCGAATCAAACAAACCAACGCAAATCCAACTTTCGGCCAAAGTTAATTCGAACATATTATACCTTACACGAAATACTGTATTATTACATAATACACAAACACATTATATTACGCGAAAAATTCAACCCCAATTTTGACAAATTTCCAACAAATGAAACCACTTCTTCAAAAAAACAATTGCAGAATCAGTTAAAATCCCCTAATTGGTCACGTGACACGATCAAAGTTAATTCGAACGTACTATACCTATCCCACGAGAAGTTCAATCCATTCGTGTACAAAAACGAGACCACTTCTTCAAAAAAAAAAAAAACAAAAAAAAAAAAAAAAAAAAAAAAAAAAAAACAAAAAAAAAACAAAAAAACAAAAAAAAAGAACGATCACAGAGTCACAATATAAACTCGACCAATTTTAAGTGGTCGAGCGGCGGATAAGTCAGCCGCGAGGAAGCCAGCGAACGAGCGTATCACTAGGCAGGAGGCATCGTACTCGGCGTAGGCTGTTCCATTTGGTATGGCCCAAGTGTCAAGCCGTTTATATACACGGTGCAGCGTCGCTATTGTTGGCAAATTGGCGGTGAACGGATCCGTCGACGATGACCAGGAGGTTTGATGAAGTAATGGACGTTCTCTGTCGACGTGTTGACCCGCACCGATTATATACACTGTAATGGTACACACGCCTGGCGGAGGGAGGGGGAAGGGGTGGACGACAGGCGGCGAGGCGACTACCGAGGTACGTGTACACACGTACACACGGTTTTGCACGTGCGTACCCCCATGCGCGACGTCATGTTACCTGTGACAGTGTACGCGCGCGCGCGTGTATGCAGACGGACAAACCATCCGCTCTGGCATCAGTCTCCGGGCCCTGCCTCGAATTCCGGCGAAACCCTATTAAGCGCATTCCTTGCTCTCTTATCGGGCCAAGACCGCGCCGCTCGATAAATGATCCTGGCCCGTCCGGCAATTTTAAGCCGATTACATCTCCTCCGTCCGTACCGTTCTGATATCGCGCGGCTATCGCGCTGCTTTCGAGCAGCTCGGCTCCATCGATTTTCATTCCAACAGCTTTTGCTTGTTTAGGCACTTTGAATATCACATTCTGTTCGAATTTCTCGTGAATTTTTAGTTGTCATTTGAATTTCATTCTGTTTGAATTTTTCATCAATTTTGAGTTCCCATTTGAATATTATTCTGTGTGAATTTTTCGTGAATTTTGAGTTCTCATTTGAATGTCATTCTGTGTGAATTTTGAATTCTCGTTTGAATATTATTCTATGTAAATATTTTGTAAATTTTCAGTTCTCATTTGAATGTCATTCTGTGTGAATTTTTCGTGAGTTTTGAGCTCTCGTTTGAATGTCATTCTGTGCGAATTTTTCGTGAATTTTGAATTCTCATTTGAATATCATTCTGTGTGAATTTTTCATCAATTTTGAGTTCTCGTTTGAATATTATTCTATGTAAATTTTTCGTGAATTTTGAGTTCTCATTTGAATGTCATTCTGTGCGAATTTTTCGTGAATTTTGAATTCTTATTTGAATATCATTCTGTGTGAATTTTTCATCAATTTTGAGTTCTCGTTTGAATATTATTCTATGTAAATTTTTTGTAAATTTTAAGTTCTCATTTGAATGTCATTCTGTGCGAATTTTTCGTGCGTTTTGAGCTCTCGTTTGAATGTCATTCTGTGTGAATTTTGAGTTCTCGTTTAAATGTCATTGTGTTTGAATTTTTCGTGAGCTTTGTGTGAAATTTTCGTGAATTATTCACTGAAATTCAATACTTGCTTCAATGTTTTCGAATGATTAGTGCAGTCTCTATAACTTTTGAATATTATTTACTGAAATTTTTCTTCGTTGAATATTTGCTATTGGTTCGTCGATGTTTAATTTCAATATATTTTGTTTATGAGGGTAATTACAATAATTTCTGAATGTTATTTACTGCAATTTTATATCAGTTAAATATTTACCATTACTACTTTGACGCTTTTAATTGACGAAGTGTCATTGCAATAGCTTTTGAATATTATTTGGTAAAATATATCTTCACTGAATGTTTGTCATTAGTACTTCAGTGTCTACTTTCAATATATTTGATCGATGATGGTAATTACAACAACTCTTCAATGTTATTTACTGCAATTTTTATCAATTAAATATTTACCGTTATTACTTGAACATTTTTAATTAAATACTATTGCAATAATTTTTGAATATTATTTGGTACAATGTTTCTTCACTAAACGTTTGTCACCAGCAATTCAGTGTCCAATTTCAATATATTTGGTTGATGAAGATTATTATAGCTTTTGATAATTATTTATTAGAATTTTTCTTCGCTGAACGTTTGCCACTAGTACTTTGACTTTCTGACTGACAAGCGCAGTTCAACGACAATTTCTGAATAGTATCAACAGTAATTTTCATTAACTGATACAGTCACTTAAATTGTGCTTAGGTAGTAGAAAAATCTGTTAATTACCAACAGCTAATTTCAGCAACAAAGTTCCTTGAACTACGGCACACTGGCGTCTCTGAATTCCGTCTCCCGTTGGCTTTCAATTTCACGTTCATATTCCGTTTCGGTTGATCTTACACTGAAACTAAATAGTAGCTCGTCGAGTGAATATCGTATAATGCCCGCAACCGTGTATTGATTACAGTTGCAGCTAATGTGCGGAGAGATATTAATGAAGGATTCAGCCTGACAGAGGTATTAATTTGTCTTGATTAAATAGCGCAGAGGCGTTTTCACTATTACGTTCTCTGATACCGCTTTAATTAAGTAACTGTTGAATAATTTTCCAAACAAAAGCGATCACCTTCGGATACCATTATCAATTATTAGTTATATCAGGCCGGTAGAAGTTGAGGGCATTTTTCTCCAAGGATCAAGTGATTCTGACAGAAACAATATATGATTAAACACATCATGTTAATTATAGTATTTTCCAAATTATTATCTTCTCTGCGTTTCTCCTTTCAAACTTTAACTAAATTGAACGATTTTGAACTTTCTGTTCTTAATTTTAAACAGTTCTATGCAGGTGATTATATTCTTGTAGAAAAGTCAGTATCGTAAGTCAAACATCAAATTTTTGTAGAGGAAATAAAAATGTTACCATTTATTTAAATTTGCTAATCCCAGCAAAGTTTGTTCTTGGATCATTCGTATACAGGTGGTCAAAGATATGTTTCTCCAATGTATCATTTTTATTTTCAAGTAGAACGTACGTGTTGTTGGAATAAAACTGTGTACAGATGACTAAAAATTTGGCACTCGCGTGGACTCTTCGATCACTTTGAAATATCGTTTTCACTCCTAGTCAGATCGATGGACTACACTTTCCATCAACGTCAATAAACTTCGTATTTTTCGTCGTAGGCTCGGACGCGATATTTAGAAAATATTCCCCGTGGAGCATACAGGCGTAACGTATGAATATCAAATTGTTAATCGCCGGGCGCAATGTGTCATGCAATGGCGTCGACACAATGTATTACACGGCATTCATTACTACCGCACAGTGTCACGCATTGTTGTGTTATACAATATCGATTACTGCCATGCGAGTTATACCATCTATTACGCGATATTACGCGGCATTAATAATCGTCGTCGCACTTTGAAATCGAATCGAATGGCCGACAATAAACTTCACTCACGAGCTGAGCCGAAAATATTCTTTGTCGATACTCTACACTCTTTATCGAGAATACAGTCGGCAAAAATTAAGAATTATCAAACTATTTAGAACCAAAAAATGAAATTTAAATTTATTAATATTCTATATTTTTTTTATTAGTAATAATTCGAACGATAATTTTGTGAACTGGACATACTAATGGTTCGTGATTGATAAAAAAAAAAAAATTTCTTTTCAAGAAACAGTACGATTTTATTAAATTCTCCTGCAGCAAATTATAGATATTTGCAAAAGCGACGGTTCTCGGGATTCGGGCAGCTCGTTTGTGAACATTTCGAGTCCCCTCAATATTCTATACAGGGATTGATCACGGAGCCACGCTTTTGATTTACACCGCGTCAGATTTCCAGTTATTCCCATTGTAGGATTCACTAGTATTCCCGTTTTGTTAACGGCCGAGCCGCTTTTCATTGGGGCATCGTCGCTTTTCATTTTTTTTCTTTTTACTACCTCTGTTGCGTTATGAACGCACCCGAATACGCGTTAATGGAAATTCTGATCTTATTCATCGGTGTTAACAAAGGGTCCCCGAATTGGTTGAGAGTGTTTTGGGGAAAAGGCGATGATTCTTCACCGCGGTAATTGAACGCAAGATTGGAACCCTGTGTTTTATAGTGGATCGAACAATATTTTGAACAGAATTTGTATTTGAATTTGTATAACGGTGAAACAAAAACTGCACGATTTGTATCCCAGTACGATTCGTCTCACTGAAAGGCCCAAAAGTAGTCAAAATAAAACAAATTACAGGCGCGATCGCTCAGTACCAGACAACGCCACTCCTACTTGAGGTGTATTCCACGCCCTCTCGCGAATCACGTGACCCAAATCAACCAGTCGCTAATTTTCGTTGCATCAGCGTTGCACCTGAAGAGACCCGATTTTCTGGGTTACCCCCGCTAAAATCACTTTCAGTGATAAAAGTGTTTTTAAGTACTTAGCTTCCTTTTTCTTAGAACTGATGTTCTCGCTGTAATATCGAATTTATTCAATTTTTTCTTCCAAGTAGTGCAGATCAATCATTCATTCACTTTGTGTCTTAACTTTGAGGAGTAACAGTGAAAAGTGTAAATGAACGTACTAGTATAGTACTGAGTATATGATCGACCTACTTGTATCAGTGAAATTCAATTATATTTTAACGTCGAAAAAGAAAACTAAATATTTAATTGCGCAAGTGAACGTGTACGACGGGAGCGAATGATCGACCTGTACTACTTGAAACTACGAAATTTGACAGTACGGCGAAAGAGATCCAATTTAATATTTCACCGTCGAAATTTATAAACTGGATAACGCAACGTTAACTCGATTTTAAGTAAACTTCAAGGGAGAGTCACGACTAACTTTCATTTTTCTTCCTCGCGTGAAAGTTCACCTCGTCACGAAAATTCAGTAATTACGATGAAATAAATGAGAAACTTCCCTGCGGTAAGGCAATAATTAAAAAAGGAAGAAATACACGTCATATTATGAAACAAATTAATTGTTCAAATAAATTGAGAGATCAGCGTTGAAGAAAGTGAAATGAAATGAAGGTGAAATAATCAACGATGATTTCAAATGAGAGGAGAATCCGCATTCGCGTAACTTTTAG
>KQ435735.1:2382327-2438935 GCA_001276565.1 Melipona quadrifasciata
ATAATATGATACAATGTACAAATATAATAAAATATAATACGATATAATGTACACCAATATAATAAAATATATATAATGTTATATTTTAAAGTTTAAAACAAATATGCAATGCATGTTAAGTATAAACACAATAGGTGTGAGTATATATCTAAAACAGAATAAAATAGATACGTATTTGAAATAAGTCACTGAATTATTTAAACAATCGCAGTACATTATATCACTGATTTTCAATATTCAGTGGGATAATTGAATATTTCAGATTAACATTGAATATTAATTTGTCATAAAATAAAATATATTCTTCATATCAAAGTGATCGAAATGACCAACTGATAATTTTCATGGATGCAAAACAATGTATTTTTTCAGAGATTTAAACGATTCCCCGTAAAAATGTACAAATGAAAGCTTACATGTTCTATTGTACTTAAAAATTTTCCTTTTACTTGAGCATTTCTCTGATGGAAATCCTCTGCTTCATACCAATGTTAATCGAGCATGAATATCCGGTGTGAAATTATCACTTCGCAAAAGTCCATCTTTCAATCATCCAATAATAATTACTAGACACTGTTAGATATAATTATTCAAACATAATTTGAAAACGAAACAGAACTTGGATAGAAAACTGTTGTAAAAAAACACTCTACTTCGATACATTCATACATTTTTCGATACCACGTGCAATTCCGTGCTTTCAAATTTCCCGCGAGTGCACGAAAATCCGCGGTCTAATACTAACAAACACACCAAATATTCCACGCAGACGAATCCTGTGGTCGAGCGAGACTTTTTACCCCGAGAATTGATTTTCTCGTTAATGCTCGTGGCAAGAATCAGGTCGCGGAAGAGATTACTCGCGGCTGGTGTTATAATAAGTCTACAAAGAGACAAAAAAAAAAAAAAAAAAAAAGGGAAAAATGGGAAAGAGAGACTGGAAAAAGAACCAAGAGGAAACGTGTAAAAAATGAGGTGGATATCGGGGCGTCGGGGCAGAGAAAACAGTATCTCCGCGTTCGCGCGGGATTTTTAAATTACCTATCTTCCGGTGTAGCCGCTCCCCCCTTCCTCCCCCCGGATAAGGATAAAGAGGATGACCCGAAACTCTCGTTAACGCATTAATCTTCGCCGGATCCTCTCTCTGCCCCTCTTCGTCCCCTCTTGCTCCTTTTTCGCGAGATTCACATTCACACTGGCGGCGAAACGAATCCCCCGATTTCTTGAAAACCGTCGCATCGGTGGCTTTATCGCGCGATCGTGGCTTCGCGATAAAGTTCGCGGAAGCGAACTCGAGAAAGCCGACTCCATTATCCTCGTAGGAGGCGACGCGACGATACGACTTTCCCTTTTCGGCACTCGCGTCGCACCGGCAATTTCCTCCGGCCCTATCGGTCGCCATATTTTCCGTGGGACCCTCGGGATGGGGGGATTGGGCGGGAGGGGGCGAGCAGTCGGCTCCGCGGAACCGGAGCGACAACGGCCGCGATAATAACTAAACTTTCGATTGCCCGGCCGGACCATTAAGATAAGACCGGGCGAAAGGGAACGACGACCAGCTTTAAGGAGACTAACGGAAGACAGTGTGAGCGAGAGAAAGAGAGAGAGAGAGAGAACTCGAGACTCGAAGATCGCTGGATGGCGGAAGATGAGAGCATAGTTGGCGAGAGATCCAGGGAAAGAAGGTGTCGGAAAAAGGAAGCGGAATATAAGAGACGATCTCTGCTGAATGGAGTGGCGAGAGAGGCGAGGTTAAGGATGAAAACGACACGGGTCTACGGGGTGTCGAGGAAATAGCTAGTGGCCGAAACTTTGCTCTCGGAGTGATGTCCTTTCCCGAAAACTTTTCAGTTTCCGATTGTTGGAGATTGTAGCAGGGAAATCGGTTGAAAAAGCGGTTCCTCTTGCGAGCGTAAGATTTTCGAAGATTACTGTATTTTCAAATTTATCGAGAGTGTTACTATTTAACTTTCAATGCAATTATGATAATGTACGTATAAGTACGTATAAATCTAATCTATTATATAATATAAAAGTATAAGTGTAATAGTACAACTTCAATCTAAATTTGAATCCAAGGATTCGAATCAAAAGCGTAGAAAGAAGAATTTTCGATCTCATAGCAGGTATAAGTGTAATGTATAATAATATAATTAAATTTCAATCTAAAACAAACATGAATCCAAGAGTTTAAATCAAAGGAACGTAGCAAGAAGAACTTTCTATTATACAAGTAGTATGACGTATGTATTATAGAGCCTATAACGTATAGTATTATAGAGCCTATAATATATGTATTATAGAGCCTATAATACAAGTAGTATAATCTATAATATAAGTATACAATAGTACAAGTGTAAGGTATAATAGTACGATTAAATTTCAATCTAAACTTGAATCCAAGTATTTAAATCAAAGAAGAGTTTTTCTACAATCTACATTACAAGTATAAGTATATAACAGTACAAGTATAAACGTAATGTATAATCGTAAAGTAATAGTACAAGAACAAGTATAATGTGTAATAACACAATGAAATTTCAATCTGAAATTGAATCCAAGGAATCCAATCAATTATTTCAAAGGAGCGTAGAAGGAATTACACGATTCTTCTCCTTTCTTAAAAACGGTTCGGTCGCCTATTTCCTCGACACCCAGTGCACCCGCGCTTCCGAGAGATCGATTAAGATTAAACGCCTAGTTACCGGGCTTAAGTTCCGGATACAATGGGCAAGCTAAGATTGGGTCTCACGGATTGAAATCAACGGACGGTGGTCGTTTAATTTGCAAATGGAACAGGTCGCCCCGGCCACTCTGTCGCTTCCTTTAAGACGGCCGCGGAAACGATGAACCCTGACAGGTGAACCCTCCCAATCCCTCCCTCTCCGGTTAAGGAATATTTTATTCCTCGATTTTATCTCTGTTTGCTGTTATCCGAAAGAGAATCTTCACGGTGATCAAACGCCAGGCCAAGGAGAAACAGCATGGAAGAGAATAATTTATTTCTATAGTGAGTTGTCTGAACAGATCTGTGTCTTTCAAGTAATCGATACGAAGTGTGAATAATTTTAATGTTATTAAAATTTATATTGGTTACTGGTAACTGAAGTGAAATTTCTGTCATTTATAAAACGCACAGAAGGTGGTGGCCCAAAAGTTTCCTTTCTAATATCAAAACATCAAAATATAAGGAAACAATTTTAAACTAAACTTGAGTTTTGAAAATTATCTCTTTCAAATGTTGACCGTCGTAATAATAATAACAAAACTACGGATTTATCTTAGTAGCAAAGGAAAATTTTGATCGGAACGATTCAGTTACTGATATAATTTTTCACTCACTTTCTCAATCAAAGTTACGTAGCCCGATAATTGCTCAATCGCTTGTAACGACCTTGTAACAGTGTGATAGTGTAAGGGACACAACCCAGACTGCAGTATACAACATTCTCACAACGTGGACCCAGGTTACAGTATCGGCAGGGCCATGAGGCAATCGTCAAAAACCTCTCATGGGCCTGACCATAAACACCACTAGACAACACCCGCTTTCCGACCCCTTGAGGGGAAAGGACACAGTGAGAGAACTGACTCCAACGCGTCAAAAGATCAGTTATCCGTATGTTTAGTACTATGGTCCGCGTCTTGTGAGTGTGCAGTCTAACAGTGTCTCCTACTTAGCTCTCGCATTAAACAGTCAATAGTAATAATTACTTTCGTACACTGTCTTGTAAATCGACGCAATCACTTTATTATTATTATTATTGTTGTTGTTTTTATTATTGTATATATCTTTGTTAGTAAAAAATAAAGGCCTTGAAACATTAAAGATAGATTCTCTGAAAATAATACAGCGGCAAAATATCGATTTCAATAGAGATGCTAATTCGCCAATTAGCCGCGGACTTTCGTTGGAAGAAAAAATTTCGAGAATACTCGCCCCCGGCGACGACTCGGCCTGATACTCGGAATTAACCCTGTGCCAAATTCCAGCTGCATTAGAACGTGGAATTTTCTCTAGTTACTTAAGCAACTTTGGCGGTTCTCGTGCAACCGCTCCCCCCCCGCCCTTCCCCCACTTTCCTTAGGGAACAACAGTTTCCTAAGAAAGCTTAAAGTTCCGGCGAGCAACCGTGAGCTTAAACCGGGAACAAAAACATTTTTGTTCAACCCCGTAAACGGCCGGAAGCGACTTTAATCATAATACGTGGCTATCGCGCGACCGCAATAAAAAAATTTCATTAGCGCAGCAATTAATTAAACGAATCTCCAACAACGACCGTATCGTCAACTGCAATCTCCTCCCCCTCTCCCCCAATGAATAAGTATTGCACACGCCCACGACGCGGAAATTTAATTCAGAAAAGACGCCGGGCTCGGATTTTTTTCGACCTCCGCGTTATTCGAGATTCATTCCTCCGAGAGGGAATTTTCGCGTAAATCTAAAAATAATTTTGGCAAATTTGGCGAATTTTTAGTGTACAATTTAATTTTCGAGCGTTCAGCTCCGATCCAATTTTTTAAGTTAAGCTTCAAGTTCAGTCGACTTTTAAATTTAGAAAATTCGAGAGAAATCGTTCGCCGCGAGAGAAATCGCGACGCTGCATCGATTTACCTGCAGTTCAGTTCCCTAAATTTCCAAATTCACGAAGCTGAGAAAGTGAAAAACTTGGGTCGATCTTTTGCTTGATTCTCTGATAAATCAAACATTGTAAATTTCCAAAATTCCAAGAGAGTTGAGAAAGACAGTTCACCGCGAGGGAAACTGCGACGCTGTTCAATTTGTCGGCTCGATTTAATTCCAACTTAATTTCCTAAATTTGGTAATTCAAATTCGCGAAGCTGAGAAGGTGAAAAATCGCGGTTAGATTTGTTAGCTTCATCCGATTTTTATTCGATTCTCCCTCGTCTAAATTTTCCAATGTTGGAAATTGAGAAAGACAGTTCACTGGGAGGAATTTCGGCGCGCTTTCGATTTCGATCGTGTCACTTTTAGTTTCGTCTAAACGATATCGTCGAATTTCACAATATCGCGCCACTCGATGTTAATTGGCCCGCGCAATTATCGAGAAGGATTTCTGATAGAACGGGTGGCAACGAGAGCGTTCTATTTCTATATTTGATCCCCGTCCCAACGTTGCGCGCGGGATGTGCAGCAGGTAGCAATCGTTTGCGTTAAAATTATCGCCCACTTCGCGCTGAGAATTTCATTACGAGAGAGACACATGCGCCATTGTGTTTCCTGAGTGGTTGGAATAATTTACATTTCGCTAGCTTCATAAATTATTCTAGCGCAAATAGCGCGTGGCTTGATGCGCTCTGTGTAATTTATACACTTACCGCCTCGAACGATAGAAATATTTCAAATAAATTCTCTCTCGTCCCTTCTGTATTGTACATGACGAATGTATATTTACAATGACGTACAATAAGCGTCGTCTGTCGGCGCTGCGTTCGTTTGAAAATGTTCGAGCAGTACAAGTACTCCAACAACGCTAATACAGCGCGCAAACAGTTTTATTAAATTTATTAAATTTCATTAAAAACAGTATTTATTAAATTTTACAATATACAAGAATATCGTCGTTTCACTAATTTCCAGAATAATAGATATATTGCGAATAAACTTGCGCTCCTCGTTTCCGTTAAATTCGATCGACAACGATCAGAAATTCTTCCATGCGGAGAAGATAAATCGTAAATAAAATCAATACACGAGCGGGCATCAAATTTAAAATAATTTCAAGAATGATTGGAAACGAATCGCTCTCGGAATTGGAATTGAAACGCGCAGCGAATATTATTTGCGAATTATTTGCAGCGCAGATTATCCCTTGCAACAATATCGTTCATTATGTTACAAAATTACGGGGGCGAGATTCGACGCGAATGTTTATTTAAAACATCGAACACGTTCGCTCTGTATTCGAGGAATGTTCGTGTCGCAGAAATATGGTAAGGAAACAAACTCGACGGGAAAAATAATCGACGAGAAAAATAATCGAAGAGAAAAAGGTTGGAAGCGCGAGACTGCGTTTGCACGCCGTACTTTTTTTTCAAATTCCGAGGAAAAACAGATCGACGCCTACGCAAATGGAATGTTTACGATCCACTTCGCTCGCTTGTTGTTCGTTTATTTCCGTTTCGGAACTCAAGTGCGGCTGCTGTTTCGTTCCGGCGAGGTAAAGACGTTTGTACGTGCGCTCATAAACCAGTCGGACAATAATTTCATCAGGAGCACGAGCAGTTACCTTCCTTACCGGTTGCTACGGCTCTGATCCGTGAAACAAACAAAAAAAAAAAAAAAAAAAAAAAAAAACGACCAGAAGCTGTTCTGACTAGGAAATGAAGACGACTTTTTTGCCATAAAATTTTATCGATGTGCAAACATTTGAATCGATACAAAATGCCGTTCCTACTCGAGGTCTACTCCACGCCCCCTCACGAATCACGTGACCCAAATCAGCCAATCGTTAATTTTCGTTGCATTGACGTTGCACCTGAAGAGGCCCGATTTTGTGGGTTATCCCTCGCTAAAATCACTTTCAGTGATAAAAAAAATAGTAGAGAAAGAAAGAGGAGAAAATATGTCTGCGTGCCCCCATGTAATCAAAAGTTTTACGACTTGTTCACTTGCAAAGCCACGTGACAATCGAATAAAGGGCAACGTCGATTCAATCTCCGCTACGCGATTGCACTGTCGGATCGAAAGAAGTATTGTAGTATTTGTTTCAGTGAAAAAAGATTTATTTAAAAGTGAAACGTAACATTTCTTATTGTTAATGAACTTGTAATATTATGTGCGTTATGCACTTTTTTTATGATATTATAAAATTTCTTCTAGGTAGTTTCACTAACGCTTTGAGCGCGTAAAATTAATTTCAATGAGGAGTCTATGCATTCGTGTTTATTTTATTCGACATATTGCAGCGTGTCAGTTTCTAGCAAACAAAATTATATTTTAAACATCCCGGAATATCTGCTTGACATTCAAATACGAGTTAAACCCTTAAAGGGGTTAATTAAATGTAACTCGAGTTTAGTATAGAATAAATATAACTCGATAGTATAACTCGAAATTAATATAGAATATTTTGTGAAACGTTTTAGAAAGGAAAGTGACTGAATTAAATTTAGTGCTCAATATTTTTTTACGCATAATGTTTCTTACTATCCGCAAATAATATCTGGAAGCACAGAAATTATACAAAATATAAAGCGTACTAACTGCGTATGATGAGAAGCATAATTAAACGAACGACTATAGATTTCATGTAAATCATTCTTCGTTGAAGGAGATACACATGGCAGGAACATTATGCACGATTAATGATAATTTATTTCGATCAATTAAATTTGTAAAAAACCTGGTGATTCGGTCGGTGCCCTTAAATTTTAGATATCTGTTCAACTCATTCGTTTAATTTATTTATGCACATGCATAATACTGTTACACTGTGTGGAACAGTATCTTGTCCTCTTTTGTAGGTCTTAATCGACGAAAAAAAAGACAACGATTTAAATTTTGAAACTTTCCAGAGTGGCTCCATAAATCTAACACTTGACGGTGAATGAAATATCCACTGTAAGAAAAAGAAGTGCTGAATCTATTATTACACCGAGCCACTTTCCCTGTGTTTCTGTAAAAATCGAGCAAAGCCCAAATAATTCCAGTGCTTTCTTTGGAGAGGTTTTTTAAAATGTTTCTGAAATAGGTCACAGATTTCCAGGCGGGAAACTAAGATTAAACAGAAATTTCCCGACGTTGAAACGTTTATGGGCAAGCGAAATTTGAAATTTCTGGGGAAATTGCTCGCAGGCGAAACTTTCCGATTTTGAATACCGAGAAACTAAAAGGGTGAAGAATGTCGGAGCATTCAGGAATTAAATAAAATTTCGAAAGAACAATTAAAGTGGACATCGGAGTCCAAAATGAGATTTATCTCTCAGAATACTGTCGAAATACGAATTATCGACAAACTGATTCCTCGGACAGTCGACGATCGATCTCGAATAATCGAGATAACCAAAATTAGGGTCGCGTGTGTGAAGGCCCCGTGAAAATTCAGGTTACTCGGAGGTAAAAAAAAAGTTTAAGTGGCAAGTTGAACGCAACAATGAAACGTGGAGGACACACGGTGGAATCTCTGGGCAAACGATTTGGAAAATCGGATCTCGACAGAATTGGTAGAGAGCGTGCTTTGTCAATGGGGGTTAGAAGTTTCTCCACTCTCTGACGCTCACTTGTGTTTTACGTTTCCGAAGGGTATTTCGACGACCCGTCTCCGGCGCCCTTTGACAGGTATCGAGAAACTCTGGTGAAGTCTCGCGATGCTGCCGGAGAACGTCAAATGCTCGCGGGGCCATCGAGCGATCTGTTCGAGAAGAAATTCGCAAGAATTTTCTACGGGGAGGCACTGCACGAGCCGTGGCGCTTTGAAGCGAAAGAGCGGGTAATTGCACCGAATTTATTCATCGATGACTAGGTATTGTTTCGCAATGTGCCGTTTCTTGTCGTCTCATCACGAACTGACAATTTCGCTTGTGTAATTGCCAAATCGTTGTGAACTTTGGACACGCCAATTTTTAATGTACGTATGATCTGGTATAAATAAGTCTGGCCTGATGTACAGTTGTTTTAAAATTGTCTGAGAATGTAGAGAAATTAAACAAGCCAATGTTTGCAGCTTCAATTCGAAGAGCCCAAGATTGCAAATTTCAATCGCGACTTAGAGTTATTTCAAAATATCCAAAAGTAAATAAAACAAGTTTTGCAGCTAAATTCTGTAATTCGAAGAATCCAAAACTGCTAAATTTACTCTCTGTCGATCGAGGCTAGAAACCGTCTCGAATATGCAAAGAAAAAAATTGCACGACTTGTATCGCAGTACGATTCGTCTTACTGAAAGGACCAGAAGTAACTGTTCCGACTAGGAAACGAAGATGACTTTTTTGCCACAAAAATTTTATCGATAAGCAAACATTTGAATCGATCCAAAACAAATTACAGGCGCGATCGCTCAGTACCGGACAACGCCACTCCCACTCGAGGTCTACCCCACGCCCCCTCACGAATCACGTGACCCAAATCAACCAATCGCTAATTTTCGTTGCATTAGCGTTGCACCTGAAGAGGCCCGATTTTCTGGGTTACCTCCGCTAAATCACTTTCAGTAATAAAAAGAGAAAAAGCGGAATGAACCTACTTTTGCAGCTCTCAGCGACGATGATAAAGAGGCCAAGCTGATACGTGCACCGTTTCGCAGCTGGAACGCGAAAAGGCGAAAGTCGGTGGAGTTCTGCTGCCGCCGTCTCCCGCGAAGAAGCATTCGACGCCTGGCGACTACTACGGATGCTTCGAGAAGGTGACTCATTTTAAACCTGCTGTGTTGGAGGAACGCAGGAAAGGGAAACGGACGCCTGAACTTCCGAACGTGAAGATCAAATCGAATCCTCTCGGTGGTCCAGGATACGCCGACATTTGTCTGAGCCCCTTCCCCTCGTACTCGCACGATCCTTACGATCCACCGAAGAAACGCGCAGGTAACGGGGATTTTCTTTGTTCACTTGTATAATAATCAATTGGCAGTTGACTGCCTGAAGACATTTGTTTGGCATCATAATTTTTATACAATTCCAATTGTAACGCAACAACCAACAACGATGCTCACGAGGTAATTTTGAAAATTAATTTTCTATCGAGTCAGACGTAACGATTTTGATTGTACGTGTATTTCTATAGATACGATCTCACTGATTATTTATTTCTATGTTAAACGCTTGTTGCATTAGCACGCGTTTATTCGTTCGTGAATTTTTTACGGGCGAACTGAATGGAAGAAGATTGAATGGAAGTATATTGCCACATCAGTAGAATATTTTTTCACTCTGTTGATATCTGATCCTATGGAATTCTATATGGCGAATGGACGATAATTCCCTTCGTGGAATAGCTTTCAACTTGCGTTTTAAAACGGTTTTTTTTCAACGAGACATTAAACGAAACGTTCAAGGATTCCAGGAAATATAAAATGCTCTGGATAATTTTCCGCGAACATCACAAAGGAGAGTGTTTTCTTTCTTTCTTTCTTTCTTTCTTTTTTGCCCTTTTTTATCTCCGTCATGAAAATTAATTCCATTTTAATGTAGCGCATGCCCGAAAGCTATCTGCTTTGAGAAAAAAATAAAACAGAGAACGAAACTCTCTCGAAAATAGGATGTATTTTTCTTATAAAGTTGAACCTGTTGAACAAATGTTTTAACGTGCAAATATCAGTTTGTAAATTTTACAGTGTCACTGAAAGATCTGATTGTTAAATTAAATTTGTAAATTTAAGTTTAACTGTATAGTGAATGTAGCCACATAATTGACAATTTATATCGTTCGATGATTACAAAGGCTGCTGTAGACTTTCTCCAGAAAATCTCCTTCGAAGATTAACCTAGTCGAAACAGAATAAAAACATCAAGATTCTTCCTCATCATTCTTCCCCTTTACGTCTCTTACATCCGCGTTCTTTTTTTTTTTTACGCTCACGCTTCAAGCTACTTTCAAACAAAACTATTTCCCCGGCGTGGCTTCCTCCTCAGCGTTACAAGATTCGTCAAGTAGCCGGAGCTCTAAAAAGGAGCGGCTCGCAAGAAGCCGAGGCATCTTTATTCACGGCGACACGTTACAAAGTGGCCGTACATAATTAATCCTGCCTGGCTAATAATAGTTGAGCCAATGTAAAACCGCCAGGTTTAGTTAATTCCGCATCTCCTTTTTTTCTTCCCTCTCTTTTTTTTTCTTCTTTTTTAAGTACGCCTTCGTCCCAGCCTCTTAAATTAGCCTGCAGACTGAAGTTTGAAAGCTCGCGCCAAAGAGAAAAAGAGAGAGACAGACAGAGAGAGAGAGAGAGAGAGAGAGAGAGAGAGAGAACGTCTAAGCAGAGCATCGTTTCATTTTCTTGCTATCCTTACGACAAAAATGTAATTAGTCGCGTCGGCCTGGGGAAACAAAATTCGAGAGAGAGAGAGAAAGAGAGAAGCAAAAGCGGAAGCTCTCCCCAATCTTCTTCCGCGTTTACCGCCGCCTCTTTATATTACTTTCTTGCACCGGCAATAACGTCTACCTCTCCGCCAGAGACGGATAATGAACGAGAAATAAGAAAACAAGTAGAAAAAAAACATGAGACGTAAGAAGCCGGGGCGAAGCACAAGCTAGTACAAGAAACTGCACGAATTGTACGATTCGTCTCATTGAAAGGCCCAGAAGCAACTGTTTTGACTAGGAAATGAAGACGACCTTTTTGCCATAAAATTTTATTGATATGCAAACATTTGAATCAATGGAAAACAAATTAGAGGCGCGATCGCTCAGTACTAGACAACGCCACTCCTACTCGAGGAGTACCCCACGCCCCCTCACGAATCACGTGATCCAAATCAACCAATCTCTAATTTTCGTTGCATTAGCGTTATACCTGAAGAGACCCGGTTTTCTGGATTACTCCGCCTAAAATCACTTTCAGTGATAAAATTTAGAATACACCTGGTACTGGATACTTTGAATGCTCGCCAAAGGGGGCATTCGTGTTCGTGTATATATATCGTCTTACGTTTTATGCGAAATTTCATCAACGCTCTGACGAGTACAGCGAGGAATCAACCTACTATTTTCTAACTAGAATGTTACGCCGGATCTTCACTGGAATTTACATACGTTTTAAATATATTTAAATCACGCCATGTATTCGTCATTTTATTTTCTATACCAATTATTAGACTAGACGAGGTTATATGGAAAATATCAATAGTCGAGTATTAGTAGCCAATATCAATTGTCATCACGTATTTTGAGTACTTTATATTACTTTTGTTTAGCATGCATTCTATGTGCAAATGATCTCACGAATGAGAATATTATCTACATGTGTTTTTATAGTTGACGATATGTATTATATAAAATTTATGTTGTATATATTTTTACATATAATATATATTTATATTATTATTTTATTCTATTTATTATTCATTATCATTTTACTTTCTTCCATCGTTGTATGTATTTTACATTAAGGGTAATGTCATTTTTTTTCAAATTTAACAAACATTGCCAGCTAGTGACAACAATTTAACTTGTTGTAACATAACCTATATTCTAGTCAAATATATAGACATTTACTGTGCTTGTTGTTAAATTATGCTGTAGACTGAAACTGTATCAACTCTTAAATAAAATAAAATTTTGTATCAAACTATTAAAAAACGACATTACTTGAGGGTACTCCTAATATTGTGATATACGTACATATTACATACATTTTACGGACATGGGACACATTTGTCCTATTTTATTTACACAATTATTTCGCTTTATTTCATCTGCCGAATTGATTACTAATTAATTCTGTACGAAAAACAGCGCCAGCAGGTCGATTTCTCAACGCGAGCGCGTCGCTCGATTATTTCCCGCCAAATCCCTACCAGGACAAGGATCTCGCGCCTACTTACGAACGGCCGATCGATCGCGTACCTAAAATGATAGGCCCCGCCGCGTTTTACGTGCCATTCCCAAAGAAACCCGGTGGAAATCACTCGGGCTGCTTCGACAAATTCCCATCGTATTCCGGCGACCCGTACGACGAACAAACGAGGAAGAAAATGGAAAAGAAGCCGATCGGCGTATTTGTCAGCGGAGGACCACCGCGACGAGCCAAGTATACCACCAGCGTCATTGATCAAGTAACCAGGGTATCTTGCAACGCGACGAATTACATGGATTACAAGCCACGAGTTTATCCTTTGAACGAACAACGGATGTAATTTCTTTTGTTTATTTATTTTGTTTCTATCGATTTTGTTGGAAGATATTTTTAACATAGTTTCGAGACATCGTATCGTGTAATAACATTGTACATGTAATATTTTGTGGAATAAATATTTTTTTTATGTGTAATTAAGTAGGAATCGTCCTGTGCAATTCTGAAAGGCTCGCAAAAGTCGAATTTTCATCCAAAGTGTCCTTTCGTTTTTCATTTATTTCTCACGTAAAAGTTTCTCAGAAGCATCTAATTACTGAATGGTCGAGCAATTCTACTGCTCCGAGCAACATAATTTTAAAATATAATATAACTTCTGATCTATATAATTTTTAATTAATCCCGTTGCACATTCCAATTTAATTTCCAAAGATTCCTCCTACGATATTTCTAATTATTAAACCATCCATCTAACATTTCTAATCCAAATTATCTGTCTAAGTGGAAAATGTAACAAATAAAAAACAACGAATTGAATTTCAAAATTGTTTTTGTACATGAGATAGAAGATGTGGTAACAGATATTTCATTCTTTCACAAATCTGTTGTGACACGTATCCAGAAAAACATAATATACTGATTAGTATTACGCTAGAAAAATATCTTGCACAAACACGAGTAAACTTCCACTACTATCGAAAAGTTTTCGATCAATCGTACATAAATACATACATATTCATAAAAACATAAAAACAGTGAAATCCTTCCTGCCCACTGAATCCAATCGGAATTTCCAACTTTATTTTCTCATGTGTTACAAACACAATGTGCAATATTTTATACAGTCTGAAGGTTTCGATGTATTCAGATACCTCCGAATTGTTTATATTTGAAAACATTTCGCGAGCGATGTACCAGCGTCACTCGTCAGAGTAAAAAAAAGAAATGTAGCTAGCAAAATGTCTGCGAGGCTTTGAACTAACAATAAAATACTATCAACTAGTCTGTAGTCAACTATTAAATGAAATCGTAGTAATTCTTGATCAGTTGGTCACTGTTGGAAATAAATCAGTAATCTTGATCAATTTTTTCGAACCTTGTAAAATCAAGTGATTCCTTTTTTTATGATTTTTGCAATGAATTATTTTTTCAAACTAGGTGTGATTATGTAGGATTCAATGTAAACCAAATATTAATAAAAGAAACTGCACGACTTGTAATCGTACCTCACGATTCGTCTCACTGAATGGCTTAGAAGCAACTGTTCTGACTAAGAAATGAAAACGACTTTGTTGCTATAAAATTTTATTAATATGCAAACATTCGAATCGATAGAAAACGAATTACAGGCGCGATGCGCCACTCCTACTCGAGGTATGTCCCACGCCCCCTCGAACAAATCACGTGACCCAAATCAACCAATCGCTAATTTTCGTTGCATTAGCGTTGCACCTGAAGAGGCCCGATTTTCTGGGTTATCCCTAAAATCACTTTCAGTGATAAAAGAAAATAATTCTTGTTGTCGAATCTAGGGTAATTTATTAAAATTAATTATAACTCTCTGGTTTCAAATATCTTTGCCGTAAGAATCAATGGACATCGTAATATGAAGAATGTAAAAATTTGGATCGCTCGACAAATTCATCGTTAAATTACACGAAAGATCCGTGCCAATAGCAATAAGATCAAGGACGAGATTTGTAATTATAATCGATGGGATTATTTTCTGAATATTCGCGAAAAATTCGGATGTAATTGAGTTCGGAACATGATCATAACCGAAAGAGCGATCTTCGATTACAATTTCAATCAGTTCCCTAGTGATGATCAGTAATCGCTGATCCCCACATTAATTGCAATCGTTTTACCTTAACTCTCTACTGAACGTAATAACGTGTCTAATGGGGCAACGGCAAGAGCCACTCTACGTTAGAGAAATAATTACAACGAGAGCGTTAAGAAGTAAGGCACGGTTGTACAGTCTTGTTCTGTCCTCTTTCTGTTGGTAAATGCACACACACTTTTGTCAAGTTTTGACGCGCGCGAGCCACGCAAAGAGATTCACGGTGGAAAATGACGGCGAACAGGTGGCAAACAGGAGATGTCTACGTGCAAGAGACGGTCCTTTCAAAGCGAATCACTCCTCCACGTCCCGAACTTACTCTAATGAAATTCTAACGAACGTTCCACGCCGTGAAGTCCACTTGCGGCTGCCGCAATTAAACGTTCCTGGCAAACATCAGGCGTGCAAGGACGACGGCCTCGTTGCGTTGGTTAAAGGCCAACACGTGGCTCAAATCCCGCGTGTTTCGCTGTCCATTCGGCTACGACACACCCTCATTTGCCCGTGCGAAAAATTCGAGAGCAGAAACGGTGAATCTCCAAGCGGTCGTGATTCGACTAATTGCACGTAAATCATTTATTGTATATACGTGATGTAGAGTCTTAATCAGGAATTTGGAATTTTAATCAGTCGTAATTGAAGAGCAATATGTTTATTTGTCAGGCAAGTGTACGGTTCGAAAGATAAAGGACGCTCGAGAATTTAAGTAGGTATATTTGTGAAATTAGTCAAATAGTTGACAATAAAATACAATGAAACGGTTGAAGCTTCTTCCGAGTAAATGAACAATTTAATCGACGTATGTCAATAATAATTAAAAATTAGTATTTTTATTTTTCCAGAGAAAAACGTACGAAAATCCGAAAAATAAGGTGTGCTCCAAAATTTTAACACGCACTGTACGTTTTCTCGAAGTGCCATTCGGACAAAGAATGTACAAAATTTCGGAGCAGTCGAGCAAACAATTATTCAACTTGTTCAACTTGCAGTAACATTGAGATTTCAATTAATCCTTAATTAAACACCGGTACCTTAATTTTCCAAAGTTCTAAACTTATGCGATTACCAAGAATACGACTAATATTCATAAACTCTGGTCGATTCCACATCCACTAACGCACAATTACGCGAATTATTTAATTTCGCGAGAACAGAATCCGGTTGAAGTTGGAAAATTTCGTGCAATCCGCGCAGGGGTGAAACAGCGCACGGAGGACTCTTAAAACGCGCGAAAGTGGGTGAGGATGAGAGAGAACAAAGGGGGAGGGTGGGATATCCTTGCATCGGAGCGCAATAAGCGTTTTCGCTCGAGTGGCACCCTGAAAAATTTTCAGAGCGGGCGTTCTCGCCAGACAAGAAATGGCGTCAGGCAGGTATGATTCCACGAGATTTATTCCGTGGCTGAAGTCGGCCATTTCTCCTCGATGCCGGTGTCGTTCCGCCCGGTATTAAACATTCCAGGCATTGCGATACCTTCCATCGTTCCGCCGCTCATCCTCCGATACACACGCTCCACTGCAACCAGGGACACCCACGCCACTCATCCTGATCATCCTCAGTCAAACCACGGGCGCGCGTACGTTTAACGCTTTAAAAATACTCGAAAAGTTGCTCGTCGTTGCGAGCAAAAATTGGCGAGCAGCCAGTTTCGAAAGGAGAATACTTTTAAGACGCGATCCACGCGAGTTTCTGCTGATATTCGTATTAACGTATTGGCGTGACACGAAATTTCACTTAATTAAACATTCTATGGATCTGCATTTTTATATTACGCGGCTCTTTATACTATCAAATGCCATACTCTGCCAATTTTCTTGCAAACTGTGCAAGATCACAGTACGAAATTGGTCACGGTCGTCGAATTGTAAACATTTTCGCTGAATACATGCACGTGGATTCTATTTATTGGAATTAAATGTCAGTCGATGATCGATTAAATGATGCCTTGGTTAGTTGAATTTGAACTTCCATTGTATTATAGCACATGAACGAAAAATCGCTAATAGAGGGGACACTTATTATACAAATTCCAATTTCTGTTCCAAATAGAGTTAGATAGAGTATTCGTCCTTCAGTCAAACACGGAATATGAAATATCATTGCATTCAACATCTGACAAGTTCTTAAATTGTAAAATAGAATTCAATATTCTGCAATATAACGAAACGAGTACTAGTGTACTTGAATATTTTTTTAAATTCGACAAATTATATTCAATTAGTGTACGACAAGGAACGTCAACTTACTTTTCAATTAATCAAAGGGACATTTAATGCTTCGATTGTTGTATTTGAATTACGAATTCATTCCAAGTTTACATTTCCCCTCTAGAATGTCTCAAATGTTTCAAGCATTTTACTGCGGGATAAAAATATTTCCACCGGAAACGACGTTTCGATATAACAACAGTTGCGTCGGAGAGATTGTCTCCTCCGTAATGGTAAATTAATTTCGAAGAAATAAGAAGAGAAACATACCGTCGATTTGTTCCTTTCGCACAGAACACGGAGTATCGATGTTCCTCTTCAACTGTCCCGCACAGTCCTTGCTTCCACTGACGTATTAATGTACCACTCGTTAAAAATATATCTATCATTATTTCGATTTCAGTCTTACTTGATCTGTAGAAATCCATTCTTGCCGCGGGAGTTTTGTATAAAACTTTGCTTCACCGCCTAAATGTGGTAACAAGTACTGTACTTTATATTCTAATTTTGTCATTAGAATGATATTTATTTTATTCCTTCTCGCAAATAAATGAAAATTTATTTCACAAATGCCACACGATTTGTAATTCATAACTCACCTTTTTGTTATTTATTGTATATTTACTCGTTATTTATAATTCGCATTCATTCAGCGCGTTCGACTAATCCTCAAACGAAACTAAAGAACGATTTGGATACGGGGGTAGCTCGCGATCTGAAAATGAATATCGGAAATATTGAATTATGAATGAGAAATTAATGGAAGCTTCGTCGAAAATTGATTTTGCATATTAAAAGGAGCTGTATTTTATTGGGTTAAAGCGATTGCAATTGATAAAAGCGGACGTCACTTACGGATGATTCAATTTGCTGGCAAATAATTAATGGAAATTAGGAAAAGAAGCGTCGGTAATGTTATTATATTGGACCATGTCAAATTTGGTATCCCCCGATCGGAAAGGTTCCCATCGAAATCCTTTTAGAGAAATTAAAATCATTCGGCTTCGGTCGAATGTAGGTTGACGCCCCCATTTTTCAGAACCGAGTATTTACGCGATTATCTGTCACGAGAGCGAACTTTCAATACATTTAACTTACGATCACAGTACCTAGTATTTAAAAAGAGATCTAATCTGACCTGTAAATTTTTTTTTCAAATTTGAATATAGGTCACTGCGCATATTTTTTGAAAAATGAATAAAAATAAATGTAAATATTCTTTTTTTTTTTTTAGAAGTATAAATAAATAAATCGTGAATGTTGCGTATTTTAAAATTTCGAAATAAAATATATTCAGAATGTTCGATTGTTTCTTTCGTGATTTTCAAAGTGAAGAGTGATGAAATATAAATAAAAGATATACTATTTTTAAAATTTATAACAGGTACTTTTTATTTGGTAAATTGTAACATTGTTTTTGACTGTCGACGAGCATTGTCGGGATTATGGTAGATATCATGCGATTTTTAAAAAAAGTAGTCACTCGTCAAAATTGTATAAATAAAAATAATTATTTTGTGAAATGAAATAGTGTTTTGAATATATTCGTCGAATCAAATGAATTTTGAAAATCACGAAAACGTAAAATTACATAAATATCTGTCTTAACATTCGACAAAGTTCAAAATGTTTCGAAATGTTTCACGAGCGGACAACAAAATTACAGCAATAATTTTACACTTTGAGTCAAATGTCGGAACCTTTTTTGCAAATAACTTCGATGCAGAAAGCAACGTGCACGTTGTGTTATACTGAGAAAACATTCTCCTTGAGTGTAATTTTCCAAATTTTGGCGCTGTGAAAAATGTGAGTCTGATCATACAGAAAGTTGTACTACTTTCTCATCTTTTTTCGCCACGCACTGAAACATATTTCTCGTTGTAATTTAACCATGAATGGAGGGATGTGTCTTTGATGAAACTGTCTGATGATACACAGACTATTCTACTTGCTCATTAAGTAGAAAATTCTACGAAACAAAATACACGATGGATCATTGTTAATTGTTCGATTAAAGCTAAAGTGGAACTTTATAAAATTTCAAGAAATCGAAAAAATTGATCTGTGATCAAACTGCCCCGATCGTCGTAGAAAATTCAAAATTGCAAAATCGCGATCGATATCATAATCGAGTTGCTGGTTTTCTTAAACTATCTATACTCTTTCGATCATTCCAATTACAACTATGCCCGACACCTGAATTTCCACATTATTTCTACTAAACACCCAATGAGTCAATATATGTAATGAAACTTTTAATTAAATTTCATTCAAACCACTCAATGTGGTTAGAAGCAACGTGCGGTGCCGGCACAATGGCCAGCAATTACGCCACCAGAATACCGTCATATATATAATGATCGAGGTTCTAATCTCTTCGAAGAAGATCGTTCTCGCGGGAGCGACGTAAGGGGGAAAAAAACAGAGGAAAAAAAAAAGAACCGAGATCGAAGAAAACGCAGGGAGGGTTCGAAAGAGAGAGAATAGAGATGCGGAGGCTCGCGGAGTTGGAAACGCTAGAGAGGAGAGCAAGCAAACCGAACAAGAGGAAAGACGCGGCCGCATCCGAACGAGCTTTCAACGCGAAAGCTGCCGTAAAGCCAGCCGTTCCGACGAATGTTAGGAATATCAATCTCCGCGGGCTAAAACCAGGCATACATATCGTAAGAACGGGCTTGAATGGGGGATCAGCTCCGGGGTTTCGGAGTGTATCGAACGGTGCCGAGCATCCTGGTTATTACCGGTTGAACTGGGGAGAAAAAGAAACGGGACGAGGCGCGTGCCGATTACCTCGCGATAGTAACTCCTCGATAAAGTGTTAAACGTCTCTCTTAATCCAGCCGATTTTTCCAGCCAAATTCTCTCCCCTTCTTTTTGTGAACAGTCGCGAGTTGCGCAATGATTCATCGTAATCTTCAATTCTCTTCTTTTCTTCTTTTAATTTTATCTGCGTGGAAAATTACTACCAATTTTTTTGATCAATTGCTATAAATTTTTATCACATCACTATCAATTGCTATGATAATTTTTTAAAATTTACGTGGAAAATTTATATGTAGAAAATGTGACTTTTTTCGTAAATTCTATATTAGAAAATGACGATGTGAATTGATGTATTTCAGTTTCACCTTTTCGAAAAATATAATAATAATAATAAATAAATAAATAAATTAATTAATTACATTTAATAGCATATTCTATTCTACGTATAGATACTATTTAATAGTACATTCTACATTTAGTATAAATAATAAATTAAATAAATTAATTAATTAATTTCTGAATTATCAACATATTATTACAATTTCGTAACGCTAAAAATATTCATTAATTACACACACGAGGAAGCCACTGTTCGTGGAACTGCGTTGCACGAACTGTCTCATTTCTCAGGATCAATAACTCTTCTAAATAGAGAACAATGACAGTTAATTTTCGCGTAAAAGGTACACCGGGAAGGTACACGGAATACGGAAATTGTTGTAATTAAATTATACGTAATGTTTTACAGAAAGTGCACGCAGCTCGAGTTTCATTATGTTTATTCAACGTGATGAATTCACAACACGGTTGATTGTAAATCCTGTAAATTAAACCTCTTCGTTCCACTTCCATGCCTGTTCTCCGTTTTTTCCTGCCTCTCCGTATTATTATTATTGTTATTATTATTATTATTTCTGTTTCCGCTGCGCTTCCTATCGTCCTCAATGGCCCTCTCCCTTCACGTCAAATTCTACAAATATTTTCTCTTCTTCTTCCCCCCCTCCCTCCCCCTCTCGTTCATTATCTTTCGCCTTCTATTCGCTGAATCTTTGCAATTCTCACTCATCAGACATCTCATCCTCACCTCGTCTTTCCCTCTAATTATTTCCTCAACTTTCTCGCCTCGTCCTCGATCACGTCGAGAAGCCTACGTATAAATCTTTCCACTTTTTCCCATTTGTCTCTCAAATCTCGCACTGAAACATTGTCCACGATTTATTCTCGATTGGTTCTCTCTGTTTTCGTTGATCATCGAGCTTAACCTATTTCTAACATTGGTATCTTCCTGATCTCGTTGAGAAATTTGCATGTAAAATCGCAGTCTTGGAATTTTTAAGAATTTCGCTCGTTTAATTACGCTGCGATACTCCATTTCTCAGTCGGAAATATCTTTCTCTTGCTTTCGACGTTTTATTCTTTCCATTTTCGACTTTTTCTACTCTAACCTAACCTCTGTTTAACCTCGGTTTTTCCAGTCCCGTTGACAAAAAATAAAAATCACAGTCTTGGAATTTTCAAGTTCCATCAGAATATTTGTTTCGATCTCACCCCTGTGCGACTTTGGTTTTTGCCCATCTCGATGATAAATAAAACATAAATTCCGTAGCCTCGAAGTTTCGAAATTCCTAGAACTCTGCTCTGAGAATTAAATTGATCACGGCTTCGAGACTACCGCCGTTGCATCGGAGATGATTTTCAAATTTCGTTGTTATTCGTCGCGTTATCGGACGAGACCGCGAAAATATATATAACAGTTAGGGCAGTGAGAGAGAGAGAGAGATCACAGGAATCGTGGTCGGCATTGCGCCCTCGAAATACCGTGTTTTCCAATAAACCATGTCGGAACACGATCGATCACGTGAAATTCAAGCGTGCCCGCCATTTTCTGAAGGCTTCCGAGCGTTTCCAGCTCCGGACAATGCGATCGCGCAGCTGAAAGTAAATCCCTGCTCAAAGGGGGTGTCTCGGGCGTTCCATTTCGAAAAGAGGAAAAAAAAGAAGAAAGAAAGGAAGGGAAAGAAAAAGAGAAAGAAAGGAGGAGAGGAGAAAAGAATGACCGAGTGACTGAAAGTGGTACATTTTAGGACGAGCACTCTTGTTATTCCCGGCCCGATTCGATACTTCCATTATTCTCTCGCTCGAGTTCGAGGTATTGACACGTCCAGGTTGCCCAAAAGAAAAAAACCTACACCGGCGTCTACGTAGAGGTTTTTTGACAAATCGAGACAGGTCGATCAAAAGTAATCGTCCACGCTAAGCAGTAATGTTTTAAAATCTATCAATCTATTGATTGACTGTACGAATTAATTTAATTTATCGGAAATTCCGTTTCTTAAATTTTAGAAATTGAACAAATTCTTTTCTCTTCGATCAGATAACAAATTTCTATCCATCCTCCTTTCTTTAAGTAGAGTTTCATTTACAAACTTCATTTATACTCCGTTTATTTGAACGAACACTGGAACTATGGAAGTGTCAGATTCTTTTCTTCCTTCTAGTTGTTTCTAAAAACACACGAATATCTGTGTTTTAAAATTAACACTGACTAGAGAGAGTTTCAACATCAAACAAATTCCTGATACTTCCCTACCACGAATTACATTATAAAAAACTGCACGGCTTTTTTGCCATAAAATTTTATTGATATGCAAACGTTTGAATCGACACAAAACAAATTACAGGCGCGATCGCTCAGTACCAGACAACGCCACTCCCACTCGAAGTCTACTCCACGCCCCTTCACGAATCACGTGACCCAAATCAACTAATCGCTAATTTTCGTTGCATCAGCGTTGCACCTAAAGAGGCCCGATTTTCTGGGTTACTCCCGATAAAATCACTACTAAAGGACTGAGGGGATCAATAAATTTCTCTATCACGGGAACTGCAATCACGTAGGTAAGCTAACAAATTCGTAATTCGCAACGTGCACGTACAACGAGCCGCACGTTTCCTTATTTCGCATCCACTCCGGCGAGACAATTTAACAGAAAAGGAGAACGTCACTTTAATATCATTGGCCTCAATTATAAGACCGCCGGTACGCGCTCCGGAACGGCGAATAATATCGTTAGTCGATAATAACCGGATAGACGGCGGAGAGCGGAGCGGCGGGAGGGGTGAAACGTGTGGGAGTGAGAGCGGGGGACGACGACATTTAATAATTTGCAGTTCGGCCCCGCTGAGCCGGAAAAATGGCCGTGCGTGGAATTATTATATCCAGGGCGTGTACTACGTTCCGTCCTTTACGATTTACGGCAATGGAATTTTCTGCTGAACGAACCCGCGGGATCCACCGATCGGGGGGAGGGGAGCTAAAGATGGGGGATATCGTTTATCACGATGATCCCCTTAGCATTGTTTCGCGATCGTACAGCCGTCGGAAGAATTTACTTCGCTCCGTGTTCCTTTGACGAATGAACCTGTCTTCATGCTGGGAAAATCTGCTTTCAAGCTAGTTCTCTCGTTTATTTTTTTCCCCTTTGGTTTTGCTTTCCCCCTCCCCTTCTTTGATCCGTTAAAACATTGCTGATCCACCGTTCTCACAGATTGAGATAAATCTCGTAGACTTCGATCAAACTCTGCATGTAATTTCGATGGATTTTCAGGATGCGTTTCCGCCGGACGATTTTCACGTATTTTTATTGATACTTATAAATCTGTGCTTTGATAAATCGGCGAGTAGATTGTGGATTTTTTGCATTTTGGGAAATTTGAAAAGGTATGGTACTGTATGTGGTACGTATAACAGTTCTTTTCGATAGTTCTGATTCTTTTAATTCCAAAAAATTTTAACTTTAAAAAATGGGAATTTCCATAAAAATCTGCGGTCTGTTAAGTACTTTGGCATTTGAAGTAACATTTATAAGATTAAATACAAGCTTCGATCAAGTTTCGATTACTCTAACGTTTATTATTGCAAAATAAAGTTCGAATTATTGCGATCAAAATTGCTTCGAGATTCTAAGTAAAATACTATCGATATCATATAAATCCTCTTGACATAAATCATTATTTCGATTTGAACAAAGAAAAGGAAACAAATTCTAGTCTTGCTAGAAAATTTGAAATTTCAATTCTACAAATGAAAATTAACAAATTCCAAATACCCAGTACGATGCAACAAATGGCAATAACCAATGTTTGTCTGAGAAGATTGAAAAGATAATCGCAAGGCATAGAGATTAATGTTACATACGAAATAAGATTTCACGTAACTTACTTTTTTCAAGCTTCACAATAGTTGCTCAAATTTCTCAATTCAAATTCCAACCTCATCCATTGCAGATACTTTCGTTAATATACTCGATTCGAGCTAGGAATGAAATGGAGCAAAAAAAGATGAAGAAGAAGAAGAAGAAGAAGAAGAAGAAACAGGGGGAACATTAACAGAATCGAGGCAAATACCGAAATCTCGTTGAGTCGTAAAGATGGTGCTTAGAGGCGTCATATGCCGCTCCGTTTCCGTCGTGCTTCCGCAAAGCACCCCCGCGGTTTACTGGGATAGAGTCTAAAGGGGACTGCCTCGAAAGATCTCGCTGGATTCGTCGAACTCGCATATTTCCCGATCCTCTTTGCTTTTGCCCCGCGTCGCGTTCTTCCTTTGGCCCGTTCCGCTTTCCAACCTCCGCGTACAGCCACCATCGTTGCGTTTCTACTTCCATTTCTTACTACACGGCGTAGTAGGAAATAAGTGGACGATATTTGTCAAAATAGTTTTTTAACTTTGTGCAAAAGATGTGACAACGCAGTATCGTAATATTTGAATTATCCGGTTGTAGATTTTCACGTATTCTTGAAAGCAATGTGCTTCCTAAAATAACTTTTTACGAAGATTTTACTATGTGAGTAATTTTTCAAAATTTCTAGGGAATTCTAGTATGATTCAATGGAGGATTTTCTGCCAAGATTTTAATCTTCAAAAGAGAGAATTCTAATATGACACAACACAATGCAATAAAAAATATTCTATTACTCGAATTTTCAGAATCAATCAGAAATTGCAAACATGCAGCGAAGAATTTCCCACGAAGATTTTATTACACAAATTGAATTTTCGATCAATCAGGCATCCCAGTGGAATAGAATTCACGTACGAATCTCCAAGATCGATCGAGAATTCCAACAATTCCGATGCAACGTCCAATGTCCAATCAAGGATATTAAAACGAAATAACGAAACACACCGCGGTCGATTAGCATTATGAAAAACGGGAAGATTGCTCATACATTTTTCATCGGGCAAGAACAATAACAGACAGCCGGATATCCGCGATGCATATGTAAAACCCCTCCCCCGCGAAGCATGCATATGCGGGAACAAGCATCAGGACAAACCGGAAACGCGAGACCTACAGCCAACCCACTGCAGGGATCAGCGTGGGTCAGCGAAGAAGCGAACTGAGAACAGCGAGATGCGAGTCCAACCAGCTAGCAAAAGCGCGGTGAAAGGTTTAGGCGTAGTCAGATGTGTGAAATATGCTCAGATTATTGCAGAAAGTTATAGAACACGAGATTCAAGTAGCTTACAGTGATTGAACAATAACGTTGGAAAGTATTCGAGGTTCAAGTAGTTTACAGTGATTGAACAATAACGTTGGAAAGTATTCGAGGTTCAAGTAGCTTACAGCGATTGAACAATAACGTTGGAAAGTATTCGAGGTTCAAGTAGCTTACAGTGATTGAACAATAACGTTGGAAAGTATTCGAGGTTCAAGTAGCTTACAGTGACTGAACAATAACGTTGGAAAGTATTCGAGGTTCAAGTAGCTTACAGTGACTGAACAATAACGTTGGAAAACATTCGAGGTTCAAGTAGCTTCTCATTCTTTACGTAAAATTAATAACAACTCAATTTGTGAAATTAATAGTAATTTTATCGTTTACAATCTTGGCTCTGTATGGACTTGGCGTATTTAATTTACATTAATTAACAATAGTTTCATCATTTACAATTTTGACACAGTACGTAGTCTTGGTTCTGTATAATGAAACATACGACGAGGTTGATCTTTGAAAGTGGACTCTAACGAATTAAAGTGGTTTGCATAAATAAATGAATAATAATACTTGAGATTTCTCTTCTTCAATAACGAATCATTATTAATGATCTCTGATAATTCATTGCAGTTCAATCTTCCCGAGATCTTCCGTTTGATTAGGAATCGTAGATTTTTATGAAAAGCACGTGCAAGAATATACAAAATATCTGGCAGATATTTTATATACATGTGGCAAATCGGAAAATCTCGGGAAACTTGAAACGAATCAGGCTGCCCAAATATCCCCGCGCGTTCCAAATATTCCCATGCGTGGCATATTTCTCGAAACCTCGAACACTCGAGTATCGCGTATCAAATTCTCAGAATCTCGGGTCCCGATCATTTCGTTCTCATTACGTTTACGAGAATTGAAAAACACATAAAATCTCGACGGCCGTACTCAACAACAGAAAACAAAAGAATTCACGCGAAAATCTGCCTCGAGACGAAGAAGAAACACATCAAATTCGATTCAGATTTTTCTGTCGGGGGAAAAAAAAAAAACGCTAACGCTATTGAATAATTCTCGAGTGACGGTGTTTCGTCGAGCGGCGACAAACGCAACGTTCAAAAGCATCGATGAGTTTTAATCGGACGCGGCCGGACAGATCAAAAGAATGAAAAGAATCGCAATCAAATCGTTATACGATTTTCTGCTCCGCGTGCGGGGGAAACAATCGCGCAACCGTGGCGCGTCCCATAAAAAGGAATCGTTTGACGAATTCGTTTGTTTTCGCGGCGCTGCCCTTCCCTCTCCCGGTGATGCGGGCTCCGACGACGAGAAGAGTGCACGGACGCGGGAAATCGCTGTTGTTCAGCGGCTCGGTTCATAATTCAAACGAGGGGTTAACTCTCTGCTAGACTAGAATTTCGTTCACTCACGACGGAGCACACGTTTTCGTTGATTTTAGCTGTTTTGGTAGTTGGAAACTAGTCCATTCCGACTGTTTCAGAATTAATAATTGCTGTACACAGTCTAATGACTTTGCAATGGTGTACCGGTGTACATTTTCAAAACGTGAGTATAATTTTTAAGCTACGAAACGAAGCTTCTTTAAATTTTAACTCGAACTTCTTCAAACGAGCGATTCCTTTTCGATTGATTGTCGACAAATTCTTAATAAACAGGTAAGTTTAACTAATTGTACAAATTCTGTAATTATATATATATAAATTCCATAATTATTATAGAATTTGTCACAATTATAAATAATTACTGTATAATATCGTAATAAAATTATTACAAATAAATACTGTATAATATCGTAATAAATTAGTTACAAATAAATTTATAGCAACGCAAAACAAAATATCCAAAATATACCTAGTTATAATAAACTTTTGACTAGACTTTCTCTGACTATTTTCCAAAGAATCCACAGTCAAATTATTACGTTTAATTTCAATCGACGAACTTTACCTCGGAATATTTTCTCGCATATTTCGAACAAATTTTAAACAAATAATTCAAGTGAATTATTACAGGCAACAATATGATCTGACACCGGTATTTTACACGATATTTAATTCCAGTTCCTC
Source organism: Melipona quadrifasciata (assembly GCA_001276565.1). Lineage (NCBI taxonomy): Eukaryota > Metazoa > Arthropoda > Insecta > Hymenoptera > Apidae > Melipona > Melipona quadrifasciata. Next base: position 2,409,464 of record KQ435735.1, read on the forward strand.
CTACTCGATCAAGTTCACCGAGGCAGCTACGAAAGATGATAATTACAAGTATCTGGGCGAAGGGAAAAAAGAAAGACTCACGTCCCTCTGCTACCCTGACGTTCCTCGAGGACAATGAATTCAATTGTCTCGAGAATGTTTCCGTCTTAAACGAGCCGTAGATTTACGCCGCTTGCCCGTTCACTCGCCTCCCCATTCTCCTTCCAGCGAGTCCCCCGTGTCTTCGAGCCGTGACAGTGATAAACCTGGCGTGTCACTTCTCTCAATACCGCTTAGGCAAACACCGTCGACCATTTCTCCAACTCGAGAAGCTTCGTTACGCGCGACTTGATATTGCAATATTTTCTCAATTACTTACATTTCGTTCTGTAAATAATTAGAAGAAGAAAAAAAAATATTTAAACGTCGGCTTTTAAATTTTTCAAAAACCCAGAATCACTCCTGGTTGAATTAAAATTAGCTCAACGAACCAAACTAGCTGGCCGAACTGAAAATGAAATCGAAAACAGAACGTTTAACTTAAATGATGAAAAAGGAAAAAGTATCTGCAGTACAGAAATTTGCAACTGATGTGACAAAAATACACACATAATTTCCTAGCTTTCGTTTTCCCCGTCGTCTGAAGGGATGAAGTATCGTGTAACTCGAGCGGCAACTCGCAAAGTATTTTGTGTTTCGAAACGCGAAACGCGACTGAACGAGAAGTAAGTGAAATAAGAGTGAAATAAGGGGAACAGAACGTGGAATGCAAGAGTGCGGGGGAGGAGGAACGAGGCTACGAAAACTCGCTAAGTAATTACAGTTGGATGACTTCCCGCGAGAATTCTTGACCCGAACGAACGACGAACTTCGCACGAACGAACGAACGAACGAACGTCTTTCGTCTATACAATTTTCGCCGATTATTAATTTCCCCCGACCGGCGGTGTTCGATCGCGGAGAGATATGCAAATTCGAACGCGCAAGCGACGGTGGTATCCTCAAACCGTAGTAATTTACGCGAGATTTACGTTCGAGCGGGATTTTAATAACTTCCAGTATTATTGATAATTAATTCGTCACCGGTTAATCGATCGATTCGATTAATTCGAAAGTTATTAACAATATCGCGGAATTTTGCTGCTTTAATTATAACGCACCGGTTTTATAATAATTCATATAATCCAATCACGGCGTAATAACTGATGAATTATTGGAAACGTTATTAGAATTGAAAATTACCGGTGCTAATCGTCACCGAGTGCGTAATTACGTTTATATATGTATACGCGTCGAACTTTCAAGTCTCTTCTTCAAATTTATTCAAAACGATCGTAATTTGATAGAAACGTTACTCCGTCGTGATGATACAATTTAACGTGCAATTAGTAGAAAATTGTATAATTCACGTAATACGATAGTATCGCAAATTGTATAATTTTATCACTGAAAGTGATTTTAGTGAGGACAACCCAGAAAATCGGGTCTCTTCAGGTGCAACGCCAATGCAACGAAAATTAGCGATTGGTTTGGGTCACGTGATTCGTGAGGGGGCGTGGGATAGACCTCGAGTAGATTCAGTACATTCGTGGGATAGACCTCAGTAAATTCAAATGTTTGCACATCAATAAAATTTTGTCGTCTTCATTTCCTAGTCGGAACAGTTGCTCTGGGCAGTTTCTTAATAAAATGATAATTTCTCAAATTTCAATTTCTAACCCAAGATCTACACAACAGCTTTCCCAGTAATTTTGCAGTGTGTTAATTTTATTATTTCTAACAAAATATTAAATATTTCTAATAAAATTAGTCATTTTTAATAAAATATTACTCGTAACAATGTTACGTGACATTTCAAATAAAAAGAAAGTGAGAAGAAAGTTTTACCACGTACGGCCACTCAACGTTCAGGGTGATATAATTATAACGATGTGTACGGATTTCCGCAGATCCTCATTAAGTGGACAAACCGATACTACGAAATTATTGTCCAAACTGAGTCTACACTTCTGATAGAAAGTGAACATATTTGCCTACGTATTTGCGAGGTATTGGTATAGACCACAGTCTAGGTTTGCCATTGCATCCGCAAGGCAAATGGAATAAGCTTCCAAAGGAATGGCGAAAGAGTAAATCAAACAAGCCGCGTGAGACCAGGCTGCTCTTAAATTGCGAATGGAATTCGTATCGCGAACCAACACTTATTTACTACTTTATTACGTCATGATGTAACAACGAATATATATAATGTTCATATAAAATTACATATTCTAATATAATAAATACAATATTCATCGCATTAACAATTTACGACACAGCGAGATCGACGTATAAAATTTTAATGTAAACGTGACGAAATTCGCGACGTTTTATTTCATTTTGCGTTTCACGCTCCCTGAGAGTGAAACAAGTTGAAAATTGCAAGATTGAGTAATTTCGCATTGAAAAGGGGGCTTGCAAACGTAACCTCTTACAGCAATTTGTATTAGACCCCATTTGGAATAACGTGTTTCGCAATGGAAATTTGTAACTAAAGTAAATTAGATCGAGGATATTAGATATCGTCCATAAATCAGTCTAAATTCGCGAAAATTTTCCCAAGAAAAACGTACGCATAATACGTGTATGTACAATTCATTGAATACTGAATTAATTAAAAGTAAACATATCATATTGTTGGTAATATCGGTCGAAGTATGTATTCAATCACGTGGACCCTGTCACGCATTGAAACTTTTTAATGAATGCGAATTGGAGATTGTCGGACGGTCTATAAACTGAAAAAAGGTCCTCCAATTCCGCAGATTGGACGCGCTCCAATTTATGGTAAATCTGATATCGGCAAACCGTACCTTTCTATTTAAAATATCGGCTTTCTCTCTATTTCGATTTCCATCTCTCCCTCTCTCCCGTTCACGCAACTGACCGACAGACAGAGCGCACATTCGTCGTAAATTCGTCGCATTCTACTTTGGGAAATAGAGATATGTATATTTGTGTAACACTCTCGCGAGTATTTACACGAATTCGACGGCGAGTTTACCCGATTAATTGGAAGTCGTGCTTTCAATACGCATTTCGAAATTTCCTGTGCTGTGCGAAGAAGGGCAGAGTATGAAAGAACGCGTCCTCTACAAGGTTTTTCAAGTGTTAAGTGCCAATGTGAAAGTAATTTGCATTTTTTCTCGATGAAATCGTTTCCTTTTCTTCCGAGTGCAACCGAGTGACGGAAAAAACGAAACGCAAAAAGTAAAAAGGTTTGCGACTTTTCTACTTCTTTACGACGAAACCGCATGAAATTGCGTTGAAGTGACGGGGAGAACCGTCTCGAGAATGAACGTTTAACTAGTTCGTATATACGGTTCCACGAATGAAATGACAATTCCATTCGTAAATATTCCGTTAAAAGAAAACAGTTGACACTGACAAGAAGAAAATGTAAAATTTTTGCCCGAGAGACTGAAGTGCAAGGAGTTCATTAAAATCTTTACAGACGTTCGTGGCAATGGCAATCCTGAAAATTTCTATGGGAAAGCAGAAATTGAATATACGCGCATTTTCAGATTTCTTTTCTGTAATTTCTTTGAAAAAAAAAAAAAGAATGATACGAAACTGCATCGAAAAATTATATAAAATTGCGTTATAATATAAACGTAAATATATTTTATGTAATATATTATTATATGAAAACTGCGTTATAATCATTTTACGAATGATATATCGTTGCGCAAGTACAATAATGTTCGTATTTATCAGTTAAATGTACAAATTCGTTGGAAATAATTATAAAACCCAAGCTTTTATTCCGTTCGTCCTTTTCTTTTTCCTTCTTTTTTTTTTAGTGCGAGTAGAGAAATAGTTTAACCTACACCGTGGATGTAAACCTTTGTTACCAGTGTTCCAGGACAATGCGTCAAGATTTTATCTCCGGACGCACGCCCCGGGGCTAACAGCGAACGATGAAGATTTAGTAGTGACGAGAGTTGCTTTCCAAGTGTCCTGCATTATCTCTCAAAAGGTTGCAATTATTTCGAGAATTTGGAATTCGTTCGACGGGCGTCTCCGTTTCAACATTCTCGGCGCTTCCAGATAGGAATAAAACTGGGATTGCGTACACTTTTTCTACGTTTGCAACTTCTCTTTCGTTTCTCTATTAAATTATACTACACGCGGGTGATTCTAATCGACATTGTAAACTGATCTTGAGATTCGCTTTGTGGTTCGAAACGAGACGAAACAAGTAAAAATTAAATTAGTAATTATGCGCAATTATATAAAATAGCGGAGTATACCTACTTATAATTGTATAATATTTCTGGTTTTCTCCGGAAAGTAATAAATCGCCAAAAATAATTGTCCAAATCGACAAACCGAGACAATCGGCAGAGCAAATAGCAAGGTGGAACAGAAAAAAAAGTGCAGTAAAAAACAAATCAATAGGAAATAAAACAATCTCCACGCACGAAAGAGAGAGAGAGAGAGAGAGCTCGAAGAGACTGAAAATCGAAACAGATTTGAGCGCGATGGAAATGGAGAGAAAAAGAGAGAGAGAGAGAGAGAGAGAGAGCCGCGTGGACGACGTCGTAAAGTCGAGAGTTAGCGAGCAGCCACCCCTTATGAGGCAGGTTCTACCAGGGCTGAAGTTTTGCGGCGGAGCGAATGGAGAGGGCTGGAATGGGGAGAAGAAGGGGAGGAAAAAATAGGAGCCGCAGCCACGCAAAGATGGCAGATTGCCCCGCTGGGACGGGGGAAGTCGGGGGTGTAACAGTGGCTGGTGATTCAATAAAGCAGATAACATATAGAGAACAAGGCTGTGGAAACCGGTTTGCTCAGCTGACTTTCCTGTTGGAACTTTTCCAGGGAATCTGCAGGGAACAGGCTGCCTTAAGTCATCTTCCCTTACGCAGCGCGAGTAACTTGCTGTCGCGGGCCGATATTGCTGGAACGCGTCGCGTTTAACGTCGTGACAACGGGGGTAAGATTCGAGACTTGGGGGAAAAAGTTTCGTTAACGCGACGATGTAGACGATGTTGACGACGTTTATGCCCGTGATTCTCATTTCGCTACGCTGTCCATCGTTCTCTTTATTGATTATTGTCATTCTCGTTATCGGCTGTTCGCGATCGATCGTGATTTGCAATTGTTGCGAATATTTTTGTCAATTTTATTTTCAAAGTGGCAGATTGATACTTCAACGTACAATTTCTTCAAATCCTACTTCATGGTACAATAAAAATTATCGATCGTCAACCAGCCTGTTTTTCGCTTGTTAAAATTTATTTACTGTCGTCATTTTAGTAAACGTTCCAAAGTATTGCAGCCGGTGATCAGGTTTAAGTCAGATGCGTTGCAGTATATTTTGCGTCGTTTGACATTAGACGTTAATTGCAACTGTCTCCATCATTTATCAATTTTAATTTCTATATTAATTTCTAAATTCAATTTCTTCACGGATAAAAAATTATTAACTTTCAGGTGGCATTTGTTAATTCTCATTTGTTGAAGCTTTCGTCTGAAATATCACGATCGATGAGTGAAACTCATTAACAGAACAGCTCAGGGTAGAAACGGAGCACCGATAAGGTGTTTCTCCCCCATAAAATCCGGCTGGAGCTCGCATTCACTCACCCTTTCCTGAATTCCCTCTTTTTTTCACTACATTGATCGCTCGTCTTTGCTCCTTTTCAACTGGATGACGCGTAAATCAAAGAGCCAATGAAACTGAAACCAGTAAAAAAGTTGTCTTATATAGACGAGCCCCACCTCCCTCCCCCCCACTACCCCTCCGTCCTTTTCTTCCGTGTATACCGCGGCTCGATCGGTAAGATTATCGAGCAGGATTCAATTCGGTGGCTGGTGCAGTGGCCACCCCACTCGAAATCTCTCTTCATAGAGTACCACCACCGCTTCGTGATCCTTCTACTATCGATGTTCGATACCCTCATCGATGCTTAGCGGGTTCTAGCTGTTTATCGTGAGAGATAGCGTTTTTGTCGTTGATCAATTTCTTTTTCTTTTTCCTTCACAGGGTGGATTTATGGAATGTACTTGAAAATCTCGCTTCCAGGCTTTGACGAATATTTTTCAACGTTTAAAAATTGAGATTCCAACCGAGGGTTTCTACCAGTTGAGATTAGCAAAATTCAGGACTACTGAGCTTCTAGGTCGCCGAAATTTAGGATTGATTGAAATTTTAAATTACAGAGTTACGTGCTAATCTTGAATTTAGTAATTTTAAAAATTTTAGAATTTAGAATCTTGGAATTTAAAAATTTAAAAAATTCTGAATTTTGATGATCCTGAATTCTAACGATTCTAAATCTTGGCAGCCTAGAATTTCAGTAATTCTAAATTTTAGTAATCCAAAAGTTTAGTAATCCTGCACTTAACGATCTAAAATTTTATTGACCTTAAATTTCAGTAATTTTAAACTTCAAGATATGTATATTCGGAAAGTTTAGTGATCCAAAATTCTGACGATCTACTAGCCCGAAGTAAAAAAATTTCGAACAATTGCACGTCATTCAGGTCCAACCGAAGTAAGTCAACTTTTTAAATTGCAAAAGATATTTCATCGACAACGACGTTCCCCATTCTATCGGCAACTTGACCAAACGTCCACTAGTGGGATTCCTCTGTTAATTCGTCGAAACAGGTACGCCGCCAACCAGGACCAAGAATCAAGGAGTGTGTTGCTGGCCACGCACGCTTATCTGTACGTAAGAGTCCCAGATCACGTAGACGCGAGCGATAGCTCAAAACGAATTGCTGGGACAGTGTGTGTGTGTGTGTGTGTGTGTGTGTGTGTGTGTGTGTGTGTGTGTGTGTGTGTGTGTGTGTGTGTGTGTGTGTGTGTGTGTGTGTGTGTGTGTGTGTGTGTGTGTGTGATTTTTGGTAGAACAACCGTTAGAACATCCGGGGATTGGCCGACATACCTGATCATGAATCAAGCGATGTAGGGTAAGCCTACTGCCGATCGAGCATTCTGATACTACCGACGTACATAACGCAATATGCCTCCCGTTCTGCTACACATACTAATCCCTCGAAACGGACCGATTCACTCTATCTGGCACGGATGTTTCCTGTCTGCTATATCATTCTCCCTGTTGTGATTCTCTCTGTGTGCAACTTGTATCTCATTCATTCCTGGCTCTACTCGGTTCTCCTTCCTTCTTCATTATTGTTGGGCATGGAAATGTAGATCGCATCGTTTCGATGCTCTTCAAATTTTTTTGTGCTACTATTATTATGTCGTATGTGATATTGTGTGCGATACTTGTCGATGCACTTGATATTTAGAATAACATTTAGTGTTAGAAAGTACACACTCTCGTTTCGTGTGATCTTCGGAAAAGGTATCACTCGACATTCAGAAACGACAGAGTATTAGTATTGAAGGGTTCTGCAGGACTTGGTCCGAGTACTGCGATTGCCATTTGTATTTCCCACAAATTTCTTAGAAATTGTGATTTTAATTTTCTTTGATTACTAAATGTTATCGGATCCTAAGTGGTATTAGAATACTGTCGTTGAAATATTACTGTAAAGTTTCAAACGGTTAAATCAATAGTTTGGAATCTTAGAATCTTAGAATTGGAAGTTCAGAATTTTCACGTTCCGAATTAGATAGTTCGCGAAATTAGGAGAATATACTGAGACACCCATCGAGATCGTTTGCACTCGTTAAAAATTAAAACTATTGTATTTGTTGCACTTGAAAGAAATATCATCGTAGCAGTATATCAAAGTTCAACAACTCCAGAGTTTCAATTTATTTCACTGAGAAATGATTATTAAATTATTATTAAATTTCCCGATTATTCTTTCACTCGATTACGTCAAGCACTTGAGTACGAGCGACTAACAAAATTGATTTAAAAGCGAGAGAACGAAATGACGGAAACGGGCTGTTTCGAAATTCTCTCATAAGGGCGAGAAGGGGATGTGATCGTAGCGTGTAGGAGAAAGGCATTCGCGTTTCGTTCGAAGATCAAGTGCTAAAATTAAAACTCATCAATGCGTGAATCGGCCCGGTTCGACGCGATCGATAGAGATTTAATTAAAACGCAGTCATTCGGTGTTTACCACGCTCGGACCAAGGCAGAATGTTTCAACGCGCGAGCAGCGAACGAATACACGTTTATAACGGGCCCGCTCGGGCGTAACGATATGCAGACGGATATTTCCATCTATTAGTACGAATAAAAATAGAAATGTTACATCGACTCGATCGATGTTATTCGCGTAATTTTGTTCGACGTTTCTCGAAAAGCAGCTCGATTAAAGGGGGGAATAAAAGAAGAGAGAAGATCACGTTCTGATCTGACAATAAGATGTGTAACAAATTTTGTTAAAACAATTCTTTTCGATAGGTGGTAACATGAAGAAATATTTCCTCGATTTCTCTGGCTATTCAGAAAGCTGAAACTGAGTGACACTGCTGATTGAAATGTGAGAAAAATGAAGATTGATTGTATTTATATTTGATGAAATATTTCAAACTCAAATTCCTCTATTAAATATGACAAAGAGTACTGTGTTACATTGATATTTTTGACATTCTTGATGATACATTAATAATTTGAATATTTTTCGATGATTTTAGATGGACGAAAATCCACTCTGAAGTTTGAAATTTCAAAAGTATGAAAATACTCTTTGCTTTTTAAACAAAACTGAATATTTTCATGCACTGTATTTCTGTATACGAGAATTAAATCAAGACTTACTAAATACCAAACAGAAAATTGATCGTTTAAGTACTTTTGCACCAAACATCTCGTAATTTCTACGTACATTTTCTGATTCGTATCACCAACAAATACACAATTACAAAAATTAAATTGTTTCCTACCAACGTGAAGTTTCAAAATACTTCGCGTAACGTAATAAATATTTCTAATAATGAAAACACACTTCTCCGAATGTATAAATATTTCCACGTCTCCGCGAATTTCACCGAATTTTGAATACAATTTCCCGAAATCGTTTCGATGCTTTAGCTAAAAAGATCGAGCAAAGAAACCCGTAAAAGCAAAAAAACTGCACGACTTGTACCCCGACAAGTACGATTCGTCTCATTGAAAAGCGCAGAAGCAACTGCTCTGACTAGGAAATGAAGATGACTCGAAAGAAAACAAATTACAGGCGCGATCGCTCAGTACCGGACAACGCCACTCCTACTTTGAGGTCTGTCCCACGCCCTCTCACGAATCACGTGACCCAAATCAACCAATCGCTAATTTTCGTTGCATTAGCGTTGCACCTGAAGAGGCCCGATTTTCTGGGTTAAAATCCAGGCCCCGCTAAGATCACTTTCGGCGATAAAATTTCGTTGCAGGCTATGCGCCATAGCTACGGAAAGAATCTACGCAAATATTTTTCAAATACACGAATATCGCGCGGTTTGATTTTCCGGCGTTTCTGCTCGCTTGTTAGTGATTGTTGTACACACGAGGGGACGATAACGCGCCGATCATCTCACCCCCACGCACACGCATCGAAGTATCGATTCCCACGCAGTCAAGTATCAAGCCATGTGTTAATTGGCCGTGAAGCGCGGATCACTCCGCGCCAAATTCGCGGCCATTGTTTCGGAACCGGCAGTTTAATATCTATCTCCGACTGGCGAAATTAAATAATTGGCGGAAAAATTGGGTCACTCGTTCCACCTGGATGGTCAGGCGGCCGGCTGAAACACACGAAGTTGGACGGAGATTTTCGCGGCTGGCCAGCAAACGCGAATTAGTACGTAAATTCTGCATTAATGCATGAAGATATTGTACTTTCGCGCATTGTTTGCACAACGTTTCCATCCCTGGGGGGAATCGCAGAGACGGAACTTTCGACCCCGGGGGCAGTGGAATTTCGTGAAACTTATGTAAAATTAAAATTTCATTGAATATATTCTAATTATTTTGTACTTTATACTTCATAAAATTATTTTATAATTTATATTTTATATTTTACCGAGTACACACAGGTACCTCGGTTTTACAAACTTCAACCAAAGTTGAGTGTCTTGACTTTGTCAAACACAAGGTGTGGTTGAATTTTCAGTAAGTCAATATTACATGAATTAGCAGGTACTTCGAATTGAATCGCGTTGTTAAAAGTTTAATTTATTTTAAATGGAAGGTAGAATTAGATTCTGGTAATTTTATAATATATCATGTAAATTAGTGCAAATACAGCTTCGAAGTGAATCACTTAATTTCGGAACGTTCAGCTTCCTCTCTGTTACGAATAATGTCAAATATATCCAACACGAAGTTAAACACCCTGAATTTCAGTGTTCCGACGACTATTACGGATCGACACAACGAACGCTTAATTCTGAAATTGCCAACCTAATTGAATTTTATTCGAAATTTCTCTCTGGAAGGAGGACGAACTTCCTCTCTGAGAAATTAAACACCCTAAATCGTAGCAATCCAGCGTGAATCACTTCGTACGAGGCTACAATTGTTCCAAGGATTGTTTTACAAACTTGCAACTCGAGAGACTCGCGTGACACTTCCCTGCCCCCTCGCAATTATTCTTTGTCTAAGAAAGCTATAGACGTTAGAACCTCGCCATTTTGGTAACTGGTACTAGATCTGTTACGATACGACACGATCGAGAGTCAATCGATCGCGCAACTCAACGAGCTTCACGCTCGTCTCTTCTTTCTCTGGCTTCCTCTCCCTATTTTCGACAGTTTCTCAGTTTCCCATCGACTTCTCCTTCCTTCCTTTTCTTTCCTTCCTCTTACTCGCGCGCAATTACCATGCAACTGCCATTCATGGAACCAACTCTCTACACAGTTCCGTCTCATTTCCTATCCCCCTCTAATGCTCCTCACTCTCTGTCTCTCTCTCTTTCTCGCTCGCTCGGTCTTTTCTCATAATCAGTTAGTTCTCCTCGTCGTTTGCTGGTTTCGGAAGTTCGTCGAAGCCAGCTATCTCTGTTCAGAGGCTTTCCCCCCTCGTCGTCGCACCGGGCTGGCATCGTTATAGTTGCCCGGGGTTCTAAATGGGCCGACGCATTACGCCGGCTTACCTATCATCGCTTCCCTACCTGCGATATCCAGGTCGGCCAGATACCACCACGCTGGAAAACGGTGGCTCGCTTCCGTTCGCGCGTCGATTCGCGTCGCTCCCCACGCAATTATCTCCACCGCTAATCCGCTGTCTCGGTCTGGCCCTGGCTGTTTGAACGACCGTTTAACTCGGACCCGGAGCGGCCCATTGTCGGTAAGTGACTTTTCGGCGTAACCGGGATGCCTTTTCAACGACGTTGCGACGTTCTAAGGGGGGAAGGTGGAGTTCATCGCTGCGCGATGTTCCGTGATCCCTTCAATTCTTGACGTCGTCGAAGATTTTCAATTCTCTGGTTTCTCAGATTGTGTCTGATAATATATTGACGAAGATGGCAGAATAATTTATTTTGAAAGTGGTTCCCAAGTCCATTTATCTTTCGTCAAGTTCTTATCGATCACGTTATATTTAATGGTACTATTGCAACCGAGCGAGAATAGATTGACGTTAAAATAGAATTCTTATTGCGATTTTGACTATGATAGGATTTCGAAGGAACAATCATTGTCATGTAATATCTGATAATACGTTATTGTTAGAATTAAATGAGAATAGAATTGGTATTAAAATAGAATTTTCATTGTGATTTTCATTATAGAATTACGAAGGAACAATTTTTCTGTTAATGTAGCAATCGAATAATTTCCTTTTAGAGTTTGAATAGATTACCATGGAAGTTCAGTCTATAAAATTTATCGAGAAATGGTTAATTTAGTATACATTTCAATTTTAATTTCGTGAAACAGTTTTTCATCATCTCTGGGGAAAAAACTGGACCATTTTAAAGAAACAATTTATATGATGGAGGAGTGGAAGCACGGGTGGTAAGGTTTTGGAGTGGGGCTGATGGCAGCAGCGACTCCTTACCCCAGACGCTTGTTGTTGTAACTAAACCTACTGGCTGGTTCGCACCCATCCTAGCGGGGTTCCACACACACTCTGCTGCTGCTTAACGTCGAAGATCGGTAGGACATCGACGCTAGGCGCGCAGCCACTTGCGGCTTGTGCTAGTCGAGTGTTCGAAACCCGTATTTGGGGAATCCTAGGCCGCTACAATTTTTATTAGAAAAAGACAATGTAGTCTTAAACTACGAACCATTCATTATTGTTCCATTAATACTTTCTCCTAATCGTTCGTAATAATATCGTTTAAACTCACGAATTTTCAACCACATTTTCGACCTAATTCTCCAACACATTTTCACGCGAAATAATGGAAAAGGAAAACGGGTTATTTTCGTCCAAAAGGAACAACGCAACGGACCTCGTGCCATTTGTTCATCTCTCCTTCTGATTATTTACAACAACGTTCCAACGATAACTGTGATAATTGCTTGAATTCCAGAATTTTAAATAATATTTCACTCTCGACGAAATACTTTCGCATAGAATAACGAAACGACGACAGAGAGTATTCATTGTATTATACATTGGTGCAAAAGAAAAACGGATTGATAAAGGAAAAAGGAAAAAGGAAAAAGGAAAAAAAAGTTAGCAGTTAGAAAATGCAAACGGCGAACACGCGGTATATATCCCGAACCTTTAACTTTGACAAACGGCGCGGAACAACGTTGCTCTCAGTCGGCAATAACGATTTAATTATTAACACGAGGCAAGTCAGGAAGAATACCGATAGCGAAGGCAGCCGAGGGGATCGTCGTGATGACAGTAGATTCCAACTAAACTCGCGAATAACGACTCTCTCTCTCTCTCTCTCTCTCTCACTTCCCCTATTCCTGCGGCAACTCCCCTTCAGACGAAACTGGCAGAGGTAACACGAGAGACCACGAGAAACAGAGAAAGACAGAGAGGGAGAAAAAGAGAGAGAGAGAGAGAGAGAGAAGCCACAAGCAGAAGAAAGAGAGATTAAGTGAGACGCGGGACCCCGGCGACGCTTCGAAGTGTATGCACAGATACAACACGAAGCAGCAAACTACATTATGATTTAATTAAAAGCGAAGCCCCCGGAACGTTGGAACGCGTCGGCCTCGTTTTGCATTTCTAAAGCTGGCCGAAACGTTCGCAAAACTGTCGACAAATTAGTCGAAAGCCGCGTCTCTCGCGGCCAGGAGGGGGAGGGAGAGGGAGAGGGTCCCATCGACCGCGATCCGCCCGGCCGATCTCAGCTTGATAAACTTCTCAATTATCAGAATTAATTAAATCTCTGTTGGCTCGGTGTTGCGCCAGTTTTGCGCGTCCCGTGGCAGTTTGGTCACGGCTGGATCAAACGAGAGGGGCCGACAGAGAACTCGCGAGAACAAAAAGAATATTGTATCAAAAAAGTTTGTGGCCGTATGAGGATATTTAGGCGGAGGAGGTTGTAGAGATCTCGAACAAGGAGAAGTTTAATCGCAAGGATTTATGTCCACCGCGTATGTGTCGACCTAGATGCAGAATTTGTATGGTTCGGAATTTTTCTTTTTTTTTTTTTTTGGAAAATATCGCGTGATGAGCAGAATTTTTCGTTTTGTGCTATTGCCCAGTTGTTTATTTATTTCGTCGATGACATTTGTTTCGTAATCACAGCTGAACCGTTAGGAGACGAACTTGCAAATTTCAAAGCAGAGTATTTGCACTTCGAACTCTAGACTTTGAGAATCTTATTTTTGTTAAATTATCGTACTTACTGAAATTTGTAATTTAATGAACATGATATTGAAATCTCAGACTATTAAATTTAGGTCGTTGCTAATGAAATTCAGTGAAACAAAATGTTCCCGAATCAAGTAATTTAACACTGAATCGTCAGATCACTGATCAAACCTCCTCAAACCTAACAATAAATCAATATTCGTTTCATTTTACCATCACGTATATTACTAACAGTTTTAAAGCGTTAAATTTAAATCGTTGTTAATAAAACAAAAAGTTCGAAAATCAAGTAATTTGACATTGAACCGTCAGATCACTGATCAAACCTCCTCAAACCTAACAATAAATCAATATTCGTTTCATTTTACCATCACGTATATTACTAACAGTTTTAAAGCGTTAAATTTAAATCGTTGTTAATAAAACAAAAAGTTCGAAAATCAAGTAATTTGACACTGAATCGTCAGATGACAGGTCAAACCTCCTCGAACCTCAAACAAATCAATATTTTATTATTTCATTTTACCGTCGCACGCATTTGAGACACTCAAATAAAACACTCGAACAGGCGATTCTGTCGCAAGTATAATAATTAAAAAATCACGTTCTTGAGCGGGAGGGGAAGGCGGTCAACTTCCGGGTCTGAATTCGTTGGCCTGGACTCTGGTCGGTTTTTTGTTCGTCGCCGCTCCGCTTCTACTGGCTGGCTGGCGGTTAAATCGAGCATTTCACGAGCCTCGGCCAGTAGTAATGGAAAACGTATTACCGGAGCCTGTAAGTTCTGTCGGTAGGTACACAGGCGGCCAACATTATAACGCGGATGTGCAGGCTGTACTTAACGGCGAAACTCTCCAGGAACTGTAATTCTCGTTTGTACAGAGGAAAAACCTGCGATGGGGGGAGGGAAGACGTGGAAAAGCCTCGTCTTCCGTCACGCTTTGCGTATAATACCAGCCATTGAAAAAGATAAACACAGAGATAAACACGCAGAGATGTCTCTGTTTCGTTTTATTGATATTTCACGTATAGACAACGAATTTTTATAATCGATTCTCTTAGAAAGTGAAGTTCGAGTGAAAGAATCGATTGCAAAAAATTAGATGAATTTTTATGATCGATTCTCTTGGAGAATGAAGTTCAAGTCAAAGAATTGGTTGTGAAAAATTGTTAAAATTGTCAGAAATGGATATTTGTCCCTCAGGTTTATATACTAGGATCAAACATCATCTGTTCGTATCCTATTTCTGCAAGGAAGTACCCTTGTTGTAGTAAAAAATTTATTTTTGCACTCTCGGATCTACTACATTTAAATACTATACTACTATACGTTTTATTCTTCTGTGTTATATTCTACTGGGAGTAAGAGGTAAGAATTAATGTTTTATTAATTGTGTTTGAGAATTCTCTTTGTCACGATTCGATCTGCTACGCATAAAGATCGCAATATCGTGCCTTATCCCGTCGTATTCCATTGCGAGTAAAAGATAGGAATTCATTTCATTCATTGCAGTAAAAAATTCAACTTCTTTTTCACTACGAATGATATATTAAAAATTTATTACCTACAATATAAACAATATTAAATTTTTCGATACAAATAACCCAAATTATCGTAAATTTAATAGATTCTCAATATAAATATTTAATAAATATATAATTACTCATAATTGTTTTTTTTACAAATATAAAATGATATATTTAGAAATTTTAATGCGAAGATTCATCTTCTTTTTCATTCAATGTTTTCAAATTCAACTGCGAACGGAAAGTAAAAATTTATTTCATTAATTGTATTTCAAGATTTATTATTTTTCTTTTTTAGATCCACCATGCTTAGAAATCACCACCTCGTGTCTCATTCCACTCTGAATCTGAATCTGAATTACATTTCAGCTGTTTCGTTTTCCTAAGAGCCTCGCTCTCCTTTAAATCCGCTACACTGCTACGAGCTCTGTTCTACCGAGACAATCAAATTGGACTAATTTTTCTTCTCGAGTGTAATTGTCCAATGCAGTCGCCAGGTTGTAGAATGCTTCGTCTCGCGGAATTTCCACACTCTTCTCTGCGTGACACTTGACGCCGAGCTGTCTGCCGATGAGAACCACATCACGTGCCAAGCTAAATTCGTAAACAAGCGAGCTAACACGCCGCGTGGAAATTCTTAGTTAAATCGAAGAGCAGAGCCCCGTAACGCGTGTATTTGTCGTTAAAAGCTCCGAGGGGAGCTTAATTTCCAGAAGATCCGGGAAGTGACAAAACTTGCAAGCGCGCGCAAGGGTGAGAGAGAGAGAGAGAGAGAGAGAAAATTACGACGCTTTCAGCCTGGGGACAGCAAGTGGCGTGGTGCTCGCGCACTTGCAACACGCGCCAACGTGCCCGCCTTCCGCTCGCTGTAATTTTCGTCGAAGAGGAACTGCGTGCACGTGAAATCAAAGGTACGGCGTACGAAGTACGCGTGTTGTTTGTTTACTTGTTCGGCTTTTACCGAAATAGAATCCGCAGCGACAAATACGTCGGAAAATCTTTTGGAAATACTTCCTGCCTCTCTAACACTTTTGTAAGCGAGTTGTAATATTTTCTGGGGGAAGAGCAACGACTGATTTTCCTTAATTAAATTACGACGTTCTTCCGCTGCTATGAGAAATTTCAATTTTAGAAATTAATTTTTAGAATGAGAGTAAAACTGAACCTGATACTGCAAACATAGTGTTAACGTTAAAATCGATCTCTATTTTAAAGGAACGGGTTGTGAAGGATGTGTGGAAGGACGAATGGAAAGGATTTGAGCTAGTGAGTGGGAGAGAGAAAGCGAGAGTTTGCGTTTCGTCCTCGGAGTCACTGCCTAGACTCATCCAATGAGACTGATGGCAGCGACTCTTTACCCCAGACGCCTGTTAGTGTAACTAAACCTACTAGGCTGGTTCGCCACCCATCCTAGCGGGGTTCCGCACACTCTTCTGCTTAACGTCGAAGATCGGTAGGACATCGACGTTGGTGCGCAGCCACTTGCGGCTTGTGCTAGTCGAGTGTTCGAAACCCGTATTTGGGGAATCATAGTGCCGCTACAATTTAATTTCTTTTTGTTTTATGAAAATAGGTATTAAAACAATCTTTCCTCGCAGTAGGAAAGAATTTAATTCGCTTGTCGATTAAGAGATTCACACGTGTGAATTTGCTTAAAACGAAATCTATTTCTTACATTCTTACATCGATACAATGAAGCGCGTTTTCTCTGTTTCTGACACGCTTCGTCAATTCCGTGGGATTAAAATTACACAAAAATTCTTCTCCGAGGATTTCCCTCAAACTAAAGCTTCGAAATTCTTGAAATTCGAATTCAGCAATTCAGCAATTCAGCAATTAATGATCGGAGAAGCTACTCTCGCGAGACACTCGATACCATCTCTTCGGTGCGTTTTCAACGTGTCCATTTCCCGCCGTGTGACTCAATTCGCTCTGCAGACTTTCATCGTTCAACATCGCCTGGGAATTAAAGCTGTACGATTTAATAATTTATCACTCCTTTCCTCGTCGGGCGACGTCGTCTTAAGCCAGCGTACGTTCACGCGCTCGACCCCTGCCCCCGCGACACTCCGTAATCCATTTTAAATAATTAACCGTCCAGCCTCTTTCTCAGAAGCTCTGCTCAAGTCCGTACCTTTCTTCTTTCGTCCCAAACCGAGACGGGAGTGTTTAATCTCATCGATGTTACCCGCTTGGAAACCTTTCTGCAAGAGGCTTTTCCAGCGAATCGCAAACGAATTTTTATTCGGACTGCTCTGTCGACTTTAGCGTCAAATATTAAAATCTTTTAAATTTTCAGTGTCAAATAAATGAGGAGTAGTTACAGACTGAAGGTCGGATACAGTTCACGTTATGGTATTTTACGAAATTTAGATTTATAGAAGGATCGTTTGACCATCTCTAAAGAAGCGAGTTTTATGAATTTGTGAAAGCTACGAATTTGTCTTTTTTTTTTTTCTTTTGAGAAAGTTTAGAAATCGGGAGAAATAGGACGAGATGCAGAAGCAATTTGATGGAATCCAACTTGATTACCGCTTGGTCTCTGTGAGAGAGCTTGACACGTGGAAGAAGCATTAGTGACACGGGTAAAACACCGGGGGAACAAACGACGTTTTACTACTACGATACATCTTACGCCTGATTCATCCTATACGTCAAGACGTTGACTGTCTCGCTTGACAGCTAACCGACAGTTCCCTCCCTCCCTTCCCCTATTCTCTCTATCCATCTTTTTTAATACCCTTTTCCATCTGTTCCCCTGTCTGCTCTCGTCGTGCGAGAAATATTGTTACCAAAAGACACACTTGCAGGGATAATTTAGTTGTTCGATCGACCGAAGGAAAACGACTCCACGTGTATTTTGATATAAAAGAAAACTTATCAAGTTATAGCGTTGGATTCGACAATTATAATTTTAAGAGGGTTTATTCTTGCTTTACGATCGTGATCAAGGATGACGTTGCAGTTTTTTTATACATTTGTTTTTTCTTTAAGATTAAAGAATCGAACTACTGTAATTTGCATGCTGTGAATAAGTGTCCTCGCTTTCGGAGGGAAAAAGAACTTGTACTGACTCACTGATTCTGAGCCAATATTGTCAGGTTTGGTTGGTCATCCAACAGTAGCACAAACAAAAGACTATTGCAACGAAAGTCGGAAAATAGTATTAAATGGACAGAGTTTTCAAATTTCTTGAACGTTATAGTGCTGGAGGCAGAAAGAACATTTATACCATGCAGAATAACCTAAGCATTTATACCATGCAGAATAACAAACACTTATAATTAGAATATTGATTACAGAGGTCTCGAGCATTTTACAAAATTCAAATATCAACGTTGGAACTACCAAAGTGATTAAAATGGCCAATTTATATTTTCATATAATTTCCGTTAGATACTTTAGAGATGTATAAATACAGCATATTTTGAAAGATTTATATGATCTTTCGTAAAATGTATAAGCAAAAGTTCGTATACTTTTCTATTTCTTCCACTTCAACACCTTCGATAGAAATTTTTCTGTTTCAATCATCGATAGTTCTAACGTCAATAGGGTCTGCTAAAAATCTTAATTAAAGAATGAAATAAATGAACACTACATACCCGTGATTAATCCCCAGTTCTTCAATCTCCATCCTCCGGTCCCGCATCGACGCGACGACTTTTACACCAAAACCAAAAATATCGTCGTCGATGTGCTTCCGAGTCGCGAGACACGTACGACTCGCTGGCCAGCATCGAAGAACACTGAACGCGGTTATACGACGAGAGTTATACACGCAGAATAACAGGAGGTGTACGGGCACGCGTACAGGTGAGAGCAGACAGAAGAAACCAAGCGAAAACAACCCCCAACCACTGGTTCGACCGTGGCCCGATATGTGTTTACACCGAGAGGGACTCTTCGTAATAAAATGATTTTCCCTGTGATAAACAATTACGTCGTTCCTTTCCCCTTCGTTCAACGACTAGCCAGTGAGTTGTTTACGAAACTTTCCTTTGTTTCTCTTTTACGCGTCGCTGATGCGTAATATCGGTTTCGTTCGCGAGACCGTGAGTGATCGTTTCTTGGAATTTGGGACGCGAAAGTTTTTTCATGGTACGTTTGGAGAATGATTTTTCCACAGCGAGAGAATTCAAGAGAATTTTATCACTGAAAGTGATTTTAGTAGAGGTAACCCAGAAAATCGGGCCTCTTCAGGTGCAACGCTAATGCATCGATTCAAATGTTTGCATATCAATAAGATTTTATGTCTTCATTTCCTAGTCAGAACAATTACTTCTGGGCCTTTCAGTAAAATGAATCGAACTGGGATAGAAGTCGTGCAGTTTTTATTTTTATTTGGTTTCTTTCGTCAAAATTAACGCGGCGAATATAATAAATGTAGCAAATGTAGTTGATTAATATATTTAATACACGTTGTTATATTTGTCATACGTTGATTAATACATTTATGTATTGTAATCAATATATTTAATAAATGTAACTTTAAATACTGCGAACAGCAGAAAGCATAATTGAAAACAAATATCGTAATAAATAAATATATTAATTATTTTTAAATAAATACAATTAAATGCATATCGTTGCAAATTTCGCAATATCGTGTATCATTTATTCCGGACGAACGACGTAACAAAAATCGTGCATTTGAGAGTCAGATTTGTACGTACGAGTAATTGTAATTATATTTACAATACATTTATACTTCAATGTCCGTTTTTAATTATACGATTTTTGCTGTGTATTTACCAACGAAAGAAACAACCTGGATCAAGATGAATGTACCAAACCAGCAAATGAACAAACACGTGTAATTAATTTTTAATACAACAACACTATGAACTTTTTCTTATCAGAATAAAAAAGTTGTAAACAAATGCATTTACAGAAAATTTTGAACTGCACGAAATTGCATGTTTAGACAAAGATACATTTCGATATTCCGTCGTTAATAGCTCGTATTGATAGGTCGTTCTCTTCTTGCGAAATCAGCGTTCCAGAACTAAAAATATATAGTCAGAACAATCAATTTATAATTTTCATTAGATATTTTATAGACGTATTTTTAAAACTTTAAATAACTTTTCGCAAAATAAAGGCTTTTATATTTCATTGTAAGGCAAAAGTTTCTCCCCAGATGTCTTTTTTTAAGAAAAAACTATTTTTAAATTCAAAACATAACTAAAAATATTTCTTTCAAACGTTGACCGCCATGTATAATAAAGAAATTACGGATTCATTTTGATAGGGAGTGATTTTTGACCCACCCTGTATTGTCTCTCTATTCTTTTTAACTTCAATGCCTCCGATGACAAATTTTACGCCTTATACATTTGCGACATTACATTTCTAAATTTTAAATTTACAGTGCGTGTGCGCAAGAGAAAACTTTCGCCAGACGTTTCGATGGGCGGAATAAATGGTGAATTTTCCCCGTCTTCTGTTTGGTCGCGTGTTGACGCGGAGTGGCGCACGTTTGACGGAATCCTGCTTGCTGCAGAGGGAAATCGGTATAAACTCCGGTGAATCTCGGTAGGCAGCTCGGCGTAGAATGTTTGGCGAGCTACGAGAAAATCCGCCGCGCAAGGTCGCAGGTTAAAGATACACGAGCAAATGTTGGAACAGTGAGGAGCGGCGTGGGGAAGGAGGACACGGATATTTTGAAATTTACGGAAACCGTCTGGCGGCCGTTTGAAACGCTTTGAAATCGGGAGAGTGAATTCCGATACGCGCGTATCCGATTCCTGGATCCCAATCGCCTCTCGATCGCGTGTTTCTCTCGACAGACGTTTATTTAAACATGCAGCTATGAATGTTTGAAGCTGCTTGTCGAGTAAAATTCGCGAAACTTTTAATTAAAATTGAATCTTTAATTGTCATTTATCGTTCGTTGTTTACAGGAAAACTCTCATGATCAAAATTATTTTCCGAGTGAACTCATTTATTCCTAACGAGCACAATTACGCGTATCGCAATTTCAATTGAAATACCTTATTATCAATGAAAGTGATTTCAGCGGGGGTAACGCAAAAAATCGGGTCTCCTCAGGTGCAACGCTAACGCAACGAAAATTAGCGATTGGTTGATTTGGGTCACGTGACTCATGAGAGGGCGTAGATCTCGAGTAGGAGTGGCGTTGTCTGGTACTGGGCGATCGCGCCTATAATTTGTTTTACATATCAATAAAATTTTATGGCAAAAAAGTCGTCTTTATTTCCTAGTCAGAATAGTTGCTTTTGGGCCTTTCTGGTACAAATCATGTAGTTTTATATCATCTTAGATTAATTATTGGTCAAATTGCTTCAAATGAAACATGAGAGATTGAGCACCTTGTCCAAGGAACGTACAACGTAAAGCTGGTTCTCCGTTCTGGAGGAAGATTCTTCCAATATTTTCTTCCACCCGAGAACTTGGAGAAGCTGTAACTCGCAACGAGGTCTTGAATCTCTGGAAATTAATTTGCCAGGCCACGTTTATGTGACGTGTCTTCTTATCGCGATAACGAATAAACCGCGTTACGACTTTGACCTCGCCTCGTATAAAACGAGATTTCATCCTTTGCTCTCCGTTCGGAAACTTTTTCGTCATTTTTTCCTTCTTTACTTTTTGCAAAAGGAAAAACGTCCGCGAGAGAAATTGAAAGGAAGAAAGGGAAAAAATAGGAAATCATAGAAAATTCGCTCGCAAAAATAAATTTCCAGCGAGGGTCGGAGACAACTAGAGTTTCGCCAACCAAGTATTTCCAATTTAATAAAATAAATTTCTAATTTATTCGCGAAAATGGAAAATCTGCCCATCGTGCCTCGCATTTTGAGAGAAAAGAGAACCTCGTTCTGAGGGAGAGAAAAGTTCTCGGAGTTTGGCTTAATTCGAAGAGATACAATTTCCATTTGATAATTCAGACGAAAATTCCTCGCCAAATTCCCCCTTTGCTTAATAATTCGAACGTGTTTCGGCTTATTTCCGTGGCGGAAATATCCGCTTCCCTCGCCACTTTTTATCTCGTTTCACTCGCGTGTCTTTTGTAAGTTTTCCTCAACGCGCCCCGAGCTGCACGCGCCGGATTCTACGCTCGGCCACAGTCGTCCTCGTGCCTCGCATTTTACCAAGCTCGTTTCAACAAGTTTCGCGCGCGAGACGGGAGTTTTCCTTTTTTTTTTGCGCGCGCGCGCTCGAGCACAGATTAGACGCGCAGCCGAAACCAACGCGGAATAAAGTTTCCGCGATTAATATTATTTTATGCGCGCGACTCTTGAATTCCACACGCGCGCGCGCACAAGCGGAATTTACATATTTTTCAAAGTTTTCCCCAGACGATCCTCTTTCAGCGCGTTTGAAAAAGAGCGGAAAAATTTCGGTTTAATCGCGTTGCGTGTAATTAATATTTCGTGCGTGGTTGAGAAAAAAAAAAGGAGAACTCGAGATCTCGCTCCAACAACGAGTTCGTTCGTTCTACGCTCGAGCGCTTGAATTTCAAGCGGATAAATATTTCTGAAGCTTTTATAAAGCGGTACTCTTTCTCTCTCCCTCTCGCTTTGATTCCCATCGCATGCATGTTTAAAAGAAGGGAATTTCACATTTTGCTTAATTTGTACGCTTTTCCCATACGTAATCTCGTTACAAATGTATGGAACTTTGTGCGTGTTCGACAAAAAAAAAAAAAAAAAAGGAATTTGAAATATTTTTCGCGAGTGATGTTATCGCATTTTACGCTTATACCTTCGAGTTTCAAGCAGATAAATATTTTTGACGCTCTCCGAATGGTACTCCGTTCGCAAACACCAATTTCCCGTGGTACGTTTTAAAAAGGAATTAAAAATTTTGTTTAATTGCACGTGCGTTTCAACCTCGAATAAATCAAACCTGTCAAAGTTCTTTAAACAGCATTCTTCGCCAGTGGTAATCCCGTCGAACATTTGGTGTATGTTAAAAGTAGTTACACTCTCTGGAATTTTAGACATACATTTCCGAAATTCCACGAAGACTCTTCTCGTAGCTTCAAAGTTGTTTTACACTCACTCTACGAACACGTGTAATACCCGTGAAGCAATCGGATCATCATTCACCAGATTTCCACAAAAATCGAAATTGAAAAGCTCTCCGTGTCACCGAGAGCGATTCTATTATACAAAGTCCCGTCTTTAATTTCCTAATCACCGAGTGGATAATCATCATCATCATCATCATTATCGTCGTCGTCGTCGTCATCATCATCATCATCAGTTTTCGCGGCTATATTTTTCTCCTCTTTCTCTTTTCCTCGGGAACTCACAGTCGGGATGGCTCGCGACTGCCAGCCATTTTCATAATCGTTACGAGGCACATCGACTCTGTGATTGTACGCGAGCGTTTGCCCGCGTTTGTCGTTCGGTCCAGAGGGGAAAAGACAGCGGCGCCGGTGTTCTTTTCATTTAATTCCCGCGACCTGTTTTAATGGATCCGCGAGTACGACCGCTACGCGAGGGAAACGTTCTCCATTAACAAAACTGTCGCGAGATCTAGCTTGACGTATCGTCGCAACATTTCACCGGGGAAAATTAATTAATTAACAAACGCGGTGTTTCACCAGTCTTGACCTACTGACGATTGGGGGTTTGTTCGAAAAACGTCTGTGTCCCGATTCGAGCAAGATACTTGTACTTACTATATGTTTTTTATTGATGGAATATTCATTACTCACTAGTTCAAAATTAATTAATGACACTTTTTCGCAGCCAGATAAATATTGAAAATTGATTCACAGTGTTTTTTTTTTATCACTGAAAGTGACTTTAGTGGGGGTAACCCAGAAAATCGGGCCTCTTCAGGTGCAACGAAAATTAGCGATTGATTGATTTGGGTCACGTGATTCGTGAGAGGGCGTGGCGTAGACCTCGAGTAGGAGTGGCGTCTGGTACTGGGTCTTTGTACTGAGGTACAAGTCGTGTAGTTTCTTTTTTTTCGTCATAGGTATTTTAATTGATTCAAATGATTCTTATTTCGTACAACGTTGAAGATCCTCCCGTAGTTATTTCTGATTATTTATGTATATTAACGTTGCGCTTGTACATAAAGAAACATTACGTCGTTGAAAAAATATTTCTGTATATTTCTTATTATGCAAATTATTGTACTCTACACTAATAGATGAAATAGTAACAGCATAATATTGTATATTCGAATACAAGAATTGTACATTTTTTAGAGTCTTGAAAGATTTTTAGTAAAATATACAAATAAAATTATAAAAAGTATAAATATACAGTATAGATTTCAATTTACCTACTACAAACTTTATACCTCAGTTGTGTCAATGAATTGTGTACTTGAAATATATAATTACGTAATAAGTATTGTTTATGTAATGTAAGTGTTATTGTTGAAATCCAAAAGGCTTTTTCTTTTTTTCGTTTTTGACTACGAAGGATCTTCGACGTAATAATTTAAATATATCAACGCACTATCTACAAATTATTTATAAATTTTGATTATTAATATATAATTTATGAATTGAACTTGATTATTAATATAAATAAATGTCTATTTATAATAAGACGTTTCAAGAAAATCGTAATCGTTAGAAGAAAATTTCTATTTTTGAGAAAAAAGCGTACGATTTTTCACAAGAGAAATAAGCATCGTAACAAAAAGATAAATAAATATATATCGTACAACTTGGCACGAGGATTGATAACTGAGGATGCGTGAAAAGTAATCGGGCAATGACGAGCCATTTAGTCTCCGCACCTTACCGTATGTTAATTGGATTACAGAGGCAGTGCAAGTGCGGCTGAAAAACTTGGTTGTCGCAGTAACGAACGTAAAATAAAGTAACAACGATACGCACACACAGTACGCCAAATAAAAATGCGAAATAATATTTTACGTTTCACCGTGTGAGAGCGAGCATATTAACACACGCGTGTCTGGTTGCAAGAGCTACTTTCGCTGCAGCTTGCAAGCACGTGTACGAATTCGTGGCTGTGGTACGCTAAATTTTGCAAATTAATTGCCGGTGGAAACAGTTCTTCTTATCCGTTCGATAAAAAGCAACGTGTCGCAGCCGGAAGCAATTCAGAGAAGACCGCGAACTTGAGATTGAAATTGAAATGAAAATTTACACACAGAAGAACGTGTGAGATAACAAAACTACGGAAATAATGTTATTCCGCCTCGTTTCTCTGTCCACGTTTACGAGGTTCCGTCGTTTGAAATTTCACACAAGCTTCGCCTGTTGCTATAATTTAACTACGAGTGAAAATGAAAATCATTTAACTTGAGTAAAAATAAAAATCGAAATAAAGCTTCCGGGCTATTTTTTCGCTTCGAATGAAATTCCACCTGCGCGTTGCGAAATTTCGTGCTCGAACGGATAAGAAATTGAATTCTCTCCCTTTTCACCGTGGAAACCTGCGTGACAAACTGTAAGAAAAATACGCGATTGTACACTTTCGGGAGTGACGCGCGCGCGTGTCGTTGGCAGGTGGTTCAACGCTGGCCAGTGTGAACATGACGGCTTCCGGTTTTCGGACAGTTCGGGTTTCATTTTCGGTCTCCTCTCGTCCGCGTCAGCTTGATTTAAAGCTGATTTACACGGCGTGTCAAGCTGTAAACGGCGCGGCGCAAGAGTGACAAAACGTTGTCTAAACTGCGCTAAAATCGACTCTACGGCTCCCCCCTCCCGCCCTCTTTCATCCCCTCGCGCTGCCGGCGCGAACGTTCGCCGCGTTTCCCGAATCGATGCAAGAAATTTATGTGCCGACATTTTTTTTCTCTTTTTTTTTTTCAAATCCGGTGAAAAAGCCCGGCGATTTATTCAGGGAGCGCAGAGTTCTTACAGTCGTTGAAAGATTACAAATTTACAGAAAATAGTTTCTCGCAGATTGAAAATTCGAATCTGCATGTTCCTTAAACGTAGAAGATCCCGATTCAAATCGTCGAATTTATATACATATACGTATATATATATTTTATAGTAATTTATATTAATTTATAGTAATTTTATTCCAAGCACATCGAGTAACTTCAAAGATGATCGAAAAATTTACCAGCGAAGGGGAAAGAAAACGGCTGAATCTGAGACTTCGAACAGAGGTACAGATTGGTAATAAAATTCAACGAAATTAAAAATTCTAAAACCAAATTGATTCGTTTTGAAGTTGTTGCAGTTTCGCATCAATTATTCGATAATCGATTGACCACGCTCGCGTGAAGAAAGAAAAATAAATTGAGGTTAAAGAAACCGAATGCCAATAAAGAGGGATGCGAAGGAGGGAGAAAACTGCGAGATCGGAGATCTCGAGCAGAGGGAGGAAGCAGGTGGACGAGAACGCGTGGCGCGAGCCGTTGGAGGCGATCTCGATCAACGACGACGAGTGGTGGTGCATGGTGACTATGATGGTCGAGACGATCACCGAGCACTCGAGATTCGTGTCGCTTTTCAACGCGGCGGCCGAGGAGGGCAAGCGAAAAGCTATTTACTCGCTCAGCTATCACAGAATGCTAGCCAGCGTGAGGGCGTTGTCGAAGCAGAGTTTGGACAAATGTCCGGCGATCCAGGGCGTTTGTCATTACGCGAGCAAGGCGCTGAACGAGGAGAACTTGGCTGATGGCGCGGATCATCAAGTACTTGATATATCGGGCCAGGGAGGAGAGTATCGGCATAGTGAAAAGGCTGGCGGACCTCGAGCGAGAGATAGACGAGGAGTATTGGATCATGCAGACGGTAGCTGACTCGGGTAAAGTGAATCGATCGGTATATCTATCGATTTCCATCACGTACAGTGAAACCCAATGCAGGTGGAGTCGACTCGCTGCATTGAATTTTTATAGATTCTTTCTCATAATGCAAAAGGGAGAAAAAGCGTATCATATTTTTCTGACATGGAATTATATTTGACGAGCAAACGTACCTCAAAATATCGTAAAACCATGAAATTGCAAAGAATATGGTATTCAACATATAATATATATGACAATATATATCATAACACACGACAGATTATTGCAAAATTTCTTTTGTCCAATAAATAATTGTATACGAAATTTGTACATGTAAATTCTACAGGGTGAAAAAACAGGATTAGCCACGTCCCGCTCGAATTCCTCAAAGTATGATATTTGAACGATCAAACGATTCAAACGGAATCATCAATCCGGCAGGGCAATCGGACACGAGGCGATACGATAGGAAAGCAAACACGAAGCTGCGGAAACGCGGCGAGGAGTGGCGGGACGCGGTGTACGTGGACGACGCTCCGATAAACGGGCCGAATCTCTACGTGATTCTCAGCTGCTTCCACGATCCTGACCTGCCCCAGCAGCTGATAAACGCGGGCGTGCCACTGCGCTGCTTGATGCGGATCAAACGTCCCGGCGAGCGTCTCGCTCGCGGCGGTGACGTCGAGACGAGGACCGGGAAACTGTACTTCCTCGAGGAGTACAGCGCGCGGCTGCTCAAGCTGTACAACTTTTGGACGAAGCTCGAGGAACGATCGAGGGACCCCGTGGCGAATCCGGAGCTCTGCGACGTCGGCTTCCTCGTGTTCTCGCCGCCGAGACTCGACGAGGAATCGAAGGACGACGACGAGGCGCTGAAGAAAGACACGTACGACAGAGTGTCGTGCATCCTGTACGATTTCTACGACCTTTACAGGCAGCACGGCAACTACTTGAGGAGCATGAGACTGGAGGGAGGCATGGAAGCGGATGGAAGCACGACGGGGAGAGCGAACACGCAGGTTTACGAGACGTTGTTGGATGGGTTCCCTACGGAGTGCGTCTCCGTGCCGCTGATATTGTTCGCGATACTGACGCAAGTCGAGGCGAACGAAAGGGGAACTACAGAGAGTTCTGCAGTTACCGGGACAAGGGAGAACGTGAGTTAATGTTATAATGTTTCGTTTTGGACTATATTTGGTTAAATGGTAAATTGTATTTGATTGCTGTTTAATTTGTGTCTAAAAACCGTGTTTAATTATAAATTGCATTGCGTTAAATTCTTTGGTGAAATTGTGAATTGAATTTAGTTCGCGTTTAATTTGTATTTAATTGTAAGTAGTATTGTGTTGAATTGTTTGGTTAAACTGTGTATTTGTGTTTAATCTATACCTAAAAATTGTATTTAATTATAAATTGTACTGTTAGAGTTTTTCGTTAAATTTGTGAATTGAATTTAATTTGAGTTTAATTTATATTTGTTAAATTTTTCGGGCGCGTGTAATTTAGATTTTTTTTCGATTTTTTTTAAATCAAAATTTGAGAAGTTAAACAAACAAAAATCTCGATTGGAGAAAACGGAACTTAATTGGAAATTTTTTTTACTAGAAAAGAGAATTGGATCTAATTTTGGTTTATAGCTTTGAATTGCAACGTTTGAATCTCTAAAATAAGTAATTCAATTTTGAAGTCATTTTAACAATATTTAATAAAATCGAACTGCTATTGCACGATTGATGAACTAAAACTTTAGCCAGTGAAATACAAAATAAACCCTGGAAAAATTTTATACACGAAACGCGGACACGAATATTATAATTTTAAATTTTGATAAAAAATTGAACGAAATTTCAGTTCTAAAGTATAAAATAATACGCTGAATTGCGAAACAGACATTACACTTTGAAATTCCAACAGACTCGAGTTATCGTAATTTTGAATCTCGATGCAATTCTAAAACGAAATTTCAATCGCACATGTCGCACCAAGCAGCATGACGTAGAAACGGAAGCGAAAAGCGAAACGACGAATAAATCATCGGCCGTCCCTCTCGTTTTCGAGGAGAAGATCAAGAGCCTGGATATTAAATACAATCTGGAGGGCGAAGAACGCGGCGTCGACCACGACGGACGAACCGTCAGTGACATTAAACTAATTCTTCACGAGGACAGCCTGCTAGAGGCGATTCGTCTTCTCGATGACTCCGCGATTCAAGGGGTGATCGCGAACCCGACAGATTTGATCGACAATATTCTGCCCATTTTCCGGCATCCGGTGATCGTGGATTTTTTCCAAAAGCATGGTACATCCGAGGAAAAATCGAACGAGTATACCCGTCACATCGATAACATTCGACGTTACTTTGACGGGGAGGTGAGCGACGAAGAAGTCCGACATCATTTGCACGTGTTAATGTTCGACGGAATGATGTCTCGATTGAACGAGTTCGAAACGATGGAGACAGAAACGTCTGGGGTTATTAATGACGCGACGACGAAAGGGGAGGAGGTGTCTGTGCAGGGTGAGTTGTTTAAAATGAGATTTAATATCAGAAATGATATAAATGTTATAAAATTATAATAATAAATAATAA
>KQ435735.1:2450813-2466343 GCA_001276565.1 Melipona quadrifasciata
TTATATATTTATATTTCAAATTTTAAATTTCCACGAAACAAACACGCAAGAGAAAAATGTTGAATAAAACAATTTCCAAACTGTCTCTAACCTTCAAATCGTGCATCCAGTTAGTGCGCGACGATCTCCAATCACGGTTCTCAGTGGACCAAGAGAAGAAACTCGTCCAAGAGAAAACGAAGACAGCGTACGATCGCCTGGAAGACAGTCTGCACGCTTTGTCGTTGGGCACGAGGAAGACGATCGACGTGGAAACGTACAAGATCGGTCTCGAGAGGCAGTGGCAGACGAAGAAGTCAAACGGTCCTCGAAAATCGATGAAACACGACGAATTCCTCGGGCACAAGGCACTGGAGATGGAGGAGCTCGAGTGGTACAAACGATGCATGAAGGAGAAATTCATTCTACCGTATTTTCAGAACATCGCCGGCACGTGTTTCCTCTGGGTGATAGATTGCATAAATAACGCGTTGAGCGTGTCTGTTATTGGATCGTCTGGCGAAATCAGCGATTGTTAAATTTTTTATATTGCTGACAAAGTGTGATTGTTAATGAGTCGACGATGATGCATCAATTTGAGTGCATCAATAATTGAGATTACAATAATTTTATTAAAAATCTTGCGTGCGAAGGTGAAATTTCTCTTTTGATTAATAGTAAACTTCATATAAAATTTAAACTTTCATACCTCACAACTTGACGATTGTTCAGTAAATAATGAATAAATTAAAATGTACAAGTTTCATTGCAAGTTATTATTGTACCAATAATTTTATTAAAAATCCTCGTGATCATGATCGATAGGACGAGATTTAATGAAATTCAAATTTCCACGCGTAACGACTCGACAAGTATTTAGCAAATAAAATAAAAATATGAAAATTAATAAAATATAAACGTGGAAATTGAAATATAAATATAAAAATATGAAAGTAATGAATGTCACTATTGTCGTCGTTTCTAGATTAAGTAATTTTTCAAAGTGGCAAGTGACTTATCTATCCGAATTGTTACTAAATTTCTGCCCTCTCTAGTGACACCAGTTACGAGTTAAAAAAAGTGCGAAACGCGGCAAAAAATATCAGCGAAATTTCCCCGACGATTAAATAAATTTGGTCAAAAAGCCCCGGCGCCGAGATTACTCGGACAAAAGTTCAGGAACCGGGGGTAAACTTGCGCGGGACCACGGCTAATAAACAACTTCTGCGGGAAATTAAGCGAATACGATTATCTCGACGCGAGAAGAAGTAGCGGCAGAAGAGTTGGAAGAAAAGGATTGCCGGTCCAGATCGTTTGTATTCGCTAATTGGTAGGTAGCAGATGGTTTTGATCCGATCATTCCCCAATGTTTAAGCATTTTCGCGATCACAACACTGAGAGATCTGTGTCGACTCCATTTTATATCTTCTTGCGTATTACATACATTTTGCAAATTAATTTCGACAATGTTTAATAGAAATATGTAATAACAGTATAATACTTTGCATAAATACGTAATGTGTGGTATAACACAAAAATATTTTTCAGTATTTTGAAATTTCATTGACACTAACGTTGCAAGGTATTTATTACAAGTACATACCTAGTGAATATTGGAATAAAGTGATAATTGCGTAATGTACAATTTTTTCCAATATATTAAGCGTATCATGTGAAACGTATTAAAATTCCATCAACACTTGAACGTTATAAGATATTAGTAAAAATCAGAATAAACTTATAACATTACATATTGATAAAGTGACATAATTGAACATTGATACAACAGATAACAATTTGAATGTTTAAATACTTGCATGATATCTGTGAAATGTACACTCGTATCAAATATTATCGAAACAAATAATTAATGCCCACAGATTTGCTCCAAACATCATCAACATAAATCACGACAGTTTGTTCTTGTTACAGTGTTGATGAAATTCCAAAACGTTTTACGCAACGTGCATAATATGCTTATAAAGTATTCCCACGAGTGTTTGAACGTCTTCACGAGCAACTGAGCATTCACATTCTACAGAGGCTAACTGGCGGCCCGCGAATCCTGATTGCTAATGCTACCCCCTCCACTGCATCGATCTCTCCCCACTTTCTCGCGCACTCAGGAAATTTCGATGCAGTGGAGGGGGTAGCGCTGACGATCAGAAAAGTGGGGGCAACAACTCAGGCGAGCTGCGAGAAAAAATCTTTCTACGCTCCTTTACTCAACGAAACTGAAGTTGTATATCGATCATAATGACACAATTCACGGCATTGAACATTGATACAACGGATTACGTTTAAATACTTTTCTCTACGAAGATATTCTCAATCTCTGTGAAACATATGATATCTATGTTTATATTTAAATTCGTTTCAAACTTCATCAACGTAACCACGACAGCTTGTTCTCGTTACAGTGAAATTTCAAAACGTTTCAGATATATATCCGTGAAGTGTTTGAACACCTTTGCGAGCAGCTCATCCTACAGAAAACAAAAAAATCTTTCTACGCGCAGTAGCCGTTCGTGAAATGTAACAGGGTTATCCTGGAACGAAACTGAAGAAACTTTTAACCGGTGTTGCTTTCAATTTACGAGAGTTCCGGATCCTTCTCATTCGTAATCGAGGCGCGAGCGAACAGAAACAGAAGGAGAAGGAGAACAGCTCCGAGAAACTAGCTCTCAGCTTTCCAAGTGTCCGACGCACGTATCAGACCAGCACGCAAGAATTTTCGATCAGTTCCTTCTGTTTACCGGGGCGCTCGTTCCATTAAAGCCAACGGCTCGGCCCTTCCAGCAACGTGGCGTGTTGCCACGCATTGAAATGAATCACCCTGGCATTCTCTCTCTCTCTCTCTCTCTCTTCCCTCTCCCCTCTCCCCCTCGCCCCATTGATATTCAGTGGAAACTCATATCGCCCGATTTTCTCCATCCAGTTACGCCGACTGTTCGTTGCGTTGCGTTGCAATATCGCGGAACGTTTGCGCTTGTATCGTTTGCGTTATTCCGACGAGGAAAATTGATCACATCGATTTCACTCAATCCCCTCGTAGGATCTGATCCTTCGTTTCGATTCCTTCTCCGCGCGAACAAAGGAATTTTTACTTTTAATTTTTCACTTGGAACAACGCGAAATAATCTATTGCCTTCGTGCCAAGAAGAATTACCAGTGTCTCAAGGTCCTCGCGATTAAGAGCGATCAGAAATCAGGAGAAAATTGCAATACTGGATACTGGTTACGACAATTATCATATTATTTTGTTTATTTCATTTGTAACGTTGCGAAATAATTTATTCACGGCGACTATTGTCCAAGAAGAATGACCAGTGTTTTGATCTTCGTGATTGAGAGCAATCAGCAATTAGGAGAGAATTGCAAACTGGATACTGGTTACGACAATTATCATATTATTTTGTTTATTTCATTTGTAATGTTGCGAAATAATTTTTGCACGGCGACTATTGTCCAAGAAGAATGACCAGTGTTAGATCTTCGTGATTAAGAGTTAGCCTCAAAAATTAGGAGAGAATTGAAATATTGCAAAGTCACGTCAATTCTTGCATCATTTCGTTTGTTTCGTCACACTGCCTCACCTTTTGACAAGATGATTAAAGCCCGAGCGAACAATTTTTATACATTTTTTAATACGTCGAGACACGAGAGAGATGACAATTTCTCCAAGCGAATGAATCACTTTCATTCGGAAGCCTCGCGCTTTCAAGATGCGACGACCAAGCGGACTGTTATATATTTAATTCTTTCTCAAACTTTTACCAACTTGTAACTAAGTTTCAAATACCGATTCAGTTTACACTTTTCCATCTATTATACTTAGTCTCGTTTATACTCGCCTGTTGGACGGAAAGAGAAGAAACAAGGTATAAAACATCGAGTCAGAGGGGAGAATGTGTAATAAGGAGAAAAAAAAGAGAGAGAGAGAGAGGGAGAGAGAGAAAGCGTGTACATCTGTGTGTGCGCACGTTATCCAGCTGCAGGCTGAGAAAAATGGCCCGTCTCGTAGTTTCACCCTCTCGTAGCGAAAAATCCGCGCAGGCCGATAAATCAGATCGCGTCGCGTCTGAAACCGATGGTGCAACTTTTGTCCAATAACGTGATACGTAAACGTCCCGGTATACACGGCTTCGGCTCCACTCGATATATATTCGCGCGATACTCAGCGAACCTGTATTCCGTCTCCACTCCGCGTTTCGCGTATTGTCGCGTCTTTTCCCAGCTCGTCGAGCCTTGGAACTTGTTTTCTCTGCGATAAAGGGTGATAATTGTTTCATTATGTTTCTCGAAGAGAATGGCGACAATGAAAAATTGTCGATTACTCAATACGGTTTTGTAAAATAAGATCGTGTTCGACGATCTACTTTAAAGCGTGAAGCCGTCGCTTCGACGAGCGAAAGATTTTAAAAATTCCGCGGAAATTGTAAAATCGTAAAATTCTGTTCTTGATAATTGTACAAATTTAGACGTGTGTGGAAAGTTTAAAAAAACTTTCTTTAACTCCCTTCGACTGCAATAGACACCATTTTTGAAAATGTTGAAGTGTCTTCCTTAAAACGATTTTCTTTTCTTCCCACCATTTTAGAAAAATAAAAATTTCGTCACCCAAGTCTAATGTTCCAAAAGTGGCGCAACAAAATTATCACAGCGAATTTTAAAGCCTCGTTACGAGAAGGAAATTTGGAATCTTCAATATAATGGTGAGTTTGGTCGTCGAAAAAATTTCTTAACACTCCCAGACAGTTTTCAAGAATAAAAGTGTCTTTGCGGTCCGCTACGTGATATAAAAATATTCTCGAGAAAAAACGAACCAAAGAGCGTGAAAGTAGAAGTTCCGTGCTTTAAAACGAAATTAAGTAGACCGTTCTATGATCTTCTCCTGCAAAGTGATATCAGTTTAAATGATCAGCGATTTTTCATCGTCACTGGTGCCCGCTGCAAGATGTATAAATTTTTGTTTAACTTTAGCTTGAATTAAGAAACTTCGCAAGGGGGAGGAAGATAATGCAGAGAATTAATTCTAGCTGTGAGGTTGGTTTTAATTTCCCCTTGGAGTTTCCTCTCTCTTTTAGCCTCCGATCGGAGTGGAGTGAATTTTGGCACAAAGTCACGTTCAAATTATTGTCTACGAGATCCCGATTCGAGAGAGTTCGCTCGAACGTCGTCACAAATCGAACTACACGGTGGAAGCGAAATAGTTGGAACAGTCACCGAAATAACTCCGCCCACCTTAGAACTTGGATCTTCGACTGGAAGACGCGAGTGTTACCAAGAATCACTACCAAGGTCCGGGGGTCATCGAACTACATAACTTGGCGCGCGCTCTCGCAGGATCCGGAGAAGGAGGAGATCACTTTCGCGCCACCGTCAGATCCGAGTCTCACCAATCTCCATTCTACTCGGATTAGGCGGCCTTGGTATTAGGCCAACTGGGAATACCGAGAGATCTCGAAAGATCTCGCGCGAATTTACGTACGTACGTCTACGTACACGCGTGTTTTCATATTTCCAATCTTTCAATTCTCAAGACTGAGAAATGGACCTGTGTAATATATAATGATATATATATATAAATTTCACGCGTACTCAAATTGTGTCCTTTGTACGTTCAATTAATAAATAATTGAATAACGTGTAATAAACGACGTATTATATGTAATATCATTTGATTCTTTATAAGATTATTAACAAATTAGATGTAATGCAATGTACGATGCACTGTATGTGACGTATTGACGTCAATTGAAAAGCGTGATTCTAGAAAGGTGAAGGCAAGGATGCAGCGAGGAGTATATAGCGCATTGGGAAAACGTCAAGAGACAATCCGGTGAGGGTAGTGGTAGACATCACGGACATGAAATCAGCGTTACAGCACCGCAACGACGTGAGATACCGAGAATTCCGACCATGAAAATAAGGCCAGCGATTCCGGTAACCTCGCAATCACCGTACAACGAATTCCACGTCCACCAGTTCTTAGGACTGGCCCTGAGCCATCCCAGGACCCATGAAAACCGCACATTATACCGGTGTCGTTGGGTACGATTTGGACGATGGTCTTGGAACAAGCCTACCTTGCTGACGCCATTGTAGGACATCGATCTTCTGGCGTCCGAGATTTCGAGGGACTGTAAGGGAGTCTGACTTTGCTAACGCTCGAACTGACAACTAAATTGCAATATTTGTAGCAAAGAAATAAAAGTGCAAGGTTACGAGAAAAAGTTAATAACAACACGAGTAAAGAACACGAGCTTCTACCGATACATTTTATTAAAAATCACTCGAATATCTGAAAATAAATATATATATATATACTAAAACAAATAAATACTCGAACATCTAAAAATAATATCTGTTACAAATATTACACAAATATAAAATTTCCATAGAAAATTATAAATTGGTTATTTCCAAAAATCACTCGAATATCTGAAAATATATATATATATATATTTTCTATACTATTTTGCCATAAAATTTTATTGACATGGAAACATTTGAATCAATAGAAAACAAATTACAGGCGCGATGGATCAGTACCAGACAACGCCACTCCTACTCGTGATCTATCCCACGCCCCCTCGTGAATCACGTGACCCAAATCAACCAATCGCTAATTTTCGTTGCATTAGCGTTGCACCTGAAGAGGCCCGATTTTCTGGGTTATCACTCTCAGTGATAAAATAATATCTACTACAAATATTATTCATAAAATTTCGATAAAAAATTATGAATTGGTCATTTTGACCATTTTGGAAGTTCCAATGTCAGTGCAGGAACGTACATTTGTATCAAAAGTGAGAACCGAGAAAAATTCACATTCGCAAAATTGTGTAGCAAACAATTTCTATACTTCTCGAGTCCCAATTTATTCCACAATGTTGCGTAACCGCGTCGTGAAAATTGCACCATTTCACGGAGGATTCTCCATTTGACCGTGCCGATTTATCACGAGGGCCAAGAGAGAAGAGCGGCAGCGTTGATGGTTGAAGGTCAGAAGTAAAAAATCACGTCGGGTGTGGGAACACGTATAATGCGCGAGATGAGGTGACATTTTTTTTCTTCGGGCTGGCGAGTCGCGTGACGTTTCGGACGGGGAGATGATATAGGTTAAAAATACGTGAGCGAAATGATTCAAGAGGCGAGGGGACAACCGGATATACGGAGTCGACCCGCGTCCCCGAACGATTTCCGTGTGATTTCACCTGCCAGCGCAAGAGAAGCAATTCACCAGACCCTGTTCGGCGAGGTATTATTCTCGGAAGAAATACGATTACAGACACTCGCGCGAGTGTCTCGTTAAACGCGCGCTGGAAGAACCCAGCCTGTCATCCTTTACCGATTTCTGCTGAAACCAAACGTCACGACGAAGAATTTCCGTTTTTTTTTTCTCCTTTTCTTTTACATTACGCGAACGAACCTGGAAGTCGTTGGAGATTTAATTTGATCGCAGAAATCGTGTAATTAATTGCAGAATTACGTAGCGGAATGTCTATGAAGTGCGTGACGAGTCGTAAAATTGTGAAATGAATCGTAAAATGAATGTACGTGATAAATTGTAGAATTATAAGGTGAATGTTCTGTCTAATTATAGAATATAATTAGAATAATATTGTTGTAGAATATACTATAATATATAATTAGAATATTATCCTAGAATATATGTAGTGAATTGAAGTATTGTAAAATTATAAAGTAAATCTGTAAGTCGTAATATACAAAATAAATTGGAGTATCGTAGTGTATGATTAATTGCAAAATCACAAAATGATTTATAAAATAAGTGTATATGTTGTGAAATACGTGATAAATTGGTGTGTTGTAAAATTCTAGAATTATAATAAAATACTAGAATATTCATTGTAGAATATCATAGTAAATTGAAGTACTATAAAATCTGTACGTCGTGACGTATAATTAATTGTAGACTCACGATGTGATTTATAAAATGAATATGTACGTTGTAAAATATATGATAAATTTGTACGTTGCAAAACTGTAAGATGAATACTCATTTTACAATAAATATACGTGATGAATTAAAGTATTATAGCGAACGATAAATTGTAGAATTGTAAAATGAATGTACACAAGTAACACGTATGCATATAATAAATTAGAGTATCATAGTATGTAATAAATTGAAGAAATCATAAAGTGAATATTTATTGTAAAATATACAATAAATGAAAGTATCGCAAGTGCACGATGAGTTGAAAAATTGTAAAATGAACAACACAAATTGTACGTTGTACAACACACGATAATTGAAGAATCATTAAAATGACTGGAGTATTATAAATGATTCGTTAAAAGATGTTCGGAGCTTTCTTCCCTGGATTCTTTCTGGCGATTCCTATGCAAACCGTGTCTACCCTCATTCTCCTCTCCCAATTGCCCTCAGATTTTCGCGCAATCTGCAAGCGCACGATAAAAACAAAGCTGTTACCGTTTTACTGGCCGGAATTACATGCCACGCTGGTTACACGCTGGCGTGGCAGCGCGTTATCTACTACACGAGGCGTTTAATATTTCGTTGCAAAACGAGAGAAAGAGAGACAGAGAGAAAGGGTGAAATTACATAAAACCAACAGAACTCGATCAACGTGCAGAAAAAGTGTAGAAAACAAACAAAACACTGGTTTCTGCGATAACCGAGCACGAAATGAAAAGAAACGATCACGTTTTGGAAAGAAGATCGTTAGAACATGAAATTTAAACGAAAAATTGTTACTTTTTATATATATATATATAAAAAAAAACTACGAACGACCAAGGAACATCAGTCAAACTCGACAGTTTCGTGGATTTCTTAAATAAACTACAAAATTTCATCAACTAGCTTCTTGACACTTTTGAACATCACAGAAGTACCTAGAATGGATCCAAAATTTCTGTTAAAACATTTTTGCCTATTCAGTTTATTTCTTTTCGCGGAAAAAATTTTGGAAGTTTGAAGAAGTTTGAAGAGACCAGCAAAAGCTACGAAACTCCGTGGGCGTTTGCAGGAGCTTTGTTTCCGGTTGTCAGATCTCTCGCTCTTCGATTCGTTTGCCCGAGGGGGTGGGGGTGGCGAGGCGAAATCAGAGGAGGAGGAGGAGGAAAACGGAAGAAGGTATAAAATCGCGCGCCGTACTTTTACGAGTCTTCCCCACTTTCGCCGGAGTAATGTGCCAGGCATATGGCACTGGTGACGGCTGTTACCCCCTTTACGACGCCGGGCCACCATTTTCCAACCCGTATTCCCGCCACGCGTCCCGAAATCACCAGCTGCTAAAAACGTGCATGCGAGACGAGACGCGTCGCCCTCCGAATTCTCCCGATCGTTTGGATCCCCGCTCGAGAACGACGCTGAAGATCTTCATCGTCGCGACAATAACGTATTTAACGTTTTCGTCAAAAGTGGGAAATTGCACGATTCGCGCGCAGTTGCGAACTTTTCACCGCGACGTCGCTTTAAATCGATTAAGTTGTAAAGTGCCGGCTCTCGTGCCGGAAGTGCAAGCCTGGGAATGCATTACACCGTGCTCTTAATTGCTACTTCTTCCAGTTGTTAATACAATAACGCAGTGGAATGTGAGTTAATTAGAGGAGTGATTTACTCGACGGTTTAATGAACTGGAACGCTCGAGGGCGAGTTCGAGGAGTTCTCGCGCATCTACTGCCGCGACTTGGATAATTTTTTCAATGCCTGTCAAAATATTTAGCAAACGACGGATTCAATCATTTTATTCTTATACTTGTAAATTTTACAGAACGATTTATTCTACAAGGCAGTGAAGCGTGATTCTAAATTTAAATGTTCGAAAATTAAAGGAGCTGCTTAAAGGGGAGAAGGAAAGAACAAAATTGAAAGGCTGTCACACGAGCGTAACACGTGCTGCATTTTGTTTTATGGAACACGCACGCAGCGTTCAAAAGGAAAGGAATTGGAATTTGAATTTGAAATTTTGAAGCACGATGGAGTAAAGGTAAATTTTAATGCAAATTTCCTGCAGGTCGAAGTTACCCCTTTACCTACGTCGGTGATGGTGAGCTATACCGAAGAAATTTGGCAAGCGGCTGACACGAAATTTATTATATTTCCAGCGCCAAGTGCAAAATTAGAACTCGCTCCGGAGAAGAGGTCAAGCATATCTCGAACGAATCTCTTCAATTATCTCTTCGAGTTTCAACTTGGACAACTTTCCAATTATTTCCTTCCTAGGTAACTTTTCAATTTTCGCCGAAATTGTCCGTAGATTAATTTCTGTCATTATCGAACACCTTAACTTTCCAAT
This sequence comes from Melipona quadrifasciata, assembly GCA_001276565.1. NCBI lineage: Eukaryota > Metazoa > Arthropoda > Insecta > Hymenoptera > Apidae > Melipona > Melipona quadrifasciata. Next base: position 2,461,088 of record KQ435735.1, read on the forward strand.
TTTCGCTAAAATTGCTTGCAAAAATCCGTTTCGAGCGAAATTCACGAGAAAGTTTCGTCAAAGGACTGACTATTAACGTCTAGCGAAGAATTAAAAACTCATACGCTAGACAACGTGAAAGAGAGAGAGAGAGAGAGAGAGAGAGAGAGAATGAGCAAGAGATAAAGACGTTAACGCCTCTGCCCAATTAGCGCCAAAGTGTGAAACTTCTCGGCTCTCTCGTTTACAATCCAAATGATGTCAAAGTCCCTGTTCCAAGCAGTTGGTCCCAACGGCTACGCTCCTGAACCCGATGGAGCAAACTGGATTCGACTTTCTTCCACGCTCCTAACGATATTACCGCGAGGAATTTTTTCGGTAGCGACACTGTTCTCGAAGCAGACGAGAGCCGAAAGCAGAGAAATCGCCGTGAGCGTTTAAGAAAGAGAAGAAGAGAGATGATAATCTGTGAGAGCACACACACACACACACACACATTGTAATGAGAATTGTTTTTATCGAAATTGAAGCGGTCGTGGAGATAGAGATATGGAAGATTTGCGTGAGGTGTCTTCTCGTTACGTACGTGATCCGCCTTTGAATCCTCTGTTTTCGTCGCACCGTGTACATTTGCAAATGCGGACGAGCTTCGAGGATGCGAAGCGGAGAGCTAAATTCTAAAAATTTATTAGAACGCAAAGAATCTGTTTCAGTAACGAAGGATCTTCTCTTCCGTGAGTTTAGACTTCAGACTCAGTCCGCGATTCAGACTTCAAATATCAAATAAATATTAAACGTGTGCATTTTGAGATTATATCGGCACCGAAAGATCTCTTTTTGTAAACTGATCTCAGACTTTACGTTTAAACTACGATACTATGTGAAAATATATAATATTATATATATGTTTTCAGATTCGTTTCAAAGTTGACTATTTTTGCAACAAAAGATTTCTGCGGTTCAGACTTTAGATAAGATATTAAATAAAAATATAAAATATAATTAAATATATTTTCAGACTATCTTTTCTAAACTTGAGGAACACAATCGTGATGGTCGTGTGAAATTTTCAAATGTTTCGTGTAACACGCTATATAAAAAAAACTGCACGACTTGTACCCTGGTACAATTCGTCTCACTGAAAGGCCCAGAAGCAATTATTGACTAGGAAATGAAGACGACATTTTGCTATAAAATTTTATTGATATGCAAATATTCGAATCGATGCAAAACATATTATAGGCGCGATCGCTCAGTACCACTCCTACTCGAAGTCTACCCCACGCCCCCTCACGAATCACGTGACCTAAATCAACCAGTCACTAATTTTCGTTGCATTAGCGTTGCACCTGAAGAGGCCCGATTTTCTTGGTTACTCCCGCTAAAATCACTTTCGGTGATAACATATAATGTCATGTATGTTTTCAGATTCGTTTCAAATTTGACAAAAGATTCCTTCGGTTCGCACTTTAAATAAGATATTCAATAAAACACAAAATATCGTCAAACTTGACGAACATAATTCTGCGAAGTTTTCAAAGTTCGTACAAACGTTCGACTATTTTCGTCTACAATTGTATACACGTTACTATGTTTAATCCTTCCTTGCCTTTAATTTTCCCCACCGCGAGAATGTGATAATTTCGTTTCTTCTTTCCCCGTGCATACATGTAATTCCTCAGTTCTTTGTTATCTGTGTTTTATTCTCTTTCGCAAATTGCCAATGTAAAAACGGAGGATCCGCGTTGTTTACGACTGTTTTACCGAGTGTTTTGCATTCTTACGCAAAGAAAGCCGAGTCTCTCCGGCGACGAAGGGGGTAAATATGGAAATGGAAACTATCTGAACCCGTTACCTTTGAGAGAAGACAAGGCAGCCATGGTAGAAAGGAAGGTAATTTATCGCATGGAAATAAATTAGAAATTTCAAACGAGACTCTTTCTGCTAGAGGCTTAGCTATCGAGAATACGCTGGTATTCATAATTTTCGAATTATTATACGTATACAGTGTAATAAAATATACAAAATGTAATAACCAAAATTACTCTGTATCATGTACAGCAATTTGATTTCATAATTTAAACTTTATTTATTAAATTTCGTCCAATTTAATTTAATTTGTGCTGTGCTAATAACTCGAGATAGTTACGCGCGCAAATTGCATTCTAAGACGGTGAATTTCAAAACATTTCAACCTCTTCTCTGTTCTTTCCTTTCTGCAAAATTCGTTCGTTTCTTTATTTCTTGGTACGTTATTTATTTATTTTTCGAAAACTAAAGAAGGAAACTGTTTGATTACATTTTATTCTAAATTTCTTTCTTTCGTCGCCAGGGTAAGAAAATTATTTATTTCACCATTTGGGTTGTGTGTTTACCATTTTTCATATATTAACAATTTCACACTAATAATCACTGTGTCATTAATACAAATATTATCTTTCTCTTCTTACATTCATTGCACTGAATTTTCTGTATGGGAAGGAATAAAAAAATATTCATTAATTCTTTAAAATTTTAGTGTATAACATTCTCCAAAACGCAACGAAAAGATCTCTCTCGAAATATAAATCCCAGAGCCAAATTCCTCGAAACAACCGTTCTGGAATCGACGAGACAAAATATATCCAATTTCAGCCTGCGCATCGAGACTCTTCGAATTCGTGTATGCTTATCCCCGTTATCCCTTCACCGTGGAAAAATCGCGAAAGACAAAGTTTCGAAGCAACATCGCCTCCTTTGTTTATCTGCAGCGCACGTAATAAGCACGCGGAGCAGGGATTTTTCGAAAAACCAACCCCCGCTCTCGACCGCGGGTGAATAAGGGATGAGGCGACGCTCTACGGGATTCCTCCCTCTCCTCTACAAAAGAGGATCGCAAGCCGAATTTGCATCGCGCTCCAGCCTGATTTTGAAATCGCGCGGTCGTCGTGTACCACGAGCCATGAAACTGCAAGAAAGTCGCGAAATTTTTGGCAAAGATCCCTTTGACACGAAAAGGTCTCCTCCAACTGCTAACGATTTTCGTGGCAGCAAGTGTTTGAATGTGATTACCGAGCTTGTTTTCAAGTGACACTCATATTACGTAAAAAACTGCACGACTTGTACCCTAGTACAATTAGTCTCACTGAAAGACCCAGAAGTAACTGTTGACTAGGAAATGAAGACGATGTTTTTGCCATAAAATTTGATTGATGTGCAAACATTCGAATCGATACGAAACAAATTATAGGCGCCATCGCTTAGTACCGGATAACGTTACTCCCACTCCCACGCCCCCTCACGAATCACGTGACCCAAAACAACCAATCGCTAATTTTCGTTGCATTAGCGTTGCACCTGAAGAGGCCCGATCTTCTGGGTTACTCTCGTTAAAATTACTTTCAGTGATAAAAAAAAAGTAGTTTAAATCGAATGCGAAGAAGACGAACTGATATATATTTCGAATCGAACGAAAGATTGCTCCGGTTGCTTTGTGATTTTATTCTCGATTTCAACGTCACGCCACGTTGCTCGTTGAACATTCAACGCAGATCGAAGACGAATGGCTAAAAGCACGCGGCGAAATTAAATCCATACCTCTCGCTTCAGTCCGTTCGGGTTGAGATTACTCGCTCTGCGAAGTGCGTCATTCGATCTGAAGAAATTATTCAAGACTAAGAACCGCACGCTTGCCGCTATCGACACTTAAAATTCAACGTGACAAATCGATCGCGCTTGCTAAATATTAAATACACCTTCGAGCTGATCAAGCTGTCAAGCGAAAATCAACGTACACCTCGAAATTTTCCAATTCGAATTCAACTTCTCGCTCGTCAACTGGAATCGGTTCTTTTTGCGAACAAATTTCTCCGAAGCTTTTCAACTGCGTTGATCGCGTTCGAGGAGAGTGACGAGTTTTCGAGACGAAATTGCAACAGAACGTTGGTCGTTCGTGAAAGTTCATTATCGCTTTGAACCTAGGTTCCATTTCTTCCCCTCCCCACCCCACTCCATCGAATAGACGTAACAACCTTCGACTGGGGAGGGGAGGAGGTTAAAGCTTTCCTTCAAGAATCTGTTACAGAGCTATCAAAAGTTTTTCCAGCCGAGCTTAAGCTGCTCGAAGCACAAAACGTCCGGAGTGGGAGAGGTGGTGGTTTGGCCAGGTCGTAACAAGAGCGTAACAAGTCGATAATTGGAGAAGCTTTGCCGAACGTCGAGATTTTTTGTTACACGACGAATCCCCCCTCCCCCTTCCCACTATCCCCCTATTGACCAACTTTCGCCATCAAGCTGCGGTGATTATTTCAGTTTTACCCGAGTATTACGAACGAGAGTGCAATTATTCCGATATTTCCGGGCGGAGTTTCGCAGATTAAATATTTCTGAATTTTAAATTGCGCGGGAGATCCCAGGGGCGGGAGGAAGAAAGGGGCAGTGATTTTGTCAATTTTAGGAGTTTGTTCGTTTACGTTCGTTGTGACCACGCGTGTGTCCGCTTTTCTTTCGTTCTGGAATTTTAAAGCAGAATATCAAACGTATTTAACTTTGTAAATTCCGAAAAATCAGATGGCAAAAAGAAGAAGAATAAAAAAAGAAATTTACATAAGGCCAAATCTCTTGATTGGACTTCATACGATAAGAGAATGACCAAACTTTGTGGGGAAAAAACTTGTGCAGAAATGCCGGTTTTGTCCCACTTTCACCTATTTTTATTTTGTAAAATTAGACTAGTTGGACAGATTAATTCCATTTGTGCAATTCAAAATTCATCTCGACACGAGCTACGTCGATAAACTTGCTTCCAATGTAAAATTACTAGTAGTCACGAGATTCGCAAATTTTTCAAGTACCTATCAAACCATGGATTTCGAATAAATCGAGATCTGAAAACTGAGAATCTGTTGGAAAAGGGAACCCCGTTGTTACCCTCCATTAATCAAAATGAAGACAAAAGTTACGTTCGTTTAAAAAAAAAAAAAAAAAAAAAAAGAAAGAGAAAAGAAAATAGGGCTCGGAAGAAACCACGAGACGCTTCATATCCGAGAGATATTTCAAGCTAGTAAAAGCTCGTTTCTCAATGAAACTGCAGCTCCTTCCTCCCTTCGCCTCCCCAACCGGCGGAAAATATGAGCAATAATGGTTATCGAGGGCAATAATTACTCGATGAATGGTTAAAAAAATAAACGCGGCCGCTCGCTCGCCGGCCATTATCATACCTTCATGAACGTGTAATTACGTCGTGAAATTTCGTTACGGCAACGAGAAAATTCTATGGCCGGCGATTTCCACGAATAC
>KQ435735.1:2477751-2494842 GCA_001276565.1 Melipona quadrifasciata
TTAGTATAAAAGTTACAATACTAGTATATTAGTATTAAGTAACTAATATATTAGGTAATTTCTTGGATCTTTCTTCTTTAAAACATAATGTACCAGTTATTTCTAAATAACTACCGTGCCTTTGTCTGCAAATGAGAAGCAGACCTAAGATTAAAAAAGATGGCTCGCGAGCGAATCACAAACAGCTAGATCCTCGTCGACGTCAAGGACCGTGTGTAATCACCGTGTAATCACCGTGTAATCACGGCGAAACGAGAGTGTCACGTCCCCGACAACGTGTAAAAACGAAGCCGCTTGCCAATCGATGCCAGTCGATAAAAGTCCCCCTTGAGGGAGATTCGGGTTAGTCGTGCCGCGCCGTCTCCCTTTGTGCCATTGTTTCTTCGTTCGCGGATCGTTGCCGCGATCCGTTTGGCCGGATTCCTCGCCGAGCTTTTTATCCACGGGCGTGTAAAAGGCCTGGTAAATTTACAGAGCGAGGAGCTCGAAACGACTCGGCTCGCCGTGGTGCTCGACGAGAGGCGACATTCGAATCTGGCTGTTGTCCAGCCCTCCAAGACTCGGTCGCCGGTGATTTTGTTAAAAACAACGGGAAGAGAAGAGGGGAGAATCGTTGCCACTCGTAAATGGGTTGAATTTCAATCGCTCGAAATATAAATCAAAGGGAACACCACTGCCGGTGAAAATGTTTACACAATGTCTTTTGTACTCGTATTAATTTGGAATTCGCGCAACTAGTTCAGCCTTTCTAACGTGATGCTACTTTTACCTTGAAATTCGTCACGATCCCGCGTTCGTTACGAAAAAGCGTTCGTTCGTAAGTTGTGTTGGAGGATATTTGAAAGAAAAGGGAGATGGAAGACTCTTAATTAAGTACGAATTGTTTCGTAGGCACATATCTAATGGAGATTTTACGATTTTAATGTTGCATCATGCCGTTCTAAAACGTTAAAATAAATTAGTTGAAAGAATGCCTGGGACAGTGAAAAATTCACTGAAAAATAAAGAAAAATTTAGCCCACGTTGCAAATTGTTTGCAAACGTTGTGTGTTCTCTCTGTCTTTTAAAATTTTTTTTTATTATTGAAAGTGATTTTGGCAGGGATAACCCAGAAAATCGAGCCTCTTCAGGTGCAACGCTGATGCAACGAAAATTAGCGATTGGTTGATTTGGGTCGTCACGTGAGTTGTGGGTCGTCACGTGATTCCTGAGAGAGCGTGATGTACATCGAGTAGGAGTGGCGTTGTCTGATAGCGCACCTGTAATTTGTTTTGTGTCGATTCAAATGTTTGCGTATCAATAAAATTTTATGGCAAAAAGTCGTCTTCATATCCTAGTCAGAAGAGTTGCTTCTGGGCCCTTCAGTCAGACGAATCGTAATGGGGTACAAGTCGTGCAGTTTCTTATTTCACTAATGTCCTTAACTAATAGATATTTAATAGTAAAAATTTCTCAAATAAAATGAAAGTTTCGTTCTTAACACATACAGTGACCTTAAACTCTTGAGTTTATGACGTTGACTGTGAAGAAAATGTACAGAATGTTTAAAATACAGTATTGTACACGTGTGTTTATATACTATTCGGAGAAATTTTGCAGAATTAGTAATTTTCACCATCTGTTGACAGCTCTAGCGTGAAAGCTTAATTTTCGCGAAGAAAATGTATGTTATAAATCATGTAAGAATATATATACAGAATGCTGTACACGTGTGTTTGTATAATATTTACATGCATTTTCCGAGAAATTTTAGAAAAAGTTGGTAATTTTCACCACCAGTTTTGATAACTTGAGTTTTGATAACTTGAGCGTCGAAAACTGAATTTTCACGATAAAGCGACTCGCGTTGCTAATCGAGTACGGCGAGTAGATTGTTAGGTGAATTGAAACCTCGAGAGGGGTTATCGCACGTTCTGAGAGACGTGAACACTGCAGATGAACATTTACTGGCAATAACGATGTAGCAACATCGTTTTACCGCAGCGGCGATATAATATCAACGGCGATAGCGTTCCAACGGCGGAACGATTCAACCGGAAATGCTGCATCGCGATGCCTTTCCGAAAATCAACGAGACTAGGGTGTTGATAGAGAATGGGAACGTGTACGAGAGATACGTGGTAATGTCGTTGCAAATGGAATAATGGTGATGACTCGAGACGAAATCACGACATGAAAACGACTGGTTCGCGTTTGTATGTGTAACTTGCATCTACATGGACCAGTCAATAAATAAGTTTCTTCACGGAAAAGAAAGGAAAAAATTGAGAGAATACTTTTGTCAATGAAGTTATATTTAACTAAGACTTTTTTTTGCAAACGAGGAAACAAATTAACGCGAAGAAAGATTCGCGTCCGATTTCTCGCGAGTGTATTTGTGGAAAATTAAGAGTTGCAAAAATAAAGTATCTATATATGATATAACATACAAAAGTACCTACATAAAATATCCGAAATAGGATATATTTTAGAATGCCTAAAAATTTCTAAGTGAGTAAAACTCGCATATTATATTTAGTCGTCTGTAATATTCTAGGAGCAAGACAGTCCTTTTGTAAAATTTGTATCGCGGCGTGTCACGAATTTTAAACTTGGAAGAATTTGTTATATGACACTTCGTGCTCACTGCGACATATGTAATTCGCAACAGACTGATAAAGTGCAATTAAAATTTATTTTACTACGTCAACCATGGTAGAGATATATTTGTTTTAAAACAAAAGTTAAATTAAAAGAGTTAAATTAAAAGAGTTAAATTAATTTATAATTTATAATTTGTAATTTACCCTATACTTCATCGAACGCAATTATCAAACTGTAATACTTTGGACTCGTCAACTCCACATTTCATTTTTCCAGCGAATACATTTAACACAGTCCAACAAAAGAAACAATCCGCGCAGAGTGAATAAAACAAACAATTAAAAATAAATCATCGCCGTTGCGATCGCGGCGATATAATACCAGAAAAATTCGTCGAATATTTCAAGCCGCGCACGTGAAAACGTTGCGAACGAAACGTTTCGATAATATTGTTTATTTGAAGCATTCCCCTCGGTTAATATAAATTACATCGGGGTATCAATTAAAATTCAGGGGTCCGTACGCACGTGCAATTATTAGATGCCCGTTGAATTTTAATTAATAATCGTTTCCCCGTGCGGATATTATCGCGATTGAAAATCGATCGACGATAATGAAGCAACGATTAAGAAAGAAAAAAAGAGGAGCTTTCGTTTTTTGAAACAACGAAAAATGAAAGAGAAATGTAAGAGGGACGATTGGAACTGGTGGAAGTTAGTTGGACTGAATAAAATCGTTGGAGTTCCCCCTGGGCGAGGTGAGACGCAGTTCCTTTTAAAGTATTATGGAGAAAGTATCATGGAACGACAGCTTATCGCGATGGTCGCAAAAAATGGTCGCAGGAAAAGGAACAATCGGTGGATAACCCCGTGAAACTCAATTAAACGCTCTACATCCGAGTCTCATCGATTAGTTTTCATTTCCCTTCCCTTCCCTTCCGTTTCGTTTCTTCCATTTTATTTACAATTTACGCGCGAACATTTACATTGGAGGCGGAACGTCTCCGAAGCTGAAAATATAGAATAAAATTTAGCCGTTGCTTGTCGTTCAGTTTCGCCGAAGAACGAAAATTTCGCTCGGCACGCGGCGAGATTAACTAAATTCGCGTTAACGCTCGAGCGAATAAGTTTTCAAGGAGCAGTTAAAGTAGTTGAAATTTAACATTTAGCAAGTAGGAATTCGTCTGCCTCGTGTGTAACCGGTAAATATGCAAATTGAATTCGTTCGATTCGACCTTCTGCCGATTACCGCGCACTTCAGCTCGAAATTCGCGTGCGTTTAATCCTCGCGCAGTATCGTTGCATTGCCGGTAACTATATAGTAATCTCTGATAGATTGCCAGAACTTTGGAACAGGGAGATCGATGATGAAATTAGTTTGGATTAAAATTGTCAAAATCCAAAGAGTTTCGTTCCAAAATTTCGGGATAGATGTGACTCGTAGCCAGTTAAATTAAATTAAAAATTAAAACTTCCATCAGTCAATTATTGAATGAGCGAAATTTTCAAATTTTCCTATTATTTATTGATATTATTATTTTTTCGGACGAAAGCCCTCGAAAGTTAGCGAACTGAAGGTAAAAGAAGCACGAGAAGTTTGAAAGGCAGCGCGGTCCCGCGATGACTTTTAATTCCGTGGCTGTTTGAGAGAAAGCATTAAACGATATCTCAATAATACGTCCGTTCCGTTTGTTAAAGTCGAAAATGCAAACTGCTGACGTGCCGACGAACGCATAACGACGTTGTCGTATCGGAAAGATTAACGAGGCTGCATATCAATCAGCGGATGTGCTTCTGCCGTTAATGTCCGCGAGAGAGAGAGAGGGAGAGAGAGAGAGAGAGAGAGAGAGAATCGCGTCAATCGCGGCGAGTTTTCACTTCCACTTGAAATGATTCATTAAGCTACATACTTTGTTAAGCAGCTCTTTTTTCCCTTGCGAATCGATAAACAGCGCGATGCACGGACTCTGATAAAAATCGCGCGACGTTCGTGATGTACGGTGGCTACAAATAGCATTCGACGTTTCCGTCGGCACCCGAGGATTGTATTTCTCCAAGTAAAAAATTAACAGAGTTACACGCAAGCGGAATTTGCACGTTTACCAAACCGGGCAAGTGGAAATGATCTTTCCAAGCTCGAGACGAAAGAGTGGAGTTAAATCGAACGAACGGAATTTGTTAATTTTTCGACTGAACTGAGTTTATTTGTAGAATTTCTTCTCGCTCGACGAGTGAATTTATTCGTTTTTAAATTAAGTGGGAACTTGTTAATTTTTAAATCGGATCAGTGAAATTTGTCAATTTTGAATACTGAATAAATGAAGCACGCGTTGCTCGATTTTCAATTCCTTGAAGGACAAGATTAAGAAATTATTAAAGTGTATCGTTATACAAAGTTTTCAAAATGAAATGTAGAACGTTTCGTTAACGAGTATAAAAGTATGTGTAAATAATTTTAGTATGTATTATAGTATTATCCAACTATGATGATGTAGAAAGTTTCCAACTCAAGAGTACTGGGAGTAGATATGATCGATCACGGGTCAGGCATTGCGTCTGTGACACAACAACGCATTCTACTTGCATTTCTCTACCTTATCCACTCCAATGTACCAACAGTCGTTATATTTTACTAATACCAACATAAGGACAGAATAAACACATGAAATAGCAATCGGAGAATTTGTTGAAACTTTGTAATGCATAAAATTTATACATTTCCCTGTGAAAGAAGAATGGATGATACTAGAATGATACCAGGAGATGTAATTATTAATTGCAGTGATATACGTTTAAGTTTGGAGAAAAATGAATAGTTTCTTATATTTATTAGAACTGATGATTTTGAAAATGGTCTTATTCTCCATGATCAAGTCTCAAGTCATTAAGATCTAAGGAAATATTTTTTGATTTTTGGAAATGGATCAGCTTCTTGTTACATGCACTGAAATACCGACCGTGAGACGAAAATCAGAGATGAGATTTCGTGCTGTTTGCCGCTAGAGGTGGCTAGTTCATTCAATAACAAAAGAACAGGTTCCTTTTTCCAAATTTAAAAATATTGTATTTATTTAAAAAAAAATTGTCCATCCTAAATTGCGTTTATAAAAATACGAATTTTGAAATATGTGTAGCATTGGCACCACTCGCATTTCATTCTTAAATTATATTACAAATTGTGAAAATGTGAACTAAATTAAAAAAACGACAAAATATATTGCTGTATTATGAATTTTAAAATACTATTCTCATGATATTCTGTAGATAAAACAATAATCTACTCAGATTCCATTTTCGAATTATATTTGCAAAAAGATTAATAAATTTAGTTAGACGGAGAAATAAACTACATTTTCAGACTCAATCAACAGATACGTAACATTAAAAAAGGAAAAAAACACCACTCTCATTTTCCTACTCCGCCGATCTACTGCCTAACTGTCAATAATCTCCATTAACCACTTGCTCGTGTTCAAACGGGACGAACAAATACGCGATGTTTGCAATGGCGGCCGTCCAAAATTATCAAAGCAAATGACACGCTTACAAATAGATAACGTTGCAGATACTTCGAATTAGTCGCTCGATCGGCAGTAAATAGTTGAATTGCCGATTCGCAACGTGTTCTGCGGTTTTCGGTTGGGTGGCGATGCATTTTGAAAACCGGCACAGATAATTTGCGTGGAAATATAATTAGGCTACGGGCCACGCCACGTTCGAGCGCGTGTTTTCACTTTCAATCGCGGCTGTTTACGTTACGCGCTCTCGTGTATCGCGGGATCGGAGCAAAGGGTGACTCGGATCGATCATGAACCAGCGCCCTCCGTTTTTCCGCAACGACGCGGATCAGGAACACGCACGCCGCTCTAAAAACTACTCGGCGAGTGCTCCATTTGCCCTGATTCTCGATTGAATCGACGCTGGGGGTCGAATTGAAAAACGATGCTGAGAGAGAGAAAGAGAGAGAGTTGTTCTCTAATAATCCGCGGCGATTGATATTGTACTCGTTCGTTAAAAATAGGAAAAATATCGTTTGAAATAAAAAATTGGAAAAAAAATAAATCTGAAATAATCATTCGGTTTTACATTAATTGAAATATCTGTACACTCGTTCTGTATAATTGATTATGTATTTTTCAGAATGAACTCGATCGAATAATTACTATTAATTAACAAGTAATAATATTCAATGAACAATTGTTACTTCAATTAATAATTTCCACATGTGTGCTTCAATATTCTCTGTTAATATTAGCCTGTATCACTGTCGAATAAAATAAGTTTACTATTTGATTTTAATTATTGTTTCCAATAATTTTTATTTGAAACGTACTCAAAACTGCTTAATAGAGGATTGTGTTTGGAATGTTATATCCGGAACGTTGTATCTCAGTCGCTATTTTTTGTCGTTGCGGCTCGAACAAGTAGTGTCAGTCGAGCAATGGTCAGACACGATTCTGATATTCGTTTCCCATCGATTCGTATTTTATATGCATTTTTGCTGCAATTTCTAACTTTTTTTTTTGTTGCGTTTAGTATATACTCAATGTTAATTAATCAACAAGTAGGACGAATCAACCAATAGTCAGTCACAATTCTAATATTGATTCTTCGTCGAATCCAAGTTTAAATTCGTGTTTGTTTTTATTACTGAAAGTGATTTTAGTGAAGGTAACCCAGAAAATCGGGCCTCTTCAGGTGCAACGCTAATGCAACGAAAATTAGCGATTGGTTGATTTGGGTCACGTGATTCGTGAGAGGGCGTGAGGTAGACCTCGAGTAGGAGTGGCGTTGTCTGGTACTGAGCGATCACGCCTGTAATTTGTTTTACATCGATAAAATTTTATGGAAGAAAAGTCACCTTCATTTCCTAGCCAGAACAGTTGCTTCTGGGCCTTTTAGTAAGACGAATCGTACTGGGGTACAAGTCGTGCAATTTTTATATATATTTTTGCAATAATTGACACTTGCTAGTAAATGAAAATAAATTTTCAAATATTACTTCATACCATCATTTCCAATTCCTTTGCACTGTCGATAGATAATAATCTCATGTCAATTTATCAATATAACGAATTATTCAAATCTCACACACTACTACAACGAAACTATATTATTTCTAAAAAAAAAAAAAAAAAAAAAAAAAAAAAAAAAATACAACAATAAATTAATTTCAGCAATTCGTTATTCCCCGTTCTTCTGTTTCAAATGAAATGCGACCGGGGCCTGTGTTTCCGGTTGGAGGGAAAATCGTTTATTACGAAGATTGTTCCCCCCTCGTGCAGGCACGACAGATAGATAAATTATCGAGCAAACGTCCACGTTTTGTCCTTCCACGGTGCGTCGCGGATTCATCGTGCAACCTGACGAGTGGCAATTGACGTTTTTATCAAAAACGATGACCGACGACTGTTCGGCCAGAGCCAGATTTCGAGGCAAAGCCCAATCGAGAACGGCCGTATATAAAAATCATTGTCCGTTTTAATTGTTTTCGATAATGGCGCAGCAATGCTGCCACGCTATAACGAATTTTTTTTCATCAACGGCAACGGAGTCTTCTCTCGCTCGTTTCGTTTTTTTTTTTTTTTTTTTTTTTTTTTTTTGTATTCTATTTTGGATTACTATTCCAGCCGCGATCTCTGATTATACGGGAAACGGAACGAACGTTGCTTATTATTATTACCGGAGCACACGCAATTCGAACGTTCGATCGCTCCGATCTTTTGAAATTTCGAACAATCGTATCTCTTCTCTTTTCTCAATGAGTACACTTTTTTTTTTCTCAGCGTGACTTCTTTCAAAGACGAGAGGGGGCTTGTAATTTTTATAGCAGCGAGAATGGGAAACTTTTTGAGCTTCGCGATGAATCGTAATTATCTGACGCTTTTGGATTATTTTTCGCTACGAAAGAGTCTACATTTGTTACTTTTGTAACAATTATGTAATTTTTTAAATAATTCAACAACAACAAATCGTGATTACCTGGGAGATTGACTATTAAAAAAAATTATATTGATTAATATACTATTGAAAAAGAATTATATTGATTAATATACTGTTAAAAAAAGTTATAAAATTACAACACATTTTTGATTACATTCATATCAATGGCTAACTTGGCAGCAATTTTAATTAAGTAAGTTCTCAGGACAGATCTATGAAACATTCCACATCACCTGTCTCTAAGAACACATCAATCTCTGCTAAAAATGCAATTTCGTAACTCGTTAAATCAAATTGTCTCCCACCACCCCTCGTTGTTTCGCTAAAATATTCATATATGTATTTGGTTCACCGACGTGGAATTTATTTGAATTTGTAATTACAGAATATAATGGCCGATTCGGAGAACTCGGATTATTTATTCCAATTTAATTAGCTCGAGTTCTACCGGAGCTGGTCCCAAGATGGCTGTTGAAGGATTTTTAATCATGCATATACAAACACCGAATCGAATTTCTGTCATTCTTGATTTATAACGTCAGTCTTCGCGAGCCGCCGTTTAAACCGAATATAATCGAATCGAACGGGGAACAATCAAAATTTAACAGATATCGGTTGCATTCCGGATCAACTGATTATCCTATCGCCAGACTTGATCTGTCACCAACTTTCTATCAAGCACGTTAAATGAAAATAGTTTCTGCAATAAATGCAATTAGAATGAGTCTGAAGAGTTCACAGATTTGTCCAGGGAAACTGCTTCAGTTTATCGATGCACAGAGTACGTATTTCCGAGATGGATCATCGTTTCGACGAGTTAATCTTCGGCATTGCGAGTGTCAGCTGGAAACATTCGACGTATAACACGAGAAAAATACGAACAAAGAGCAGAACTGAATGCTCTCGACGATAAAAACGAATGATAGAAAGAGTCGAGCTTGTCAATATCACTTTTTATCAATCCCCTACTCGACGAGTTTCAGATGTTTAAGTTTTCTCGGTGTTCTACGAAATGTCAGCTCCTTTTTCTTAAATCGTTCCTTTTGTGTAACATTTATTACATAACTTTCTATCACGTAAGAATTTAATTCGCATCTATTATAACCATTTCAAAATTATGGAAGACAAATTTTCCTCACTTGAAATCTACCCTTTGTAACGAAACTTGCTGTACTATTTCCTTTTCTCCACTGTTACTTTCAACTTTGAATGCTGGAAACGACAAAATCTTAAGAAATCCTGATATTCAGAGTTAAATGAAACGCCGAAAGAAAGTCGTATGGAAATTTTTGAGAGGTAGTTTCAAAGAAGAAACTTTGGTCTTCAAAGTCACTGTGGGACAAATTTTCCAACGTTTCTAAAAACCTCTGAATAGAAATTTTCGAAAAGTGCCGGGTTCTCCGTAACATTCGAAGCTGTGGATGAAGTTTTCTTGAGAAAAGTTTCGGCAATTTTCGAGGGGTCGTTTCGAACAACAAACGATCATTCCGTCTACAAAACAACGGTGGACTAACAGAAAAATTGTTTCCTAGGAACGTCTGAATTTCGACAATCTCCAAGAGACTTTTGGGGTTTCTTAAATTCACGTCGTCTAGCCCCGCTCTTTATTCGGACTCGAGTAATATGTCGAAAGGGGCTCGTACAGTAAGTTTCGACGAACCTGAGTTTCAAGGGAGGAACATCACTCTTCGAAACCATGGTGCACTCGCTGGCTGAGAAAAATTTCTCAATGTCTCTCAGAGAGACGAATTTTCTCCGAATTTTGTTTCTTTGCTACATGAACGTAAAGTTATGATTCTTGGGGTAAACCGGCCAAAAGCTTTAAAAGTTGAAGCTTCGGTCTTTAAAGTGAAACCAAGACGATCTCTTTTTCACGAAGTTTGATATGTCGTTACGATTCTTCATTTTTGGTAGCTTACAGTTGCTTGTATTCTTCGCTGTATCAGATTTTTTGAGTGTTAAGATCGACAGCAGGTTCGGTACGATATTTGCAACGTCGGCAAGTACACACGCGTAAAACGCACGTCGAACGATTATGGCGGGCGCACACATGCACGTGCACGTGGGTGTACGATCTATGTCGGACGCTGCGAGTGACAGGGAAATACTGCCGGTGCTAACCACTGCCTTTTGCTCCAAGTTATAGCATGAATCCGCGCTGTTCCTCCGCACCTAGCCTAATTCTTTCGTCTCACTC
Source organism: Melipona quadrifasciata (assembly GCA_001276565.1). Classification (NCBI taxonomy): domain Eukaryota; kingdom Metazoa; phylum Arthropoda; class Insecta; order Hymenoptera; family Apidae; genus Melipona; species Melipona quadrifasciata. The sequence continues at coordinate 2,488,474 of KQ435735.1, forward strand.
CAGCCTCGCCTGTAATTTTCTCAAACGTCACCGATCGCCGATTCTATGACTCTCCGATTCACTTGCGAGCAGAAACTTTGATAAACTTTTGAATCGAAATATGTATCTCGCGATATCGTATAATTCTAATTATAAATAATTATTAAAAAAGTTAAACGAAATGTATAATAAAAAAATTTATTTCAGTAGTATTATTATTGCAGGAAGTGATTTTTGTTTGGTCGTTAAACACTGAAAATCCTCTAAGTTATTTGTCAAACAATTCGATTAACACGGCAGAGAATAATCATCAATCGTAAAAAGAAACACACAAAGAAAGAACATTCTCCACATTCTCCCGAATGCGATTCACCTTTCGATGATCTTAATTCCACCTTCAGCTGCAATAATTTCTATAATGTAACGCGATCCTCGTTACCATAACAAAACTCGCGAACTTCTCATTACCATTTTGCGAAAGCATCAGAATTCGGAAGCTCGAAGATCACTGAGAAAGGGAGAGAGAGAGAGAGAGAGAGAGAGAGAGAAAGGAGGGAAAAAAAGGGGAAAGAGAACTCGCGGTTCGCCCTGACAGAGACAACGGGACGCTATTTGGGAGTCCGATTTATGTAACGAGCGACCGGCTTGAAATTTTAATTCTATCCCCAGTCTCTCTCTCTCTCTCTCTCTCTCTCTCTCTGTGGTTCTCGGCGCGGTGCGACATAATTTAGGCGACGCGGAACGTTATTTACGGAATGACGCGCCGTGCGCTTGTAACTTGCATCACCGGCCGGTGGATATCGTTGGACGTCAAAAACCGCGATTTGTCTCAATTTCCCGGACTGCAACACGCGCCCATACACACACACGCGCGCGCGCGCGCGAACGTATCTAATAACGCGTGCAATAAGTTTGCTCTCAGGCCTTGCTTGGGACGTTTATGGTTTTTCTTTTTTTATCACTGAAAATGATTTTAGTGGAGGTAATCCGGAAAATCGGGCCTCTTCAGGTGCAACGCTAATGCAACGAAAATTAGCGATTGGTTGATTTGGGTCACGTGAGTCGTGAGAGGGCGTGGCGTAGACCTCGAGTAGGAGTAGCGTTGTCTGGTACTGAGCGATCGCGTTCTGTAATTTATTTTGCATCGATTCAAACGTTTGCGTATCAATAAAATATTATGGCAAAAAAGTCGTCTTCATTTCCTAGTCGGAACAGTTGCTTCTGGGATTTTCAGTGAGACTAATCGTACTGGGGTACAAATCGTGCAATTTTCTGTGAAATTGTCTCGGTACAATAATGTAGGATCCCAATTTGTAGGAATTTTTAGGAACTTTTGTTTTAAAATCATGATGTTTATTGTAAGTTGAAGGTAGTAAACTTTATTTAAGATGATTTGAAAATTGAAATTATCTAGATATGCTCGCTAGGTTTTCTTCACACGACTACACACTGAACTCGCTAGATCTCACTGGCTCTCAGTCCTTTCGCTCTCGCGACTCACAACTCTCTATGTCCTTCCGCTCTCGAGGTTCATTACTCTCTGTCTGATTTTTTTCTTGTTCACCCGCGCGAAACATTCGTCGTTCACATATACGCGAACACAAATGCAGCCATACCCTAAAATATTTTAAGTGTTAGGACCTGGAAAACTAGAATAAACATTCCCAGGTTCCAGGCCTAACTTTCGCTATGTTAAAACAGAGGCCACGCAGACGACGATTGTTTGGCACTGGAGAAAAGTTTCGAGTCCTTTCCCGGAATTCCCAGTCCCACAATAATACACATTCGACATAATACACGTGGCAGGATAATCTTAAGGCTTAAGGATATTGATGATGCGATAATCTCTCTACTTTGCAATATTTACATTTTTGTCTTTGTATTTCTGAGAAATTGTCTCGGTAACAACATTCGACATAATACACGTGGCTAATCCATGCTCAAGGATACTGATGCAACAACCGATACACGATATAAGAATGTGTAAGAATGCAGATAAATCATATAGCAAAGACATCAATGAAAAACACAACCACGTATTGCGAAATAGTACATGTTTCTCACGAGATTTTATTTGTGTCTGAAGAAACAAAAAAATTGTATACGTAGATAGATTAATTATGAAAAGTAACGTCCTTGTATAATCTATTCGATGCTAAAAGAATGATTTAAATGTACGAGTACTTCAATGTTTGAACTACAGACTACCGGCATACCGGTATGGTTTATTGATTCAGAGGAATCAAATTGAAACATTATCCACGTTGGTAATAGAATTTAGAAGTAGCTCCTATTTTTAGGTACTTCTGTTGTGACATCTCCTCCGAGATTGGACGTTTTTCTAGCTTTCTTTAAAAGTCGAAAAATAAACTAAACACTCTAAAAGCGCCGGAAAGGAATTATCCTGTTATTTGAAAATCAAGTTGAATGAAACAAATATAACACGAGGTTGGCGGAATTGTTTCTCTTGTGAAATTCAATAAAAACTTTTTCACATTATTTAGCAAATAAAATACTAAAAATGCTAAAATAAAATTGTGCATTTACGAAAATATCAAAATACAACATAAACGGAATACTCGAGGCACAAGTAGTCAGTGGAATTAGTCGGTGAATTTTAACGAAATTTTTTCACATTATTTAGTAAATAACATACTAAAAATTCTATTTAGGATTTAAAACGCTATAAATAAAATTCTACATTTAAGAAAATGTCAAAGTACAATATAAACGAAACACTAAGCGGTTAGTGGAATTACTCGGTGGAATTCTTTTAAATAAAGCACCAAAAGTTCTCTGCAAATGAAATATCGAAACACTCTGAACGAAATAGTAAATGACCAATGAAACTATTTTAGAGACTCATTTAAAAAAAATTTTCTATCCCCGCATCGAAACGCCAGAAGAGTTTCTTTCCCAAATCAAAGGATCAATCATTCATCTCCACGGATGAAACGTTGAAACAAGAAAGCTTGGACACTTTAGGGAAATAAAGGACAGCGAGGTGGCATTTTGAATATTCGCTCTCGCTGAGAGCGATGTAAGTGATATAACATCGTCCTTCTTTCATCCCCTTTCGGCTCTCTTTAATATCCGCTCACTCTCTAACGATCTTCGACGTGAAACTTCGACGTAACGAGGAATCTCAACAACGCAGAAGCAACGCGATTACACGGCCACGATATTGCTTTCTTTTCTTTCTTCTCTTTTTTTCAAGCCCTCGTGGGCGGAGATTACGCGTGAATTTATCGTTTCGTCGGTCTTCCGATTCGCGACACGTTCGATTACGCGATAATTCATATCTCGCGGCGAGAAGGTGACGTATGGACTATCGTAACATCACGCGAATGTCGCGTGGCTCGTTATTCACGTTTCACCACGGAATAAATCTGCGGCCACGGAGGGAGGGGGAGGGAAAAATTGCAAAACGAATTCGAGAAACTGTAGTTAACGCGATTAATTCGATTGCATAGTCGAACGTGGGATTCATTGCATACGCGAAATATCGTACCTTCGGAGTGATCAATGAATTACCGACTAAAGTCAAAGAAGGAGAAATTTGTCACGAATCGCGTGCATTCAGTATTTGGAAGATTTATAATTTTTGATGATAATTGAAATTTGATATTAATATTCTTGATATTAATTGATATGAAAATTGGTATTGGTGCGTCGGAACGCAATATTACGAAGATTCATAATGAGTGATAGTGTTGAAATTTTATCATTAACAGCGCAGTAATTAAGAAGATTGATATCTGGTGAAAGTTTTAAAATTTTGATATTTATGAGAAGATCAATCAGAAAATTAGATATATTTGATATTATCACTGAAAGTGATTTTAATTCTTCAGGTGCAACGCTGATGCAACGAAAATTAGCGATTGGTTGATTTGGGTCACGTGATTCGTGAGGGGGTGTGGGGTAGACCTCGAGTAGGAGTGGCGTTGCCTGTAATTTGTTTCGTATCGTTTCAAATGTTTGCATATCAATAAAATTTTATGGCAAAAAAGTTGTCTTCATTTCCAAGTCAGAACAGTTGCTTCTGGGCCCTTCAGTGAGGCGAATCGTACTGGGATACAAGTCGTGCAGTTTTTATATTTATTCATATACAGTTGATATTTATTAGAAGATCAGAGAACCCACGAATTAATTAAAAATAGTGTGCAAATGAAAGGAAACAACTTGCAGTTTCAAGTGTCATCTCATTTCCTAGTTCCTTCCGAACTAAGAATACAAGAACGACATAATAATAAAACACGGTGTAGAACGTTGAACGTTAAGTTCGCGAAAGGTCGGGGGCGTTTCTTCGTCGCTCGGGTTGCTCGCGACACAACGAGCAGAAACGAGAGACTGAGAGGGACGACAAGCTCGCTCACACAGGACTAAACCCGGTGCCCGGTAGGCTGATGACGTGCGTTACAATTAATCAAGCAAAAACTGTCAACTGCCACGTCCCCGTATATATACGTCAGCTGGGTGGGAAACTATCGACCGCGAACAATGCCTAATGCCACCAGTCGTGCAACCGACAAAACTAGATCTTACCAGGGTGGTTCTGATCCTGTCAAAATCGTTGCCACTTCTCCTTCATCCTCTTTCCTTCTCCCTTTATCAGTTCCCTGCTATGTATTCCAAGAATTTTGATATCGATGAAACGAAGACACGGGATGTACAAAAGTATTCAATTTCTAGTGCTCGAATCTTTCACTTTGTGCAAATCGGCTCAAGTCTATTAAATTTCTGATATTATTGTAACATTTTATAGTAATTTTAATGGCAATGTTAATTAATTAATCTTTTAGGAAGTAAATCTTTACGGAGTAAAAGATTTAAGGAATAATTGAATATCTTTGTACTTCTAACTATAGGGTGTTTGTTTCATTTTGGCATTTAATTCGTTTAAACCTATTCCTTGGTCCAAGTCTATGAAATTTTATCAAATATTAATATTAATTTAATAAATATTAATATTTTACTTTATAGCAATATCAATTTAGTTTAATTTTAACAGTAACGTTAATTTTGATAGTAATATTTTTCTCAAACTTTCTTGATTAATTCCTGGGTTTTATATACTTTCACACGATCTTTAGAAAAGCGAATCATGCTCATTTTATTCTGACATTTTGCATCGACGGATCTTGAGTATTGAAATTCAGGTAACTGCGAAGGTTTATAATTCAAATGCCATTACCAGACTGAAAATGTATAAAAATTATTTACACAATTATCACGCTGACGACTTTCCAAATGTTCGGAACAAAAGTGTTCGAAATCAGAATAATTAATACCTAATTAAATTGAATTGAATGTAAGTAATTGAATCGTAAGGGGTAAATCTTTAAAATAATTTGAGTTGAAATATTACAAAGAAAACTGACGAAATTCGAAACAAAAGTGATTGAAGTCGGAATAATAACTACCTAACTAAATTAAATTGAATCTACGCAGTCGAGTAATTCTCACGATGGCTAGGTCTTCGAATCCAGATTCTTTTACGTGTCTTTTTGGTAAAAGATTACAGCGATACTATTAACGACGTATTACAAAGTTTCACGTAAAAGGAGGCGATCCTTCTTTCCTTCCATGGACAGTTCCATGGTCAACTTGCACCGCTCGCACTAATTGCAAGAGTATGCAAATACCGCGCTCCTCTTTGTTCGGCGAAATTTCACGGAGCGTTGGCGTCGAAAAGCGGAGGCAGCTGTTTCAAGTTTCGAGACAAAGGGAACTCGCACGATGTCTCGTAGCTCGCGAATGAAGCGAATTATTTGATATACGCTCGATGATACTTCACGTTTCTCTCGGTGATTCGTATGATTTACGATTTTCCCTCTGTTCCGTGAAACTGGCGATGGTGTGCGATTCGTGCAACAAAGAATCGAACCACTGCACCGAAAGATATATACATGTGTAGCGTGTTGAAATTGAAGTTGAAAAAATTAGTCTCGAGAATAGAAAGTATTTAGAATATTCACGCTTGTGTTATTATACAATTTATTTCGAGAAAAAAGTGAGAAAGTTGAACAAGAGACAACAGAATTCCATCGTAATCCTCTTTCGCAAACGCGAAAAGGACTAGAGTTTTTTGAAAATTAAGTTTTCACGCTAGAACTATCAACTGGGTGTGAAAATTACTAATTCTGTAAAATTTCTCCGAATAGTATATAAACACGCGTGTACAATACTGTATTTTAAACATTCTGTACATTTTCTTCACAGTCAACGTCATAAACTCAAGAGTTTAAGGTCACTCTATGTGTTCGAACGAAACTTTCATTTTATTTGAGAAATTTTTACTATTAAATATCTATTAGTTAAGGACATTAGTTAAATAAGAAACTGCACGACTTGTACCCCATTACGATTCGTCTGACTGAAAGACCC
>KQ435735.1:2502413-2514262 GCA_001276565.1 Melipona quadrifasciata
CTTTGACCATTTTGGAAATTTTTGCTCTTGAGAAGTGTGCTCGCTGCCTCTCGCAGCTGTGGCGGCTCTTTTAAAAGTTCCGGCACGTTCTCTAGCTGGCGGTTGCACACCGTGGTTCCCTGGGTCCTGCGGCTCGTGGCAATTTCCCGCCTAAGAATCGCGTCGCCAGAGACACGATTTCCCGAATTTCCCGATGCATTTCAAGAGCTCGCGATGTGGTGGAACACGGCTTCAATACCAGGGATCTCCTCTTTCACTGACTTTGGCAAAAAATATACGAGGTGTGACAGAAATGGTGATATCAGATTTGTCACGTGTAACTGACGAATCTTGCCAAGAGTGCTGTTTGAATGATTTATCTCCTTTTCTATTTAGCGTTTGTGCGTTTATGAAAGTTTGAAAGTGAAAAATTGAATTTCGCTATCAGAGATCACCTTCTTCACTGACTTTGGGAAAGTATATACAAGGTAGGACATTGAAAGTGTATACAGGGTAGGACAAGAATGATCAGTATAAAATAACTGACAAATTTTACCAAGAATACGAAAGTTTGAAAGTGAAAAATTGTGTAGAATAGACATCATATGTATAGGTATATAAAATATTCGAAGCACAATATATATAAATATAGTATCTAGCGTGTAAAGCAATTTTCGGTTTTCTTCATCATATAATGAAAGAAATAAAAAATACTAAATAAAACTAGTACTAATAAAAAATGAATGATACTAATTAATACTAAATAAAACTAAAATACTAAATAGAACTAGAAAATACAAATTTACATAAAAAACTGCACGACTCGTACTTCAGTACGATTCGTCCCACTGAAAGGCCCAGAAGTAACTGTTCAGACTAGGAAATGAAGACGACCTTTTTGCCATAAAACTTTATTGATATGCAAACATCACGCGCGATCGCTCAATACCAGACAACGCCACTCCCACTCGAGGTCTACACCACGCCCCCTCACAAGTCACGTGATCCAAATCAACCAATCACTAATTTTCGTTGCATTAGCGTTGCATCTGAAGAGGCCTGATTTTCTGGGTTACCCCCTCTAAAATCACTTTCAGTGATAATATGATTCCACTTTATTAAATTCTGCTTCTCAAAGTACAAAATTTTTCACAATTCTATCCTACAAATTTCGTGAAATTCGAAGGAACCGAAGAGTTTGCAATACGTTTCGCAATTTCGTCGAAATTATTTACGACTCGCGCGTGAAATTCGAAGGGAATTGAGTTACTCGCGACACACGGCGACGAACAGTTTCGAAGCGACACTATCGTATCACGCTAATACACTCTTCCATGTACTGTCGAATGATTAGAAAAAGAAAGGGAGAAGAACGTGCTCGTGCGGAGCGAAACGATTTCGAAGCAGGCTCGTCGTAGGTTCGACGGCCCCGAAAAACGTCGAGCGACGACTCGATCGCGAGATTAATCCATCGGATGTAATTGGAAGGTCGCAGCCCGGTGTCACAGGCCCGGGAGATTTACGAGCACGTGTGTCCTGCGCACACACGGGTCATTCATGCTTTTGTTTTTCACCGCCGGGGAATGGCAGGCCTGCCGCGCGCGACAATAAAGACCATTTCGGCGCACGAAGGAGCCGCAAGCAGGAAATTCCAGCGAGAATAATACTCGTCGGCCGATACATCGATCAATCTTCGTCAGTTTCGTCTGGTTCGTTCGTTGGATCATCGGCTCGCAAGTATGCGAGGAATCGGGGAGAAATTTCCCTTTAGCGGGTCCCTCGAAATCATTTCCCCGTGGGATGAATACGATGACTCTGCGGTAAACTCCGACGTGCAAATCGTTTTACACTCGTGGAACATCTTGTACGTGGTACAGCGGGTCAGAGAAGCATCGACGGACCTAGTAGTTTCCTAAAAAATATTTTTAAATAGCGCTAGTTTTTTTCTAACTCTGTTTTATTCTCAATGGCAAATTGGAACGTCTCGAGATAAAAATTGAAAATTCGAAGAGCGATTGTACAGTTGTTAGATGAAAACACTTTCTTCGAATGCTCAAAGAGTCTCGAAATGATTTCAAAAGTTTCCAATTAAAATGAAATTCCGAAGCAAAGTGAAAAGAAAATTGACGTGATTTAAACAACAAAATGAAAATTAAATTATCGTGATCAGTCGTGATAATGGTACCACATATATTTTCGATGTAAAGAAAACACAAGATATATAATAAATTATATAATAAAAAATACCAGTTGAATAATATTTAGACGGTAAACTTTGAGAGCTCTTTAAATTCGACTGTCTCTCGTCGTTCCTCGATTCTTTCTCGATTCGGGACCACCGTGTAAACCAGCCCCAGCGATATTTCATTTCCACGGGAGCGGATAAAACCCAGCGAACGGAATTCGCTGTTTTTTTCCCAAAAGTTCGAGACTTTTTGTAACTCGCGCTCTTGCGTTCTTGCTTTGTGCGTTCGCAACATGTGGCGCGCCATCGTCGAGCCGAGGGTCTAATTTTAATTAACGCGAGTATCGAGAGACACTCCTTTGTTTTATTCAACAGCCGGTTCGTTGTAACTGCCGGCATTCGTTCGCGTCCGGGGATTTTTTTTCCAAAATGTTTTACAGACCAACCCGTATCGGTATTAGCTGTCACAACGTGTTGTATGCTTCGTCAAAGATTGAAGGATATTCGTGTGTTTTATTTAAAAAAAGAAAGAAAGAAAAAAAAAAAAGAAAAACAGTGCGTCATTGAACGGAAGAAGTGCTTCGTTTCGCGAAATTTGATGTCAAGTGGATTTCCTTTACGGATTGATCCAGTCGAAATAAATGAAATTCAGCGGAAATGAATTTTTTAGGTCTCGAGATTTGTGACTCGAGTCAGTATAGAACAATTGCGTTATTTGATTATATTTTGTATTTGTTAGAATACAAAATTTGTATCGTAACGTTGTAATAACAATAGCAGTGAGAATGACAACAATTCGTCGTTTTTGAATGAGGGATTCGACGCAAGATGAATCTGAATACGCCGGCAGAAATAACCAACTGTTCGACTCCGTTTCATGTAAGCTTCGCTTAACACGTCACCATTGCATTGCAAATGTTGAAAGCAGTCGTTCGTAAAAAAAGAAAAAAAAATAAAGAACCATCAACGCTTCGATAAACTATCAATTTCGGCAAAGCGGTGAAACCGCGGGTGGCCAACAGAGAGCAGAAAGGCAAACAAGAAAGAAAGAAAGAAAGAAAGAAAGAAAGAAAGAAAGGGAAAGAAGAAAGTATACCGTAAATTCCTATAGGTCGCCGCGATGAATGCAAGTTGCAACTGCGAACGGATTACGGGTGGCGCCGACAAAGCCCCCCTCTTTTATTTGTAGCTACGAACGCGTTGATCATCGGGGTCGACATCAAGTCGCCTGCAACCGCGGGAAGCTCCGGCTTACGGAGATTTCCTCTGGCTCGGGCATTGTTCGCGCGGATGTATTCCAAAAATCACGAATTGAATAATATACAAAAGACAAGGAGAAGAAGCGAGGAGCAATCTTTGGTCGAAGAACGAGCTGAGAAACATGAAAGAATGAAATAATGCTCGAGATAAAGAGAAACGGAAATTTACAGAGATTATTCGCCACGCAGTTGTTACGTTCGAAATAATTAGATATTTTTAATTGCACATTTTTCAGGATGATGAAACAATTATTTTTATAATCTTTAAATGATTATAAACAATTACTATTCACGATTATTTCGTGTTTCAGACGAATAGTTTTCGTACGCTTCTTTCATTTTCAAATGCTGTTTCAAATCTTCAATTTCAAATAAAATGTTTTATCTCGATGAGAGCGTTTCAATTGTTATTCGCAACATTTTTTGCTTGAACTATGACGTATGTCATGAAAATTACTTGATACAAAGTCTAGATATTGAAATGCTATGTCAATTAATCAAGACGTTGTATTTTAGTTGCTACTTTATATCAGTGCGGTCCAAACAAGTAGTGTTAGTCAACCATCGGTCAGGTGGTTAGTCTAACATTAGTTCATTATCCATCGATTCTGACTTTAAATTCGTGCTATACATGCATCTTTGCAACGATTCTTAATATTCTGCTTATCACGTTTTAGAATTACTTTCAACGTTAGTCAATCAACAAGTAGTATTGGTCAATCAATAGTCAGACACGAGTATTAATCCTAGTATTAATCCTTCATCGAATTTAGGTTTAAATTCGTATCATTTCTGCAGTAATTACTAACATTTTGCTTCATTAAAACTCCGTCAGAACAATATTTATTAATAAATAAATAGAAGTAAATGCCGAAACATTTTTACTCGAAACGTGTAGGACTCCTTCTCTAGACTAATTCTTTGTATAATGCACAATGATGGTATTACTTTCAAAATAGTAATAATAATAATAATAATAATAATAAATTGATAGAAATAATTCGCTATACATTTCGAATCGCCGTTCTCCACTCTGTTCCGAACGTAACGCGAGGTTTTCCGGGACAATGAGCGTTTCGTAGGATCACCATGTGGAGGCGTAGCAGTCGTCGGATTCATCGGAAGCACGTGGTGGTGGCAGAGGTCGCTTCTAAGACTCGCAAGCTTTCAAACTGCAAGCAGTCAGTCGCCAGCCGACCGTGCCGCACGAGTCGCGCGAATTATGTTTTGCCCCGTGTTTTGTCTCGTAACGCCGTGACGACGACGACGCTTGGGAAACGCGGGACCTGTGGATCGTCGTCGGTAAGTTTTCAAACAGACACCGAAACTCATCTGTTCCGCCGTGAAATTGGGGGATTTTTATTGCACGAAAGTATCCAATTTATTTGTAATAAATTTTGCCAACAAGTCGGGAACGTTATCCGCGAGTTTTGCAATGTGCAAGGACTCGAAATGTTCGTTTTGGATATCGATTGAACTTTGTGTGTATTAATTTATTTATCCTTGTAAATTAATTACTTATAATGGATGTATTAGAGAAAATATTTAATATATATTTATAATATTAAATATATATTTGGTAGAAAGTTACTGTATCCCCATAAACGAATAAAAATTCTCAATCTGCTTGCTAATACAGACTGATTGTTAATGTATATTTGTACTAAAACAATCAGTGTTGTTTCGCATTTGATTCGTCTAATTACAAAAACCGCGTTTCATTGCACGAGTAATAAAATTTCAAAATGTTTTATGCAACGTGTATAAAAAATATAGTCATAAAATACTTTTGCAGCTGTTCGAATACTTTCGTGAGAATCGTTGAAAAACAATTTGACAGGACGATCCTTTCTTTCGATTCTTGAACACAGAAAATAGAAACTTTTGTGCACTCTAATCGTCGATGACAGTCATTGCACAGGATGTGAGATAAAAATTAAAATTAAATCACGAGACTCGGGTACTTTTCGAAGTTTTGGTTCGAAGATAAACGTTTACACGTGTTAATTCCCGTGCCTCTCTTCGGTAAATTAGCCAGACGAGTATCATTCAACGAGCTGCCGCGAAAGTTTCCCAACTTTTCGCACGGGGAACTTTGCTTGCGCGGGAGAGTCGAGAAATTTCAAAGACACCTCGATGTCTCGTCGCGTTTGCTTCGAATTCTGGGGAAAAAAGGCCCGCGAATTTGAAAAATCCAACGGGGGCTGCGGATTTTTTCGCGATAAATATCGTTAAAATCGAGTGTCGTGCATAATGTACCGTGTATGCATAATACGTAACGCGCGAAATGATATTGGAAAATTCAGTGGGTCGAGCGTTATTAATTATTTCAACATCGTTCTATACAATCTCGGCAACACTGACTGACTCTTTAATCCCGACGTGTTAATAATCCAAGCACACCATTTGTTACGCGCGTTTGAAGTATACTTATCGTCATTGAATCGTGATACCTCGCGCGTTAATAATCCAAATGTACCATTTGTTACACGCGTTTGAAGCACATTTATCGTTCCTTCGCGTCACCTCGTATCGAGGCATCCTGTCGGACATTTCACATTTTGAAAACTCTCTCTCCGTTTCTCTCGTCGGAATGTTGAAAGCACAATAGCACAATTTTAATTTCGTCGCATCTGGCCGTCGAATTAGGATCAGACGGTGAGGATTTCGGCACTACGTTGAGAATTTCATTCTTGTTCTCGTGAATTATTACAATGGCGTTGCACATGAAACACTGGCACGCGATTGTATTTATTGTAATACGTGACGCTTACATGTTAATTAATCAGGTTCAAGTGTATTAAATTTAACAGCACCTTCGTACGACCATGGAAATTTAATGCTGCGAGAATGAAAAATACAAGTTAAATATTAATCAAACGAAGGTATTGAATGTGCGTGCAATTCTGCTGTTTCAAATTGAACGACAAACCGAAGCAACAAATAAAGTCATGTAAACGAAGTTCTCGTCCAACTCAACATTTATTAATTCTATTGCCAAGAAATTATTATATTTTTGTAATTTTCAATTCTTGCCAATATGAATACAGTTCCAATTTCAATCGGAACACGTTTTTCTTTCATTCTCCGTCGCGATCCGTGTTCGTCTCGGACAAATAAAATTAACCGCTAGTAATTACGTTTGAAACTTGGAAATAATATTACGCTCCCTCCGACGAGAATTTAGAGCAATTCTAAGGGAGAAGAGAAATATTAGTGCGATCGCCGTTTGTCACGTAAAATCCAGCCAGCGTCTATGCACGATCGACGCAATTGCACACGCAACAATATTCGTCCAGTGACCATGCATCTTTCCGCGTGAGATCGATAGCCAGCTCGAGTCCCTAGCGGCGACTAATTACGCGACTTCTTTTTTCGTTCGACACGACGCGCTCGTTATGCGGTAGCTAATTAGTTTCCTGAACGGCGTCTGCCGGAGGAGAACGAGAAGAAAGGGAGAGTGTGTGTGTGTGTGAGAGAGAGAGAGAAGGGGGAAAAATGCTCGCGGAGAGAGGGTGTGTGTGTGTGAGAGAGAGAGAGAAGGGGGAAAAATGCTCGCGGGACATCTTAACTCGTGATAATTATAACGTGTGTGTATGGTGGCATTCAGAAACCGGCGGAACGTTGACGCGGTTCGTGAGCACGCGCCAACTTCAATAAAAACCACGAAAAAGCTCGTCTAACGACCGGTCGTCTCATCAGAAACTCCCGCCTCGTCAAAGAGCGAACCAGACCAGATACGTTGTTCAATGAGCGTGCACTCACTTGGTTATTTACGAGTTCTAATCCATTTTCGCGAGATTTCTCGCGTATTTTCGGCAAGTGTGATCAAATTATGGAAATTTCTCGATATATCTGGGATTCTCAGCTTATCAATTGCTATTTGGAAATCATCGAGCATGCACGCACGTCAAATTGTTCAAATTATAATCGATTCGCGGGTTTTTGGAATGAAGAATGGGCCAAACTTGCTTCTTTCGAAATGTAAGAGGAAACTGATTTCACTAGTTTTAAATTGAAGCTAAGGTCAAACGTGATACTTTTCGTTACGTTTTAAAAATTATTTCTTTCAAACGTTGACCGCCAGAGCGTTCGCAAATTTATCCATTTATTTTTACCTTTTTATTTATTTATGCTGTTGGGAATACTTTGGACGAAAGAGTTACGTTTTACAACTGGTCAGTTCAATTATTAGCTAACTATAACTGGAATTCAGAGACACTTTGTTACATTCAATTCTTTCAATTCTTTCGTATCAATTTTGTTAATCGATTTTGCAGTGTTAAAAATGAACAAAATTCGCCCTGTTAAAACGACTATCGTTTCGCGGCAAATTTAACAAAATTTTCCAACTTTTGTTCGATTCGATGGTTATAGCGTGTAAATTCTATACAGATAGACGACAGGAGTCTGATTCTTCTTCTTATCGCTTATTGTTCGTAATGACAAGTAAATTTCACAGAGGAGATAAAATATGGAGAAAGAAATTTCTCTAGAAAATATTATTGAAATCGATCCGCCAACTCTGTATATTGCGCATGTACTGGCGACACAACACAGCCGGCAGGAATTTTATCCGCGAGATCTTCGTAATAACAATAAGGAGTTTTCGTCGCAATAAGCAAAGTTTCGATTGTCCGGATCTGGCCAGGCATACAGCGCGGCTCGAAGTTGCGGTCTCTCGCGACTCGATTTCGTTCGGTGAGATTGAATATTCCCGAGAGTTTGGTCGTTACGTTACGAGCCCGGCAGCTCGTTGGCGGAACGCGACGCGGGCAAAAGCGCGCCGAAAGGAAATTGTAAACGTTTGCGGAATAATTATCGTGCCATTGGGCTCACTTTCTTCCCAACTTCGCGATCTTTTCGCTGCACGAGAAGCGACGGGGGCCGATTCCTGCGAAATGAGTTAGTTGGCTCCGTCAGTAAATAGCTGTGTTTGCTGCGAGGAAAGACACAGAAAACTTTTAAGTAAATTTGATACAGTGGCAAACTTTAAAAGTGTGACTTTTTTTTGGAGAACTTTGAATTTAGGAAATTTTAAATTTGGGAATTTAAATTATTATCAAATTACTAATGAATTTGGGGGGAAATTTAAATTTTAAGGCGAACTAAATGATATATCTTTTAAATTTATAATTTTCGTGCATGAATAAATAAGGAAGTAAGTTTTTAAGTAAATGTGGAACAATGGCAAACTTTAAGGGTGAGTTGTTTTTTGGAGAACTTTGAATTTAGGAAATTTTAAATTATTATCCATGTAAAAATTAATTTGGCGGGAAATTTAAAGTAGTAGCAAATTTCAAGATGAACTAATAGTTTTCTTAAATTTATAATTTCCCGAGTTCTCTAATTTTAAATTTCTCTCCTTTTGTAAGTTTGCTTGTTGCAACAGCAGGCACAAAGTAAACTTTTAAATAAGTTTGGAACAGTAGGAAATTTCAAGGGTGAATTTTTGGAGAACTTTGAATTTAGGAAACTTTAAATTGTTATCAAAGTAAACATTAATTTGGTGGGAAATTTAGAAAGAGTGAGTTTTCAGACAAATTAATGATTTTCTTAAATTTATAATTCTCCGAGTTCTCTGTTTTTAAATAGCTCTTTTTTCATCAAACATCAAATATTCTATTTGATTTTCGAATTTTAAATGTGACATTTTATTTGAGGGACGCGGAAAATATTTCAGAGTTTCGTTTCTTAAATATTTCATTCGTCGTATATAATACATTATTGCTGGGAATAATCATCCACATTCGGAAAATACAATATTTCAATTTCCAGAATAATAATTTTAAAAATTCCTACGCAAGATAATACCGCTATTTGTTATTATTCACCTTCAATAAGTTAATTAACTCATCTATTAAATTAAATTAATTAGTTAATCCATTAATTTAATTTACCTGTTGATTTTATTTGCCGTGTAAAACTCTCGCAAAAGTTCTACGAATGTTCTCACCAGCTTCACAGTTTATTCAAAGTAATTTTTCAGTCAGTCGGATCCACCACCAACAGTACTGAGAGATTTCTTTTTAGCGGTGTCAAAGCGACGAAAAGCAAAATAATCTGTCGCTTACTTCTTTGAAACAGCGCAATACATTTCCAGAGGCGAATATGGAATAAATTATTCCTTCTACGATTGCCTTAGAAGCGGATCTACGAGGTATAATAAAGGGTCCGATAAAATTGTCGAGGAACCACTATCGAAAAATGAGAATAACCGGACGAATTATAATCGAGTAATTCGTGGCAGAAAGATGTCTTTTAAAAAAATATGTCCGAAATATTGACACAACTTTTGTCTCCAGAAAAATATTTGTATCAATTTTTAACTGTGTGTTTCTCTCTTTTATCTATATTAAAATCGCCAGAATCGAAAATAAATGGCGAATGGAGCCAAAATATACAGGAATATTAAAATTGAAGAGGAATATTAAAATTCGCGGAGCAGAAGCTCTCGATGTTAAGACCTCCGATAATGAAAAATTTCATCATTTGCGGGAGAGCTCGCCTAGTTAAATAGTTAAATGCTAATTCGTTTGATTTCGGAAGGAATGCAATTTTGGGCGAAATTTTTCGTGCGAAAGAATAAAACTCTTCCATGGTTTATAAAGAGCAAAATAGTCTGGTAAAAATTGCATTTTAATTTTAAAATGACCAATTGAACCTAATTGGATTATAAGTGGATTTTAAATTGATCGATACTGTCTTTAAGAAAGGCATACACTGAGTGTTTTGTCAACGATAATTTCATTTCGTCTCATCGATTTGTAAAAATGATTGATTCTTCAGAGTAAATTCAACGTATGAATAAATTTTGATCTAAATTGGACTTGGAATAATAGACGGTGAATTTTTCTGGGGTAAATTTAATAAAATATCTAAATTTAATTGTACAAATAAAACATCTAATTCCGAACAACAGAAACAATGAATAAAATATTCCAATCTAAATTTCAAATATCATACGAATGAAACACCATTCTACAAACTCACTGCAACAAACTACTTAAAATACGCCACTTAAAATAAGTAACATAACTTAAAATAAATAAATAACATTTCACGGCAGAAAGAAATTGATAAACGTCGCCCAGTGCATAAGTTGTCTCGTGGAAATGCTGGAATTACGCAGAAGCGAATGATCAGATAGGAAGCGCATACACGTTGTTATGAATGGTCTATCGACAGTCCGTAAAAGTCTATTGCTGGCTAGGCCGACTTTGTTCGATAATCGATACAGAACTTTCACGTGGCATCGTTTTTCTTTTTTTTCTATCGGATATTCGGATATCCTGATTATCCGTGCGAACTGCCAGTCTAAGAACTGACGTTTGTCAAAAAAAAAAAGAAAGAAAAAAGAGAAACACCTCGTTTCCGTTAAAATCGCGAAGAAATTGCCAAAGTTGCGCGTTTCATTAAAATTCCATCTCTCTGGCGAGAGAACGAGGATAGAGGACATTTTTCATTATTCTCTCGATATGTTCACGCTGTCGAGATTCAATCTTCGTCTGCGAACGTCGTACGTTCGCCCCGGATTACCATAGAATTAGAGTTCGATAGACTTGGATAGCAAAGTTTCGGAAAAACAAGGCCAGCAATTTCCTCTCGCTCACCCGAGGGAAAATGTTGGCGAGGATGTCGATGTATGTATGTATGTATAAAGAGTCGACGGCGACGTTCGAGGACATCGGCAAACAGAATTCCATTGGCGTTGGTAACTTCAGAAGCAATTTGTCCCATAAACGCGAAAGCGGAAATGAAGAAGACCAGGCGTTCTGGTCGACGAATGTAAATCGCCGTCACGCTACCAGCGAACCCGCGGATCACTCGTTTGGCCGAGTCGAATTAAGTGTCAAAATGTCCGTCAAATTTCAAGCACGAGGCTTTCGAATATTTCGTGAGGAAATTTAAAAAGTTTAAAAAGAAATTTAAAGATTTCTAGAATTTTCAGAATTGCACGACTTTTAAAATTCCGGCCGCGTTCCTCGCGTTTGTTTAAAGGAATATATGAATACTGTGTGTGAAACTCGGGGAAGTTTCTACGAGTGTTCGAATAATTCGCGATGTCAAGAAGATTTATAGCAAAAGTGTCGAAACTTTGTGAAATGAACGAGGAAAATATTGTCATAATTTTGCATTCGTTCAAAAGAATATATAAATAATAAAATTCAACGTGTATGACTGTTTGAATAGTTCGTACACCAATATAATTTGAATAACAAAATTGCACGATTATACCCCAGTATGATTCGTCTCACTGTTCTAGGAAATGAAGACGAGTTTTTTGCCATAAAATTTTATTGATATACAAACATTTAAATCGATAGAAAACAAATTACAGACGCGATCGCTGAGTACCAGACAACGCCACTCCTACTCGAGGTCTACGCCACGCCCCCTCACGAATCACGTGACCCAAATTAACC
>KQ435735.1:2528872-2540371 GCA_001276565.1 Melipona quadrifasciata
AGAAATGCGTGTGGTTCACGTGCATCCCGTCGCGGTTGCTCGATTTACTCGAATAAGTCCGATTTCCATTGATTAAACGTCGCACAAGCAATCGTTCATTTCCTCCCTTTTGATTATCGGCTAAACGGTATTCTAATTAACTAAACGTTCCCCCCTATTCTCTCTCTCTCTCTCTCTCTCTCTCATACATACACACACACATTACGACAAACACGGCAGAAGCTGACAGAGTGTTGCAGTTGACAACTCTGGCCAGCAGCCGCAACGACCGCGCGTGTTATCTTTTCGAGCCTGGTACAGGCTGTTTAACGTTTGTTGTTTTCAATTAGATCGTCTGCGTGTCGTGTGCCTCTCCCCCGGCCAAATGCAACACCGCCGCCTATAATTAATGAGTCTGAACGGGGTTAACTAGCCGCGTTAAATTTCACAGCGGCGAATCTACTATTTCGAACAGGTTGATCCTCGGCCCTGTAATCACGAACGTTCTCTCATCATTCTTATGATCGATTTTGCTCGATGAACTCGCCAGATTGTGTTTTTTGCCGAAATTGTTTTGGCTCGAATTGGATTTTCTTTTTTTTTTTTTTTTTGGTCTTCATTGATAGTTTATTTTAATTTATCAACACTGGACCATTTTATTAATTTATAGAATCATTATTTATTAAGTTTAAAAAAAATCATAGAAATTTTATGTACAATATTTGTGAAAGGATATTTTTAGAGCCTCGAATGATTTTTTATAAAATATCGTACAAGTAGGAACTTTGTTGTGTTATAAATGCGTTACTGAAAATTTTCTCTTGTAGTGTTGAAGCAGCTTTCGAATGTTTTATTGAAAAATAAGAAGAGTTGAGGTTTGAATAAATCTCGATAACGACTAAACTTATTCGCACAATTTAAGATTAGGTTGCACAATTTTTAATTTAATAAAATTTGAACACTGCACTTGCATAACATTTTACGCTATTAATTAGCAACAACGCACATACTTCAAATTTCGTATCTGTGAGCAATGTATTCACACAACTAATTGTAAGGAAATTTCATACTGTGAAAATGAAAAGTATGCAGAATCCGCTGAAAAAGGAGCCTTTATCGAGAGAATAATAAAATTTACAATCAAATCGAAATAAATTTCATTTTTTACTGTAACAACGCTTCAATATTATGCGAAATTAAAATCTCGAGCTTGAAATTATATTTCACCAACAGTATTATAAATTTTGCGACAATCACCAGTATACATTGACGCTTTTCTTAATTATTATAACTAGAAATTTTTAATAATTAGACGGTTTAATTTAACATCTGTGTAAGAATGCATTGCGTATAAATAAAAGAATTGAGTAATAAATAACCTGACAATATTAATGTACAATTTAATTGTAATGCACATTAACTATATCAAAGCACAGATTATTCGCTTTAGCAGCAGTAAGAGTAATATTAAAAATTCACGTCTCAGTGAAAAACAATGCTGACACGCAAACAATTCTCAGTCCGAGTTCTTGCAAGAGACCATTGTCTTTGTCGTAAGTATTGTTTGCAAGCGATCTGTTATCTCGTAATTAGCTCGCAGCGGTAATTAGTCCGCTTTGAGAGCAACGCGGCTCGCAATCAGTGTGTATCAGTGTGCAAATCTTGTTTAATATCAATCCGCGAGGATAACCTTTTCCCACGCTGACGTTATCTCGTTTGAAGTAAGAAACTGTACGAGTTAACTAAAGTAAGAATAAATGTAACGAAACTCGCGTTTCATTTATAAATTCAAAGATTTGCAAGCCTGAAACCTTTTGTTTATTCAACTTACGACTGAATGAAATTTTGCCATTATTAACTATCGTCAGTTGGACGATACAATTATAGTTTAATGTTGTACACGGTAAATATAGCATAAAAAGTTACGAAAGAGAGGAGAATTTTATGAATCGAGATTGTGACAGTTCATTCGAAGAGAACTAAAGATTTGAAAATCCCAAATTAATATTTAGTAACTTGATATAAAATGTTAAAACTATAAAATGGATGTTTGCAAATTTTTCGTTGCTGGACATAATCTCCACTTTATATATTTTTACATGTTTGTATGATATTCAGCCGAAAAAAAAAATATATATATATATTTTTTTATTTTATTATTTCTTTTGTTTCCTGCTGTTTATTCACAAAATCCGAACGATATTTACTGTCAAAACACTTAAATTTAAGCAAAATTTATTCTTTGCTCGTCTAAGAAAATTTTGCTAATTACTGCGTGGAAATATTGAAAATACAGAGTGTCCTAAGATTTTTGAGCAAGGGTGTACAGAGAGATAGAGAGCCTTGCAAGGCGGCTCTGATAAACCACAGCGCCCGCGAAATGAAAACTGCACGCTCATCAGTGCCGGGGCAGGCGCGTGTGTCGGATTAAAAAATAAATAGGCTTGCCGGTTCGGAGCCGATAGAAGAGGTCGAAATTACTTGCAAGCTGGCGATATCGGAGCAAGGCGAGCGGAAAAGTCAAAAGAAAAATGATCGAGCGTAGGGATTAGAACAGCGAGGGCTTTACAAACGTTGTTTACCTTCAATTTTAAACCGGAGCTGATACGCAACACACAATTGGAAATACTTCTCATGAAAATTTAAATTTATCGAACCTCTGATACCAGAATGCGAAACTCTCTCTCTCTCTCTCTCTCTCTCTTTTTTTTTATATCGTTTGTTTTCAGCTCCGTGCACACTGGCAAACACACATACACGATAGGCGATAACACGCACAGAGAAATGGACCTCAACGAGACTTCAAACGAGAAATCGCGGAACATAAATTTCCACCGAGAGAAAAGAACAATGAGCGAGGTTCTTTTTGTGGCATTTTGTGGACGGGCAAACATATTTGACGTCGAACGCGGAGGATGTATTATATTTGCAATGACTCGAGAGATACATATCTGCCAGCTAGAGTGGAAACGCGAATGTTTGGTGCTTGAAGCTTGGATTGTTCCGCTATTTCGCGTGGAAATGAAATTTAATTTGAAGTCGCGGAGATCGGTGAAATTTAAACAACGAATCAAAGTTAGTGAAACTGAAGGTACTCTTTCTCGTTCTCAGTGGAATTTTATAACATTATTTGAAATATATTCTATTAATATTAATTTATTATATTATATTGACGACGATTGCTATTGTTTCTCTCGACAGCGACGAATGTTACTCTCGATTAAAATAAGACGAACATCGTCGGCGAGAAGAATTTGAAGTAACACGAATGACTATGATGTGCTCATTTAAATTTGAAGCAATTTGAACCAATCGCGTGAAAGTCGAGTAAAAATTACAGTTTTCAACAGTGGAAATGAAATTGTGTACATTGCAAATTAAAATTGGTTAAAAAGTCAAAAATTTTAAGAAAATGTGTGTGTGTGTGTGTGTGTGTGTGTACATATATTCTTAAAATTTTTAACTTTTCAACCAGTCTTAGTTTGCAGTGTTTACAATTTTACTTCCACTGTTGAAAATTATATTATAATTTTACAATATATATTAGACGAGTGAAATGAAAATGCAGAATAAATTATGAGATCAATTGAAAATTTCAAAGTTCCAAAAAATATGCCATTTAAACAAGATCCAGAAAAAAGAAAGTGCAAAGATAATACTTATTTTTTGCAAAGATAATACTTCAGTTTATCTGATCGAAATTCTTTCAAAACGTTGAAATTTAACAAAATTCCGGCGAGTGCCGATCATTGCCGATTTAATCGCGAGCAACGTTATTTACAAACAGTGCAAACAACTTGACGCAACGATCCAATCCGCTCGTTGTTTCAATATTCACGACGTGTTCCAGCTTTGTACCAGTTAACGTAACCAAGTTGGAGTTTGCAGACGGTGTGAAACGATTCGGTAAAGAATTTACACCGCCTTCGCCGCCACCTATTTTTATAACAAAGCGATGCAACGAAGTATCGATTCTTCGGGTAAATAGGAGGACGTTGGAATCTTGCGGGCAATTTACATTAAGCTGCAAGTTCTTGTTACCGCGTTGACGTGATCGTGTCCAAGTCAGCCTCGCCCCTGTCGGATTGTAAGTGAGGAACAATTCGCCGACCCGCGCGATTTCTTCACGATACCAAAGTTCACGCACTCGACGACCGCTGAATACTTTTGCCGGGTGTTTACGCGAAACCTTCTCGATTCTTATTGAAAAAGTTTCGTGACGTGACACGAGCTGCTTAAATTTAAGATCTTCTCTTATAGACACGAAGGTAATATATTCGTAGAATCGACATTTTCAACTATTTCAAACGATTCGATCCAGTTGGCTTCTTTTTAAAGAATGACAGCTATATTGCGTCAGTTTTTCTCAAGTAGCAAGTAAGAAAGCTAGGATAATACTTTCGTTTTCGAAAACATTGAGAAATTTTTCTCGTGGTCAAATCTATCACGGTCTTGAAGATTCGAGTCTTCCTTTTACGACTAAAAATTGGCTCTATTTATTCTCGACATTTTAGTGAACTCGGAACATTGGAGTTAAATGACAAAGTGTCAGGACGTTCAAAGTTCGATAAAGTTCAATGAAACATATCGTACAGTTTTGAAAGACTGACTTGATGACTTCGATCTTCACGACTGTGACGGATCTAGTCACGAAGAGAATTTTTCAATAATCTTCGAGACGATTAAATTTTCGCGAAGTTTAAACAGATTAAAATATCACGGTATAAAAATTTTTCATCGAGGGTTGAAATACTTTTCTCCACCTCCGCCTTGTTTGAGACGCCAGTTATGCACAAGAAATATTATTTATATAGAAACTATTTTGTAATTGACATTACAGAAATTTCACGAATAATTGTACGATTCTCGTCGATAGATATTTTTAGTTTCAAGCAGTCGCGTATCAATGTTCCCTTCCATTCGAGATAAATTTATTGCACACATTTCTGAACAGTGATTTTAAAAATTTACATATGAATTCTCGTCGAACATTTTTATTTGATTCCGAATCAAGGAAAGTTTATCAAAGTTTATATCGTATTTAATTTTAGTTACGGTTTATAATTCGGTGTGTCAGCACGTTAAATAAAGAATGGCCGTAATATCTTTAAAAATAGATTACAGGAGTTTGTTTCACGCGTTCCAGTCCATTCATTTTTTACGTTATATAATCGTGGGTAATTTTATACGCGTTTAAGTGTAATACACGGCTCGTGTCGTTCGTGAAAAATTCCCTCGCTAAACGTACATTATATTTCTTGGCTAACACACGTGCCGCACTCGCATACATATTAACCATGGTGTGCAGATGCAAGATGTCGGAGAATGAGAAAATTATTCAAAGCGTTTTGTGTTGCTGCGAGAAGTCTGTCGGTGATATTAGTTGGCAATCGAGTTTTATGATTTAATTCCATCATTTAATTAACTACGAAGAAAATAATAATGATGTTTTATACACGTGTTCCAATAATACAGAGTATCACTGACTGTGAGAATCTTAAGCGATAGTTTTACGTTTCTTCTCGGAATCACTGCCTAGACTCATCATCTCAGTGGGGGGCTGATGGCAGCGACTCCTTACCCCAGACGCTTGTTATAACTAAACCTACTAGGCTGGTTCGCACACCACCCATCCTAGCGGGGTTCCGCATACTCTGCTTGCTTAACGTCGAAGATCGGTAGGACATCGACGCTAGGCGCGCAGCCACTTGCGGCTTGTGCTAGTCGAGTGTTCGAAACCCGTATTTGAGGAATCCTAGGCCGCTACAATAGGAAATTCGAAGGCACCAGAAAAAAACAAAGTATTTATTTATTTAAGAAAGATATTACTTTTTTCGAAACTGTAGTACTTTTGTAACTGATCTATAAACTATGCAACAATGAGATAATATAATTTTGTGTCTTCAGATTTCCTATAAATGTGGTATAAAAGCCCACAGACCAGTTATGAATAGTTAATGAAATTGGAGGAGCTTTTCGTTAAAAATTCTGCTAAATAACACCACAGTAAACTATTGGATACTGATGATTTATCTCAGCGACCATTTACAGGTGTACAGATAATAAAAGTGTGTCGATAAAAATTTTTACAGAGCTGCATCGCTTTTTCCATACTTACATATGTTGAACATTGACTTGAAAAATATTACACTTCGAAGAAACTATAAGAATTAAATTATTAGTTTGCAATCCAAATTATTGTATTTTCGTTGATCTTTTTTTATCCCTAATTATATCAACTATATTTAAATAAATTCTTTCTTAAATAAATTCTCAATACTTAAATCTAGTATTTAAATCTCGAATATATTATATAATCTCTTTTCATTATTTTCGTCTAAATTTATTCTATCAACTCTTTGGAGCATCGTAACAATTTAGCACCTAATAATTAGTCCACTCTGAAACAGATAGTTTGAAAATTCAAAGAACATATCACATTTCACTATATCAAAGGTACACTTTTAAAAATGATTAAATTTTTAACTTCTTTACTGCTCTACGTTCGTTATCAAATTTCTGAATTTTTTATATAAATGATTAATTCTACAAACGGCGTTTTTATTATCCCGTGTGTTTAATAAATTTACCACGACGAGCAAATTCTAGCAAAATATTACAATATCGATTAATGCTAAACATTTAAAGAGTGAGAACGATGTAGATCTTGTCGGGGAGAAAACAATGGCGTAACAAGTGGAGGAAATCCGAGGAGAATTATTTCTTATTATTCGAGAAAAATGACGGTATACCTTGCGTCGGTATTATCGGTAATAGTTTTTTTCCTCTAATGGAGGGGAAAGGCTGGGTAGCGAGAGAAATATGTACCGAGAGAAGCGAAAGGGAAAATTATTGTTCAACCGCACGCTTTTTGCTGCTGTTGAACATATTCAAACACAAGCGAACAATTGTAAATTATATACGTTGATGCTTTTGGCAATAAACGCGCACAGTGTTCGCGTTATAGTTAACAATTTAGAAGCTTCTCTTTTGGGAACAGAGGGTGGATAATTCCAAGTTTCTACTAACTTTCCTTTCTCGACGAAATATCCTCGTTACGCGTATCTTATCTCGTTGTAACTTAACCAAACAACGCAATTAACTTTAGTTTCCGTTGGTACGTTTATCACTTTGATGTGTCTTTGCATAATGTGCGGTTAGGTGTATTGGAATTTACAATGCACGAAATTACTCGGATATCGTATACGTTGTAACGCGAATATTTGTATTTAATCATGTTAAAACGCCATTCGTGCGCGAATGCTGTTGTGGGATCAGTAACTTTGAAATTTGAAATTACATTCCAAGTTTAATTATAGAATCTCATCGATAATCATGCAAAGTGCAGTGGTTTCCGCAATGTACGAAATATGAATATTATCTCCAAGTTCAATCTAAATATTACAGAATATTAATATCTAGATTAAATGTCTCATTTGGGTTAATTAATTATGATCTGGGTGATACAAAATAACAAAAAACTGCGACTTGTACCCCAGTACGATTCGTCTCACTGAGAGTAACTGTAACCAGTGAGTAACTGTGCAACCATTTGAATCGATACAAAACAATGCCACTCCTACTCGAGGTCCCCACGCCCCCTCACGAATCACGTGACCCAAATCAACCAATCGCTAATTTTCGTTGCATCAGCGTTGCACCTGAAGAGGCCCGATTTTTTGGGTTACCCCCGCTAAAATCACTTTCAGTGATGAAGAATCCGTCAGATGGATATATTTCGCTCACATAAATATTTCCCAGAGAGAATCTCCTCCTACAATTTCACGCAACCTTAAATCATACAGGCGATCAGTCAGTCCGGAGATCCATCAAGATCTAAACAAGAAATAAAGGAACCAGCAATCACCGGCAAACGCCGCCGGCTTTTCCTACTCTCCCAGTGAAAATAGC
Organism: Melipona quadrifasciata; assembly: GCA_001276565.1. NCBI lineage: Eukaryota > Metazoa > Arthropoda > Insecta > Hymenoptera > Apidae > Melipona > Melipona quadrifasciata. The sequence continues at coordinate 2,536,763 of KQ435735.1, forward strand.
CTGCACATTGCGGCTGGCTTGTGACCGGTGATCCCTCCTATAAATTTGCCGGATTACGAACCCACCAGCCCGAGGTCGGTAGGTGATGGCGTGTCGGTGGAACCGCCGCCTTCGTCGAGCCTCGCTTCAGGAAATACGGGCCGGCCGCGCTTTGTCTTCGGTTAAATGACACGGGGATTGACCGTGTGGCCAACCTCTTTAAAGCAGCCGGCCGATAAAACGGCGAACTCGAAACAAAGGTGCAACTATCGAGGCACCGTGAGGCCGATCGGCCACAATCCGGAGTGGGCAACTGCGAAATCATTGAAACCGTTTCGCCTTTGTGCCCTTTCAGTCCCGTTCTTTCCTTTATTTCACGGCCGTTTCGTTTCGTTTCGTTTCGCCGTCGTCGGGGCGCTGATATTTACGTACGAAAAAACGCTTTTATACCAGGGGCACTGTGCTCAATGCAGCGACGAAACGAACGTTCGAAGATTTCGGTGCAACTTTCGCGACAAGGAAAATTCTGTGAAATTAGAAACTTTGTCGAGACGCGAGTTCGTGCGAGGGTTGGTTTCATTTCTGATGTACTGAGAAATGGTCCCAGGTGCGAGAACATCCCCTTTGACTTTTCGTATTCATCCTCTGAACGCTCACGAGTTTCACGGAGCGTCAGTGTTGGAATCAATTTGTTGATAATCTTCTCCATTTACAAGCAAATGAAATTCAAACTGTGAAAGGTTAATCATAGGCTCCAATCGAAACTCTGACAAACTGATAATCATCACGAGTCGCTCACTTGGCAAATTGACGGAGCCCAACGTGTAATCATCGAGTCGCTTATCCGTATATCGTTGAAAATCGTCGCAAATTAAATTGATCGAAATGATATCACACAGATTGAAATTAATCGGAAATTGTTGTAACGTTATAATTGGAAATCTGACGACCGATAATCGTCATAAATCGTTCATTTGATACATCGACGAAAGTGATTGATGTCGATTAATTTATTTACACGATGTCGTGGAGAGTACGCTTGGAAATGCTCATTGGTTGGAAGGAGTTGCGAGTTGGCCGATCCCATCTCTAAGAACGGCATAGGCTGATGGTTGTTCGTGCAGCCATTTAGGATCGCTACGTAAGCGTGTGCAGAGACCCGAGTCAAAGTTACGGTCTGCTGTTAATAATCACATTAAATAGACATGCAGATACCGTGGCTCGCGCTTCCCCTTGGGCCGCCATCGTGGAATTGACTTTTTAATTAAACGCGCACCGCTCATCGGTCAGCTCGCGGTCCTGGATTAACGAATTTATTGGCAAATCGTGTTACACCCGGCGCACGTGAATGTTGGCTAATTAAAGCGTAACCCGTGACTTAGGGGTGTTGGAATTTTATCGAGTGATAATTTATGGTTGCTCGAGGGACCAGCTCGATTTTAAATAGCGCTACGCGATGAAGTTTCTCGTATTTCTCTAGACTTTGTCGTTCGTTTGTTGTTCGTAAATTGACAAGAAAATTAATTCCTGTCGCACCGGAGCAAAATTTCGCAATAATAACAATGATGGCTGAATATCCGAGTGAAATTCTATCTAGGACAGAATAATAAAGATCGACGAGACTGTAACTTATGTAAACGGCTAGACTTACGTCGCATTTCGAAATTTCAAAGTAGCGAATAAAACATTTGAATTCAAAAGGCATTTACAATTGACCTAGTTTTATTATGAAAGCACAGAACTAGTTTTTACATCTTGTAGATGTAACGTGCATTCAGAAATTAATGAATTGGAATCTTCGGACTTTCAAGAAAGGTTTTTAAATGATTCATGTTTTCAGAAATGCATCTTTTAATTTGAATTTGGGAAATCATTAAATCTCTCCATTGCAAAACTTACTTCTCGTTCAAAAATTAAATTATATTTTTATCACTTGAAAGATACTCCAGCGATCATTTCTATTTACATTTAGCGGTTAATAAATTACAATCTTTTATTTCTGCATTTCTTTACAGAAAAGACATATATATAACGTTTATAATTAGTACCTGCATGATGAATTTAGAGGCAAATAAATTAAAATCTTGGGTTTATATTAGGAAAACATTTTTCAGTCGTAGAATAGTTTGTAAAACTTCTCCCTGATATAAGTATGCTAAACTTAAACTTGTTGCAGAAAAACTCTAGAATCCGTAGAAACAAATGGAATGATTTTTAAAATTGAAAATGTCGAGTTTTTAAATCTTTCTCTCGGAGTATATCTATATGTTTTATAATTTAAACGTAAACCTGTTCGACAGAGGAATTTCGGAATCATACAGAACTGGGAATAAAACGAAATGTTAAAAGCCACACTAGAAAAGCTGTGCCGTACGTTCGAACGAAAGCAGGTTGACCTCTTCTAAGCAGTAAATTCTCTAAAATAATACAGAGAAAAGGAAGAAAACGTATCTTTCGAAATAAAGCTGTCGCAAATATTAGATGACAAAAAGGAATATCTATCCATACGAAGTATTTTATTTTGAATATCTTGTCTCATTTATTACACAAACAACCATTATAACAGCTTGTTATAATTCAAAATTCACGTAAATGGAAGGCAATATCGAACCGAGAGCAAATTGCAATTTTCTGATATTAGTCTGTAGATAATTAACACAATCTGCATAGTACAAACATTATTTCGAATAATTTCAGAAATATATTTTCAAAGATAATCTCAACAACGTTCGGAATAAATTTAACATTAAAAAGAAAATTTTAGGAATTCGGTTGGACAAATATAACTCGAGATACGATTGTCCTCGAAACGAGGAAGACGGGAATACTTTGGGTTAAAATAATTTGGAAGAGGAGTAGAATCTACGAGAATGTAGAATCAGGACGGAAGCGTTCTGCTCGCCATCATCCAGCGGGAGGTCTCAATCGACCTTTGTATCGCGTGACTCTCCCGTTCACCTGGAAGGAATCAGTGATCCGTGCACGTAGCACGGAATGCATTCTGAAATTGTGCGCGCCGTGGTCTGCGGTGGAACGTTCTCCTCGATAGGCCATCGGCGAACGGGTGCATCGCAAATGTCCATTTTTGTTATTTCGTTCGAACGACGAGGGTCGAAGCGGGCCGATATCGGTGTCTCGATATGTAAGTAGACGTCGAGAAGATGTGCACGTGTTACTGGGGACATGAAAGGGAATTTTTACGACGCAATCTGGGATCGCTGCCGCGCATAAAGCCCATGTGTTTCTGCGTGCACGCTGCACGAGACGGGAGTGGCGAATAAATTGAATTATATTCGCGACAGAGGGAAGAGACAATAGACAATCGATCTTTCGCTGCGCTGCGTACTACGATACGCAGATATGTTGGACTTTTATGGGATATTTGTGATGAATTTGATCGAGTGCGTTTGTCTCTGGGAGACAAGTGAGAGGATTTGAAGAGAACCGCGAAGACGGTGGAAGATGTTTGAGGAATTTCGGGAAGAGGCTTTCGGGAATAATCGATTGGTCCGTACGACAAATCGTCGAGAAATTGAAATTACATTGTGAAGCAGGCGAAGAGTATTTAAGAAAGAAACTTTACAATATTATGTTATAAATTATAATTATAATGTTATAAATTGTAATTAG
>KQ435735.1:2547802-2564485 GCA_001276565.1 Melipona quadrifasciata
TGGATTTCGTCGAGAATCACGGGAGGATATTAATCATCGCCTGTGTGATGATTCTCAATAATTCAAGTTAAACTCTGCTTGATAATTCTTAATAATTCAAGTCAATTTATTAAAAAAACTAATTAATTAATTTTCTGCAAGAAATAGTGAAAAGAATTTAAAAGTTTTCTGGGAAAGAAACTCTTGGAATTCGCAGTTTTGAAAAACGAATTCGACAACGTAGAAATATTTGTATTTGCAATATTCTGTACCGTATTATTATACCAAAATTATTATATTACTACCAAAAAAATATATTTATTATTTAAATAACAAAAATAATATTCATTACATATAATTTATTATCGCGTGAAACATTCGCTTGCTGGAAATCCCGAGCCGTAAACTCGCAACACGTGGCGAATCAGTTTTGCGATACCGTTTCGCTCGAATTAACCTTCAATGCATAAAGTTAATTAATGTAATTAGAACGGCTGGTTGCTCCCTTATTCCTAGCAAAGCAAGATTCCACCACGAACACGAATCCCGAATGTTATTCATCGTGTTCTCTCACATTCATTTTTTTCGTTACGCCGACTATTTTGCACATGTGTGTATTTACGCGGCCCGCTTTGTTGCAACAAACAAGCGAGGCTAATGCCTCACATAAAGATTCACGTATCATGACAAAGCGACGAAAGTAATTTTTTACTCGCGAGACGCTTCCATTTTCAAGAGACGAAATTTTATTTTCCCTCGGTTTGCTCTTAACTGTCGAAAAATTGGACTTATTCCTCATATTATTCGTGGTAATATGGTGGCTTATTCCTAGATTAAGAATCGAATAATTTTAATTGCCAATCGCGAAAGTGTTCGAAGGGTATTTTGTGAGTTTCGTATTATACTTTGCAGGTAATATATTATACAGTCAATTATATTATCATCAATCACAGTTTCAACTTATAACTTTAAACTTATATTATGATTTTTTAAACCATCCATTAATAGTTAATAATTATTTCGGAGTGTATTTGTATATTTGAGACTATTGTTCAAGTTATATATTTTCTAATTTTTTATTCATTCTATTGATTTCAAATTTGACAGTCGTATCTCATTATATTTTCCATATCAATGTAAAGTTATGAAACCACAATCTTAACAACCACTTTAAACTTACGTTATGACTTTTGAAACCATTCATTAATAGTTAATAATTATTTCGGAACTATCGTTCAAGCTACACACCTTTGTGTCATATTATATATTTTAATTACAAATTTGTCGTGACTTCTATATAAATTTTTACACTGATTTCAAATCTGACAGTCGCGCCTTATTACAACATTTTTCACGATTAATATGAAATGATTATAACGACATTTCCCGTGATCAGTACGAATTTGTACAAAGTGCAAACAATATAACAATCCTACAGATACACAACGAAATTTCAAAATGTACATACAAAAGCACCCCCGTATATTTGTCAAAATGCATTCGTTGCAACGAACGTTCGAGTAGTTTTCCAGAACGCCGGAATTCAATCGAAAAAAATTTCCGCGAATTTCAATCTGGAAATTGCATTTTCCCGCGCGCCTCGCGCACAGTGCAATCTGACAATTCGCCGTTTATAAATCACTGGGAAGCACGTAGCTTTAGGAAATCTCGAAATCGCGTTTCGCACGACGCGGTGAAAACGAGTTCGATCCAAGACGCGACGCGACACGACGTCGGAATTTCAGTCGAGAGACAGTGCGTACGCTCGAGGAACGTGCGTCCAAGTCGCTTATGCAAGAGGACAATATACTCTGCATTGCAAATGCAGATTCACTTTATTATGCGTTCACAATAGCCCGGCTGCCTAACGACGCTAACAGGGGAGCGCGCATATTTTAGAACGAACAGCCCTGCGAGACGCAGCGCGGTCGCCCGCTTGGAAAAATCGTGGCTTCCGGTTTGTGAGTATCACGCGAGTGGCTGATGTCGAGCCTCTAGCGTGGAAAAATTATTCGTTATTGTTATTCGGGGTCAGTTTTCGTAGCCTAATTTCACTCTGTCAGCTTCGAGATCGTTTCTTCCACTTCGTGACATTTCCTCTTTTGCAGTTTTGCCTATTTTCCTAATTTCTTATTTGAGCTAAAGTCACAGTTTGTTTGTCGCACTTTACACGATACTGATTAATCTTTAATTAGTCTGTAAAAAACTGCACGACTTGTACCTCACTGTACGATTCGTCTCACTGAAAGGCCCAGAAGTAACCGTTCTGACTAGAAAATGAAGACGACTTTTTTGCCATAAAATTTTATTGACATGCAAACATTTGAATCAATATAAAACAAATTATCAGACAACGCCACTCCTACTCGAGGTCTACCCCACGCCCCCTCACGAATCACGTGACTCAAATCAACCAATCGTTAATTTTCGTTGCATCAGCGTTGCACCTGAAGAGGCCAGATTTTCTGGGTTACCCCAACTAAAATCACTTTCAGTGATAAAATAAAAAGACTGTAAAAAGAATAATTTCTTGAAATACAGTTCACGACTTCACGACTGAACGAAAATATAATAAATCGTTTATATTCATAAGAGACACAATCTTCCGAAATATTAACAACTCGCAATTTCTAATATAATTTCACGAAATTCGTTTAATGAAGATATAACAAACAAACTTTGTTTGAATTTTCCGAAATACATGTCATTCCAAAATTGCTCGACTCAGCTGAAAGTTTTAAACTAAGCTACACATTTAACTGTTTGCGAACGTTTAAATTTCGACGAGAATATACCGCGCTCTCCGAAAATCAGTCGAAAATTGTTATTTTATTTTTAAGAGGCTTTCCCACTAAACCACGATACATTTACAGACGACGATAAATTACAAGGTAATGCCAAATACTCGAAGCTACTTACGGTTTATCTAATTCGAATTACCATAAGTAGGGAGTAGTCTTCTCTCCCGGTATCCTATAAAAGAGTTCCAGCAGAGTTTCAATATTTTATGCAGATACTTTCCACAGTGTTTAACTTTGCATTTTGAAAGCTTCTTTAACCGACAACTTTTTCAAACAAGGCGGAACTTTTTAATCCGTACTCGTCCTCTCCATGTCCCGACAGTTTAGTTGTTTGTCGTTCTTGCCATTTTCTAATCGCCGCGCTAATTTATTTCAGATCGAGCTTAGACATTACTCGAATAATGTAACAGTAAAGATGGAAAATTGTCAAAATTTGAACATAATTTAAATATTCTGTTCTAAACTAAAACTGTACTTAAAATAAATCATACAACAATTCAGGTTCGTTTCGAAATTAATTGTTCCTACGTCGAAAAATCAATTCCTAACTTTTCCGCGAAAAGATCAATTTGTCCATTTCCAAAATGAAGATAACAAATCGGTCAAAGTAGTTCGATTGAAATTGACTTATCCACATCTAAAAAGAAAGTCAATTTTCTCATTTCTAAAATAAGGACAGCAACAAATCGGTCAAAGTAATTCGTTAGTTTTACACTTCACAACTTATTCGTTATTTCTCGAGTCGCTAGTAAATTTTTCTCTCCTCCATATTTCCCGAGTTTCCGCGCCTATCTTCTCTCTGTCTGCCTCAGTCGCTGACCTCCTTTTTTTCTCCCCCCCCCCCCTTCCCTGCTCCTCTATCAGCTTACGGTAGCGTTTACCGTTTGTCCAATTTCAACTCCACGTCACGTTCCCATTCCGTTTCCACTTGTAATCCCTTTTTCCGACCCAACTCTCTAATTGTGCCGTGTTTCCAGCGAGGAAACATGCACACAGCCGTGCCGGAAGATCGGCTCCTTACTCCGGCACCGTACACGCATCGCGAATTTTATACGTGCACCCTCTATGCGCGAAAGTCTTGGAGCAAGAGTCGCGCGAAGCCAACGTTGCGCGTTGAAAATAAATCAGAGGATGGAAGACTGATTACTCGTCGTAATAAATATCAGTAGTTGGAAAAGAAATCTCTAAAGAAATTTTTCTTTGAAGAGGAATATACTTCTTGCCTCGTGTCGCGCTTGTTTTGAAAGAAAATCGTAGGAAATTTCTTAACGTCAAAATCACGAAGAGTGATTAAAACGAAAACTTCCCATTGGAGATGTTGAAGCAAAGTGAATAAAGAACTTTGATGATATAATAAAGTTTAAATACACCAGCGTTTATGCATTTTACGGAAAAATCATTTAAATCTCCAAAAATATACCGTTCTGCGTCTATAAAGTTACGAATTGATCATTTTGATTAAAAAGATTCCGTATGACAGTAATAATATTTAATGTGTTCTTTCATATTATTCGAGCCAATAAATTACTATAGCGATCGAAGGGGAAATTCAATGGAAATAGCTTCAAAGAATCTGTAAACGAGTTAGGTAATCATTATCTTCTTTAAACTTCTTCAATGATTTGATATTCTACGTGTCACGAAACCTCAAAACATTAACCTGCCCTGTAATTAGATCGCTCAATTATAATACATGTTCAACATGTTCAATTAAACGAATATAAACAATTTTACAAGAAACTTCCATTATCCTAATCAAACCGAGAACCGGTTTAAAATGCAAAAACTTCCTCCTCGGTGAAAATTTCTTCATCGTTGGAGCCGAGCGTTCACGTGTGTTAATGCATAATGCAGGATTATAAATTGACGTTAATTGCCCCGAGACCGTGCTCCTAACTATTATAAAAACGCCAAAGGTATGACCTACTTAGGCAGCCAGTTACAGTTAATTAAAAGTTACGGGCAGAAAGCAATATTGGAAAAGAAGTTTGCTATCGACATTCATTGCGCGCGTTGTCCATCCTCGGATTGCTTTGCTCCGCTACGATGTCCCTTCTCTCCTTCACGAAAAAGCAAAAAGAAAGAAAACTGCATGACTCGTACCCCAGTACGATTCGTCTCACTGAAAGACCCAGAAGCAACTGTTCTGACTAGGAAATGAAGACGACATTTTTGCCATAAAATTTTATTGATATGCAAACATTTGAATCGACGCACATCAGATTACAGACGCGATCGCTCAGTACCAGACAACGCCACTCCTACTCGAGGTCTACTCCACGCCCCCTCACGATCACGTGACCCAAATCAACCAATCGCTAATTTTCGTTGCATTAGCGTTGCACCTGAAGAGGCCCGATTTTCTGGGTTACCCCCTGTTCTGAAGCAGAACAACCCACGTCGAAACACTCAGGCTAGTTTTCTAGAATACGCTACCCAGCCGAGAAGTTTCAGATGCCATAGCATTCTTCTATTTAAGGGGCCTCTGTCCTACCCTGAGAGGCAGAGTCCGCATCTGGGATGTTTCTTTAAGGGAAAAATCGGCAAAGAGCTTCTTGGCTGGCGCCACATTCGCTCCATATAAAAAGTCAGTCTCCTAGCACGAGACATACAGTCTGCCATAATCGCTCAGTCAATCAGTTCGGTTCTAGACGCGGAGACACCTCTCCCAGACTCAAGTAACAATTGTATACACATCTAGTCAAATCCTACGTCTTAAAAACCTACATTCTTAATAGCGAAGCGGGCAGCATTCCTCAAAGATCACCGCCGTGCTAAGATACCCCCGCTAAAATCACTTTCAGTGATAAAAGGAAAAAAAAATATTCAAAAATTATTTCTGCAATGTGATTTAGAAAGAGGATCTCTCTTTTTGGTACAGAAAACTGTTCGCTCGATTTAAATGAATTTTCAAAAGTAACAATGTGTAACAGTAAAGTAATGTGAAACAGTTGGTGAAAATGTACGATTTTGTAAAACTGTAAAACTTGTGTCAATCGAAAGACCGACTGAAATTTGCATCGAGCCGCGAGAAAGAAAAAGTGTTGCAAGCTCAGAGAGTTCCGAAAAGAAATTAGAAAATTAATTATTTCCTTCGTTTCCAGTGCTGTATCCGGTGTTAATTAAATACTTCCCTTTAAATAAACGTTCTTTCATTTAAATCCCCATTAATTTCTCTAAATTCCTTCCCCTCTGAAATTTCAAACGAATCTCCTTTCCACTTATTCTCGCTGGTCGAGAATAAAACGCCGTTCGAGTCGCTCAAAGGCAAACAATTCAACTCGCGGAGTAAAAAGTCCACGCGAGACGAATTCGCAGTATTCGCAGTATCCGGGAAATTTATTTGGTAAAAATCGGCTCGGTCGGTGAATCACGACTAATTCGTTCCGCCACAAAACGAACGGACCAAAGGAGAATCCCGCTCGCGTGTTTACGCCGACCTTCTCAATGGGAATTCCATCCGACGATGCGTAAAACTCGCGCGAAAAAAGGATTGCACGATCGTTATCCTTCTTTCTCTTTTTTTCATCCGCGTTTCATTCGACGGCCAATCGGTCCAGTCTTTGCAAACTGCAAACCGAATTGATCCCGATTCTTCGTGCTAACGAACGAAACTCTTTGCGTCCCGGGAAGCTTTTGACGCTCTCGCTCCTGCTAATTTTGGAGATACGAGCTTTCCTGAAGGAGAAAGCTTACGTTGCACGTAATATTGCATGTTCTTCCGTAGCGTGTGCTACTCTTAACGTGTGGTATTAAATAATATGATGAATTTCGTGACATTTATCGCGCGGATAATTTTGAAATGGTACTTTAACTGGTTATGAAGGTTATTTGAACATTCAGTCTAAAGATATCTAAATCCAAAAATCAATCTGAAATATTTGATGTGAAACAAATAGGAATGTTTGCGGCGAGCAAATGTGTACGTATCTCACCGAAAGTACGAAAACATTTGAAACAATTTTACTATGATATTTTTACTGAAATATTGGAAATCTTACGCAATCTGACGCGTGTAGTCTAGAAATTTTTGCATTCTCATAAAAAAATTCGCAATTTTTCAACAATTGAAAGTTATTGAAATATCGAAATATCGAAGGTTAAAAAATTATTCTTCATCCTGAGTATCTTCGAGTACCAAAACTGACAATTCTCTAACAATAAATCTAAGACTGAACCAAATAAATAGATATCAAATGACATGCAAGTTACCTAAATAAATTCTCTGTAATATTTTGAAGAAAATACCGTATAATTACAACTCAATTACGTAAAATGAATGATGTTCAATATTTTGAGGAAGGTTGAAAAATTATTCTCCATCCTGGGAATCCTCGAGCGTCAAAACTGCAAAACCTTCAAGTTTGAGACTGAACCAAAAAAACTACCACTTACGTAAAATGAATAATATTTTGTTCGTACGCGAAACTCAAAGTGCAGCGTCGTCCCTCGTCATCCTTTCGTTATCCTGCAACTGATCCGCGGATGTTGCTACGTGAACGGATGTCAGAAATTAGATCAAAGTGTTGCCAGTTTGGTGAAAGTCATCTACACGCCTACATCAGTATACTCTGGCTCGTAATTGTAACTCGTAAAAGACGCTCGTGTCGCAGAGACTCGTGGACGCGCAATATTAGCAGCGGTACGTATCGCACAACGGTCAGTAATTGCACGACGTATGAAAACAAAGCCTCGAAAGCGTGGAAAAATTCATCTCTCGTGCTGAATTGCACGAGAGAATACTACCGTGCGCAACGTGTACCGCGGACAGATAGCAGAAATCCGATCAGCTGCGGACGTGTGTTAAATTCAAACGGGAACAACCCAAGTGGACAAACACGCGTGCACCCCCTTCATTTGCAAACACCCGCGGCTCAGATAACGCAATTTCGTCTTCTGAATTAGATTTTCTAATTTCGCGCGCGTTCGCGCGAAACAACGATCGCGCGAGGAAAGTAATTCCGCAGGAATCGTCGAAATTTGAGACAAAGGTGCAGGAATTTCCCACGTGAAAGTCGAATTTAGAAAATTTGTACTCGTGTAAACGAACGATGTGGGAATTTGTAAAAATTGTTTCTTCGAACGAGTTTGAAAATCGAATTTAATAATTTTCGCACGAATTCGTATAATTATTAAATATCATCTTCTCGATTTCGCGATTTGTTCTTCCAACATTGGAAACTATTCGAAACTTCACTAATAATACCTCACGATTCACAAAAACAACCAAAGAAATTTAAGTTATAATTTGAAACGATCTGTAATTAACTCTCAATTAAGAATTCAACGATCAAAGCAACGAACGACAACGGCGCCTAGCAACCGACGAACACTCGACACCCTCGAACTAGTTCTTCTTCGTTATTCCGATAAATATCACCCTCCAGGTTCGCAGGAAGGCGTGACATTTAGCCAAAGGGTATTTCAAGTTGCCGTTATTTTAACTATTGGATCTAAATCAAACGACACTGGACAGCTAGACAAGTCCGCCAACTAAATTGCTGTTTTAATACGAGACGCGTTATTAAGTTTTCAACTGTGTAGTTGCTCGTCTTCCAATTTTTACCTTCGATCGATCGGTTCAACGACAGGAGAGAGAAAAAGAGAGAGAGAGGGGAGGGGGGTAAGCTGAGATCGAGGCTGTAATTAAATGGATGAAACTACCAGTGGAATCTGTATGGTCGAGCCGAGAGCACTCTTCACGCGAGTCATTAGGTTGCCAAGCGGTCGTGCGCCTCGCTTTTCATCTCTTTCGACTAGTCTCTTCGAAGCAACGAGGATCAACGTGACGGTGCGTCTTCGAAACGAAGTCTCTGTTTCGAAGACGAATGACAATTGAACTTTACTTAGAAAACCAAAGTGTGGAAAGAATTTCAATCGGTTGCTCCTGAATTTTACAGATTTTCTCGATGATTTCGAGTTTGATTCGGTTCTTCCTTAGGGGTTAAAATAAATCATCGATATTGACGTTACGAGTGTTTCGAGTTTTTCGAAATTTCATAAAATTGCATAGAATTTGGATATATTGTTACACTAGTGAATTGTTTTTGGAATTTTTTTTGATATTCACGGTATTAAAAAATGAATTCTGATAGTTAAATTAATTCTTTTAAATTACAAGTGAAACGTTAATGTTATTTTTTGAGAGATTAATTGCACAGATTAATTGCAAAAGTGGCAATTATATTTTTCCTTGGAAGTTTCTCTGAATTCCGATACGAATTTCCCAAACGATTTACCGTCTCATTTAATTAATGTCATACTAATTATTATAATCTCGATATCAAATTATGTTAAATTCCGCTGCACCTAATTTTTATCTCATGATGCTCAAAATTTACATCGCTGTGCATAAATATTTGGACAGCTTTCAAATGATTGTAACATAAAATAGAGTTCAATTAAATTAACCTTAAAAGTTGCAGTTAATATTGATAAGAAGCTAATGTTATAATAGAACAGAGCAACTTTAAACGTGCACATTTATTATTGAAACTCCAAAACGATCGAAATATTTGTTTTTAACCAAAGTGAAATAGGTTCACGAAGCATCAGACATTTATCAGAAACAAATGTGGGACATGAAAATACAGAAAATTAACACCAGTCGTAACTAAACTGCGTCTTTACACGTTCGAGGGAAATTTGAAGATTCAAAAATGTCCACGGTACGATATTCGTGGATTAAATAAATTTAGTAAACTGAATATACACCTGGTATACGTTCGTATTTCTTTAAATGTGAATTTGTACGATAACGATCGTCGAGAAACGTAGCAAAATGGAAGTGCCCCTTGCAATTATTTATGCACCCTGCGTCAAAATATCTTCAAACGTGTCCCTCCGAAAGAACTCAGATCCTCCCTCGGAGATATTTTTTTAGCGAATCGCACATGTATGTCGTTCGTTGCTTGGCAAAGTTCGCGTCGATCTTTGGACAAGATGCACGGGGGTTTCAGCAATTTTTCCAAATATCACGCGCGATGAAAGGGATCCACGTCGACGACCTGGATGCTTGAATACATTTTGGAGAGGGATATATGATTAACGAGATTGGTGTTTTCTTGAACACTTTATTTAACATACAATAATACATTAACGATCACGGTGACGGCGAGTCACTCTATGGCGCGAGCGGACGGACGGCGTGAACTGAACTCTTCACTACCTTTTTCGTACTTCTATCATACTCTTCAATACTCCTTAATACTCTTCCTTAATACTCTTCCGCCCTTGATCGCGTCGTCTTTTATATACGTCGATCACTGGATTTTCGTCTCTAATTGGCTAAGCGTTTTCTTAGCTTTGGCCAATTAGACTGTCAGGGAAAATTGCGCCGCCTACTCTTCTTAGAGTGGGGCTGCACTTTCTCCGGGGACAGTTCTCCGAATTCCTCGTTCCCCGAATTCCTCGTTCCCCGAATTCCTCGTTCCCCGAATTCCTCGTGACGCAGCGGGGTTTTTCCGGGCCTTGCACGCTACCATCTGGTATGTATCAGGCCCGCTGGCCTGAGTGCTGACCCTTCCTAATCCTAGAATTTACGACGCTCGCAATAGCTGTTCTGGCCGTATTACTATTACCCGGTGCGGACTTTGTCTCACGCACTTTAAGGACAAAACATGGCCTTCGTCATTCAACAGCTCGTATATCCTGAGAGTCGTAAAGTCTCCTAGCTTTTTGTAGCATTGGAATTTTTTCCAGCATCTGCTAGCCGCTACAACATCATTCCCGGTCGAGTTGTCGAATGTTCTGCACGATGCAACGGCAGGGTACTTGCATCTATGCAATGGCGTGCATTCGTACTTTGATCACATCTCCGTTAGAATAGCTACCACTTCTCTCTCTCTTTCTCTGTACACCGTTTGGGATGATCACGGCTTTCGGGATGAAGCGAGACTTTGATATTATTTATAGGTTGGCGAAAAATCGTTCGTTTAGAATCGACTGCCAGCGTCAAACGATACCGAACACTATCGACAATTCGCTTGGAAAGTTACCTGGACGAGAAAATAATTTCATACTCTGATGATATCGTGTGCCTACAGTTTCGTTAGAGTTAATTTCTGAGTGGATTTCTGAGAAATTTGGAGAACGATTCCGACTGATTTTCATACGAAGAATGAGGGAAAGACACAGGATTCTATCGAGAAAATTTAATTTTCTAACGAAAACTGGGAATTCTTTGGAAATGATATTAATTTTTAACAATATTCTATAATTTTGTCAGATCCGTTTCTTTAGACTATTTAGATAGGTACGTAGGGCTTCTATTTCGAAATCTTCCGATAATAATAATATCAGTTTCAAACTGAAGTGACATTAACTTTGTTTTCAAGAGCATTCTACAATCTTCGAATCCTCTATTTCCAATGACCAAAGTAGTATTAATTATTGAACAAAGATACTTTGACATTTCTCACGCTTCGTATAAATAGCCGTCTTCTTTTAACCTTTGCGAAATCTTTCTGTTACATCTAACCGATCTAACTTCAAGTTCTTTTAAGAAATTGAACAAAGTAAACAAAGAGTACGTGTTCAATACAAAGAGTACGAGTTAAATTTATCAACGGTGAAGTTCATCACGGAGCCAAGTTTAATTTCTTAGAGAGACTCGTCGAAAGAATGAAACAAACTCCTTGGTTCTCTTCCTCGCAGTTGCGCTCGTAGTAAGATCGACTGGGCGTTCAACGTGTTAACAAAATCACCTCGCCCACTTCTTGATAACGAGAAGATTCGTTCAACTCTCGATGCGAGCTGGCAGGAAATCCCGGTGGCGAAACGTCGCAGCAAAAAGGACAAAGAGAGAGAAGCTTATCTCGTTGCATGGGTAGATCGTGCAGAAGCGGAAGGAGACTGCGAGGGGCTGTTTGAAATTTTACAACGCTACGCACGAGTGGAGAACAGAGCGGATAATACTCGTGTCTCTCATTTCCGCCACTTGTGATTTTTCTTTCGCCAACAAAATCCAAATTGACCCCGCCGCGTCGCGGACGCAAGTTTTACTTACTCGGCAGACCGGGAGGATTTTCGCGCGTTTGATCGAGAAGATGATAAAAATTTCAATTTTGCACGCAAACGATAAGGGCGTCCCGTTGTCTGACATGCTCAAGAATTTTGGAGTTTGATTAATTCGGTTCAAGTTAAAATTCCAAGTAACCTAACCTAAACCTAACCTAAACCTAACCTAAATAAATTTCGCGTCTCAGTTAAAGATACTCGAGACGAGAACAGTGGACAAATTTTATTTAATTATCTAACTTTTATTTTATCATTTCACGTTATAATTATATTTAGCAATGATATACGAAAATTATATCGTAATAACACGAATCACACATTTCGTTCAAACTTTTATTTTTTGCTTGGCTGTTAAAAATTTATTGAACAAATTTTCAAATTCGACTCTCTTGAATTAAGAAATTTTATTTATTATTACAGAAAATCTCACCTCGTACATCCACACGTATGTGCACAACCTACGAGATATGAATATTTTGTCAAAAATTAAAATTGCCTATATAAATATTTCTATATACATTTACATATTACTATATATTTACATATAGTAATATATTATACATATTTACATATCTGTACATAGGAATATGTAAATCGTAGAAATTACACATACGCGCCATCTACAAATGACAAACATATGATACACCTGTATATAAATAACGAATGTGAACATTTCTATTCCCAATATGTTTGCGGGTAAATTATAAACGTGAACATTGCCCCGTAGATCTAAATACATTCGGCGAAAATTGCGCGTATTGTTCGGCGACTGAATTTAACGCCATTGTTACAAACTTTCTGCACGACGATTCACATTCGTCGGGCAACTATCGAACCATAAGTAGCAGCAACGAGAACCGAGTCATACGTCAAACGCATATCTATTCTCGACAACGCTGTTACAAACTACACCAACAATTGGCTGTCATAAAGTGTTCTCCCTCTGTGACGTACTACCGATAATTATCCCTTTTTGTTCAAACTCCATTAATTACCGGATCACTGTCACCACATTCTCGTTTGTGATCGAACAAATTTTTTACTACGTTTCGCGTTTCCTCTTCGAAACTGAACGAGTCGAACTGTGAAATTGGGGCGCTCTACGCCCAAAATTGGGAATTCGAGAATTTCGCGAGCAAAGTTCGAACCTCGATTTGGAATTTCACAAGTTGACGTGTGACTAAAGAGGCAGATTTAAATATAAATTGAACTACGAAATTCGAACTTCCGTCGAAACGTAAAATGTCACACTCTCCAATCGAGACTCTGATTTTTACCAGGAAAAAAAGAAGAAAGAAAAAAAATGGTAACTTTTTCACAATTTTAAATTCTATGAGTTTTCCAATTCGAAGGAACTTTTCAGGTTCTCTCGCGATCATCAACTTCGTCAATTTTCAGTTTTCTTTTCTTTTTTTTAAATTGCGGTTTGGCCAATTTGATAAATTTCCAATTCTCGTCAGAAATCCGAGCTTCCTAGCTCAACTTTTTTCATTTTTTTTTCCTTTTTTTTTTAATATCCTCCTCTATTTTCATGTCAATTTCCACGAAATGAACACGTCGTTGCATGACCTATATTTATAGCGCAAAGTAATATTGCTATTGATCCGCATCGAAGCGGAAATGAACAATTTTGACATCGATACGTGACATTGAACACGACTCGATTTATTCCAAGCAACAGCAGATTGCGCGATAGATCGAATTAGACGCGTGACAAACGCTTTTGAAATGTACAGAATTATCTATTATCCTTTCTCTTTTTTTAATAAATCGAATCAGCAGTGAAAAAAAATTGTTTCTTCAGATAACGAGCATTTTCAGCAGAAAACTACTGAGAGTTTCGATCATCACGAGATGTAAAATTTGTAATAATAAAAAGAACGCTATCTCGTTGTCTGTGTTGCGTTCTTCATTCGATGATAAATATAAATGAACAATAAATCATATAATTTATGCCTGCGAATACTTTTGCAGAAATATTATTAAATATTATACAGTACATAGAGTATTACATCGCATTTTATTCCGTTATTTTATTTTACGCGCGTAAATAATTGCAGAAACATTCGTATTGAAAAAAAAAAAGAAACCAATATTCGATATTAACACTCAGAGCCAGAGAAACTCACATTCAACGACGACCCATTTTCCTTTTAATAGTTCGAATTACTTTGATCAGAAATTCGATGCGTACTAATTTCGACATTCCATCGAAACTTTTTTTTCGGCAGCAATCCCGCGCGCAGAAATATTCTCACGAAACTTTACACGACTTTTCGATATCGAGTGTGATATCCAACGTTTCTGACTATTCGTCGCAACGTGCTAAACGAAGAGAAAATATTTCATTAATAACGGTTTCGTCAATTGAAAATTGTTTCTTTGCAATGTGTGAGAAGATTTAACTTCCAAATCCAACACTAAAATCGATATTATCACTGAAAGTGATTTTAGGCGGAGGCAACCCAGAAAATCGGGCCTCTTCAGGCGCAACGCTAATGCAACGAAAATTAGCGATTTAGGTCGCGTGATTCGTGAGGGGACGTGGGATAGATGTCAAGTAGGAGTGGCGTTGTTTTGTATCGATTCAAATGTTTGCATATCAATAAAATTTTATGGCAAAAAGCCGTCTTCATTTCCTAGTCGGAAATGCTTCTGGGCCTTTCGGTGAAACGAATCGTACTGGGGTATAAGTCGTGCAGTTTTTTGTTTACTTATATTTAAATTTCGTTCATTAGTGCCAATTTTGATGAACCATTCAAAGACTCCCCAGTTGTTCGGTCATCAATTTTGAACGAAACAGCTAAATAATTCTTCAACTATGTACAAAATTATATACCAGGTCGAACAGAGTAAAAACACAAATTTGAAATTTTATTTTGAGTTTTATTTTGTCTGTCACATTCTTGTACGAGTTTCTATCGTAATTTTCGAGGAATTTTGGCAGATAGTGACTAGCTTTATTGCTACTGTCACAGGAGCAGCTACGACACTAGCTAGACCCGACTAGACCAGAGCCTCGGACGTTGATCCTCTGATCTGTGTTTGGATTTCAGAGACAGCGAGAGGGATACAGGTTTTCCGTCGGTGGCCCGGTAAAATCAACAGACGCCGCGGAATATCAGAAGCTTCGGGGGATGCGAAAACCGGTGGACGATGTCGATGAGACCGGGCTTGGGGCCCAAGTTGTTTCTCGTGCTGGTGACGACCACGATCGTTATCGGCAATTATCAACGGCATCGCGAGAGGACTCATCTGCGCGAGCAGCTCGTTAACGGCCACAAAATCACCAGGAACGTCACTCGATTGCAAGGTATGCCACAGCACACCAGTTTAGACGAAACCTAGAACCTCGTTGATTCTGCGAGTATATCGGTTTATGTGACGCGGTCCAAGTCGCGGAGAAAGATGAAATTCATAGAAAGTCTATATAACTGATTATCATCCGTAAAAAGATGCGTTTCTTTCACACGGGTGGAATATTTCAATTTTTGATTCATTTGGTTGGTTCAAACCTTTTTCGATAAATGAAATTCATATTTTCTGTGAGATTGATCGACATTTTCTTCAATTTCGAAGAGTAATTTTTTTAATTTATTTGACATGTTCGATACGAACAGTGAGACGTAGTGAGATGTAGAAATAAGATTCGTATTTTCTGTGAAACTAATTTTCGTTTTGCGCGATTGACAAGATCCCATTGTACAAAAGAATTTGAAATAAAATCAAAGTGAAGTCCGATTTTTATACTACATACGTTGTTTCTTACGAATTCCTAAAATTCTAAAACTTTCTACGATAAAAGGGATTTGTGTACTTGATAAAAATCACAATGTAATTCAACATAATTAAATTAAGTTTCTTACTATATAAAATTCGTTAAAGACAAGATTGTGCACAATCGAACTGAATACTTTTGATTTCGTAGACAAAACTCGAACAATCGAACGATCGAATAATTATTGATGAATGAAATAAAGTCTCGACTATATCAATCATGTAATGATTATATCAGATCTCTGACTTTCTGAAATTTCTTGAAACCGGACGATATTGCCATATTAATCGTTATTGTATCTATTTCGAATTTCTGACTTTTTAAAGTTCATCAGAACCAAACAAGCTCGAACGATCATTAGCACGACGACGATTAAGACACGTGAAATTTGTCGCGCGCACGCTCCACGCTGGAGCAACGCTCGTTCCTAACGTTAGAAATCGCACGATCGCGGTCGTCGATGCGAGGAGGCGAGTCGTTTTGTTTTAATTACGTCCCGGAGTTTATCGTTGTCATTTGCTCGGCGAAAGAAACGTAGCCTGGCGCCGCGTCGACGGGCAAAAACTCGCCGTATAATGAACTGTTATTTAACACCGGGGAATCTCGTTATGAAGTATCGCAAATTAGAAAAGTTCCCGTCCGGCAATTGTGCCACGCGTATTGTTCCCATTCAGTTACGAAGTTCAGCTTCGGGACTCCGCCGCTGCCCTGTTTAATAAACGCGTTCGCTGAGAGTGGAAGGCGGAAAATCAGCGGCGGAAACGTGTGCAAACCCTGACTTTGCAGACACGAGAGCTACAGGTGCGTCATCGGGAGTCATAAATTCGCGTCAGCCTTGCCTAACGAGACAGGCGAGAACGCGCGGCGCGTCGACGTCGTCATTAAGTGGGATTAATACGTCGAATCCTCGCGATTATATCGGGAGAAATAATTGCAGAAATATTCTCTCGAAGTAAAAATTTCGGAGAGAGAAAACTGAACTTTGTTTCAATTTCAAATATAACGTAATATGATGTAGGAAATTTTCCGATACCACGAATTATCCATATAAACGTGACAACGAATCGTTTGTTGACAAATCGTTATTCCTCGTCTGAAATAAAGACT
>KQ435735.1:2564941-2587176 GCA_001276565.1 Melipona quadrifasciata
AACAAAGGCAACACGAGCGAAACGAGCTTGGGCGGCAGCTTCACCTCGGAGGCGCGATCGGATTAAGGAATCGTTCCAAGTTCCGCGGTCCAAGAGTCGAAAACAACCCGACGGCGAATTTTTCGAATAAATCGCGAGCACGCGGGGTGTTATCGAACACGATGTGACGTTGCCACTCGTTTTTCATCGTTGCTCGATGCTCATCTAAAAATCAACGGTCGCGATGTCGCGTGTCTCTACTCCTGTTTCCGTGATCTCTCCCGAGCTCTCCACAGGCGCATCCTTTCGCCGAAAATTGCCTTCGTCAACGTCGATTCGTTTTCTTCTTTTATTACACTTTGAGAAGAACTCGTCTCGCATTTGTTTATTAGAATCTACTTCTTCGAGTACAAGCGACGGATTTTTCAGAGTTTGTCAGAGAATTTTTCTTTCAGATGAGGAGACGAATTTTGGAATAGAAGAGAAAAGAGATTTTTCTTATTAGATTGGAAAATTTCTTTCTTCTTAGAAAGTTTGTTGCGTACAAGCGAATACTTCTTCGGTCCACGTCATTTCACTATTTTCTCAAATAGTTGATAAATTGCTAATGAAATTATTTACTCGACATCATCGAGTAATTCACTGTATACGAACGAAAATTTCTTCGCATCGTTACTCACTATTTCTCAGGTTACTGACATCAATCATTTTATATTACTATAAAGAATGTACAAAGTGGAAAGAAAAGTTTGTAGACGAATTCGTTGAAGAGTAAGCAAAGATCGATCCACGTTACTTCGTTGCTCATCTTGAATGGAACAGTATCGAGATTTTCGAGAAAGATTCTGGCGCATTCGCCAAAATGACTTCCAAAACTGAGATAATCCAAATTTTTAGCCCACGTTTTAAATTTGTGCCTTCAACGTTCGCTTCTTGCCCGCTGTGGTTACGGTCGAGGATAAATCGAGAACAGTAAGAGAACAAAACGCCCCGAAAGACGTGAAACACACGTTGCCGTGGTTTTTCCCCCTCGCGCATCGCACTCGTTACATGCTTTCTGTTACACTCTCCAAAAAAAAAAAAAGAAATTCTCCAGAGCAAGACTCGAAAGCGTAGCCCACTCGCATTCGTTCCACTTACGACCGCGGAAAAATTAGTAGTGCTTTAAATGAACGAACAACTATCCTCGCGATTACGATCGTTTTATCGAAGCTTCTGTTTCTCCTTCTTTATGGTCACTACGGTTTACAACCGCGGTGATTTGCCTGCGACGTATTTTTT
This sequence comes from Melipona quadrifasciata, assembly GCA_001276565.1. Lineage (NCBI taxonomy): Eukaryota > Metazoa > Arthropoda > Insecta > Hymenoptera > Apidae > Melipona > Melipona quadrifasciata. Next base: position 2,566,202 of record KQ435735.1, read on the forward strand.
CTCCGAGCTGAAGCCAGCGGGAAATGCAAACAAAGTCCTCGAAGGGGGAATCAAAAATTTTTGAATGACTTTCGTTTTTGACATGTTCGAGATTTTAGAGAGAATATTCTCAACGTTTTCAAGAAAATTTTGCTACCTGTCTCTGGATCGATTATTTGGTATATAATGTTAAAACGAATTTTGGAAAATGCTGAAATCTTTATATACTTTAGACCCCCCATTCTAAAACTGACTTTTCACGCTACTGTATGAAATACTATGTAAAGTTGAAATAAAATTATTCGTATTATACACTAAAAAATTTATTTTTGGACCGATTATTTTGCACATAATATTAAAATAAATTTTCATACAATCAAAGGCCTTGTCCTACAACTGACTTTAGAGTAGAATATTATTTTTGTAATTTTATATTGTGCTGTCAACCCGAAATCTAGCTATGTGAAATACTTTCAAAGTACATCTCGATACATGTTCTCACGACCGTGGCAATGTTACTCCGTCGCGGACAAATATAGGTCGTCTGCGAAAAATATCGCTTATATCACTGTTTCGCGTTACTCGCGACAAGAATATCCCATCACACGCGACTGTTGTAAAATCAAAAAAGGAGAGAGGAAAAAACTGGGATTAACATCCTCGATAAAGACTGAAGATCTTTATTTTCAGCTACGAAATTCTCGTTCAAACAGAGACACCAGAATTGGAAACGCGATTCCGTGAATGTTCAAGGACTTGAAGTGGGCTGAATTTTTAATACTCGAGGTACGTTAATTACTACGAACGTTCTTTCTCAATTTCGAAAGACACTTCCACGAAAATCCCCTCGTCGTTCCAGAGTCGGGTAAATTTGACTTGAAATCAAGATTTATAAGCTCCACCGCTCGAAATAACGAATCATTTCCAATTTACGTCTCATCTTTCGTCCAAATTGGGCAAATCGTTTAACAGATATTTCCTCGTTCGAGTTGGCGCATTGAAATTGAAAATTGTTTGAGAAACACTTAGTGGAAGCAAATATAGAACGCAAGATGAAACAAGAAATCATTGTACAATGTTCGATGATCAAACAACTTTAAGAAAAATCACGTGGATAATACAAACGTATACTGAATTAAATTTTCATTATTGCACTATTTGTAAATTTTGTAACTTTGTAATTTTGTAACTTCATTTTTATTACTGTACTTTGTGCGCTGTGTTTCGAATTTATTTTCAACTCGTCGTATTTTGTTACTGCAATTTAGTGTATACTGTCATTTGACAGTCTGATCCGATTAAATTGAACGGAGTGTGCGAGCATCGGCACACTTCACTTGTTAGCTCATCATTGTTCAAAATTCTATGCTAAACGTCTTGCGTCTTGTCTAGTTGTCCCATTGAGCCCGATTCAATCTACAAGTAATTACATACAGCACCTGCTGCCTATTGTCACGTTGAAACAAAACAGTCGCGAGACGACCTTGTCTCATTGAACGGAATATGCAGAGCTAAACAGAGGGCAGGTACCAGATCCAACCCAAGAAACTTGGTCGGTATTAATTGTTACGCGGGTGTATTAACGCGTCGACTGTCACAGTGTAAATCGTTCAGAGTCAATCGAATAAATTGACAACGTCTGCTGTTGTAAAACAGTAATAATGTCATTATAAATATGTTATTAAATTATATATTTGTATAAAAATTATAATATTTTATATTTGTTATATAAATTTTGCATTTGTCGCATTCTTCGTAACATTGCATTTAGCGAGAAAATTTTAACATAATATTCCGCGATAAAATAGTTCTCTGCAACTGTTGATACACGATGGTGGTATTGATACAAGAAACACGACTCAAAGTTGCATGACTAAACAGATATAATTCAATTCGATCGAGATCATAAGTTACACGGCACCCCGTCCAAACGAACTTCCGCTCCCCTTAGGACTAACAAGTTTCCGAGATACCAAGCTCTCGAAATTGTACATGGACGAATAGTTAGAACGCTCGTTCTGTAATTCATCGAGGAAGCACACTCGATGGAATAAATACGCAAAAACCACCACGATCCACCCTTCCCCCAGCCCTTTTCGAGCTCGTCAAGAAGCAGCTTCCTTTGGTAGATCAGGAAAGTTCATCGATAGTTTAACGTGGAATAACAAACGATGCAGACCGCACAATTAAGCGCCACGCTGCGTCGGAGAATCTACGATTCCGTTTTGACGTAATAAACGACGCGCGGAGAGGGAGGTTTGGAAGTGGAAGAGCAAGGAAGTCGAGCAGGTTTAATTACCTGGCTCGGCCAGACCGGTTGATCAATGTTGGCGGCTCAGAAACCGACTGGAACACGGCGGCGGCGCTTCGCCGGTGATTCGTCTAGCTGGAAAGTTGCGCGGACCGAACTTTCTTACCGCGGCAACTAGTCGAACCCGATGAACCGGCCAACGAAACTTTCGTCCCGCCGCCGTCGAGAGACATAACTCCATCGTCCGTGTGGAAGGCTACCGCCCACGTGCAGCGGATGCTAAATAAACGCGGTTAGGTACGTACGGCTGCCATTGTTCCTGACTCTCTGCCCTCTCGATTAACTTCCCTTCGCTTTAGCACTGAAAGTGATTTTATTGAGGGTAACCCAGAAAATCGGGCCTTTTCAGGTGCAACGCTAATGCAACGAAAATTAGCGACTGGTTTATTTGGGTCACGTGATTCGTGAGGGGGCGTGGGGTAGACCTCCAGTGGGAGTGGCGTTGTCTGGTACTGAGCGATCGCGCCTGTAATTTGTTTTCTATCGAGTCATCTTCATTTCCTAGTCAGAACAGTTACTTCTGAGCCTTTCAGTGAGACGAATCGTACTGGGGTACAAGTCGTGCAGTTTTTTTCTCTTCTCTTTCTTCCTTCGGTTTGTTTCAATCGAAGCTGATCTTCGATGGACAGAGAAACGAGGGTGCGAAGGTACGAATAAAAAAATTTGTCCGGGGAGGAATAAGGAAGAATTTAAAACAGAATGTTATTCGAGGAAGAGATGATTCGAACGTGTTCGAAGATAGACAAGTTTTGCAAATTTTAAATTTTAAATTTCCAAGTTGAAATTTTTAATTTTAGCTTCATTAAATTAGTTGAAACTTCGTCTTTCATGTTTAAGTTAAAGAGCAGAATGTTGATCAAGAGGGGGATGATTCCTGTTCGGAGATAAATAAATTTTGCAAATTTTCAATTTTACTTTCGATTTTAAATTTCCAAGTTGGAATTTTTAATTTTAGTTTCGTTAATTTGTCCGGGAAAGAATAACAAACGCAAATACTTTTCTCGTATTTGATATTTTGAATCAAAGTTGAAATATTATTCAATATGACGATGATTCGAACGTAGGTGATTCGGAGCTAGATAAGTTTTAAGTAAATTTCCCGGATTTTTACATATTTTTACATTTTCATAAACGTGAGAAATATCGTAGAATTTATATTTATATATTTCAGACACGAATATCTCGATTCTCTTGCAAATAAAAGAACATTTCCAAAGAGCGCGAATCAACAAATAAAAATCTAATATTGTACTCTTGAAATGAAACTTGAAACTTTAATGAAAAGAAAACATTTAATTTTCTAAAATTATTTCCCCGGGTATAAAATTATTCCTCTTCGAATAGTGTCATTTGACTTTTGTCACATTGCGATAAATAATGTGGATATTTACGTGTTCTGTTTCTCATGACTGTTCCGCGTACAATTAGGTTGAAAGCTAATTGCCTCATCATTAGCGTATTTCACCTTGATTCATAAGGTCAGAGGTAGATATTACAGCGGCTTTTCGGCTTCATCCGGAGATGGTATTGAATAAGTGATGGAGCAAGTTGGAAAAAGCGGTTTTGGAATTTATCCCCACGTGTGTGAACTTTGCAGATAAATAATTGAAAACGCGTTGAACGCGTCGGAGCGTCGCTGTAATTTTGAACGATGGCTGAACACAATCTCGCATTAATTGGTCGTAACGCATTTACTGCTAGCGATTGGCAGTTTCCATTTCGAAATAAATAAATCGTTTCAGAGCGAATGGAGCGATTCAGTATCCAATTCTGTCCAGAATTCTTATAAATTTCTTAGAAAATAAGTATTCTACTCAAATATAATACGTACATTTCATCGTCACTTAAATCGATATCTAACAGTAGTTAATAAAATGTAATTGTAATTGTGAAATGTAGAATACATAACACAGTTTCGTTCGAAATGCGTCATGCGAACTGTCCAAAGCAGTGCGATTAGTAAAGTTTTAAAATATATATATATATTGTAAAATATATATTTATAATGTTTCATTTCTAAAAAAAATACTTGAATCGAGATTGTGACCAAAGAGCAAACCTTTCGAACCAAATATTGATTCCTCGACTCTTTTAGTGTCTCCTGATGACAACGTTAAATCTCTGCAGAACTAAGACTTTAATTTCTAATTGTGAAATGCACAATTTTTTTTCAAATCATAAATTTAAAGTTACCAACGTAGGACGTTGCAAATTTGTTATTATACGCGTTTAAGAATCGACTTGATGTGCGTTCGAGATATTCGGATTGTTTATCGTACATTCGTTGTGTAAAAATGTATAGAAACTACAAAACAACGAGAGTATTAACATCTTGCGCTGGAATGTCGTGCCACGCATGTCGAGAATTTTTGTCCTAAATGGAAATATTTTTTCAGTTTCAAGTATACTTAAATGCAACCCAGGTGAAACAAATGATAATTTTATCACTCCTTAATCATTTCTATCCAGTGATATCATACCGACGAGTTCAAAAGAAAAAGAAAGCGACAAATTATTGTATACGGTTCGGTCACTCGTTATGGTCCGCGAACCAGTTGCCTGCGCAAGAGGTTAAAGCGGTTGAGCACCTCATCATGTCGTTAATAAAGAAAGTAGAGGAAAAAAGACTTTCCACAAAGTTTCGTGCAAAACGCGAAACCAGCCAGAGTATCGACCTTGACAATTTCCACCAAAGAATTAGTACCCAACCGGATCTCTTTACAACCGGGTACGAGAATAAACTGCGCGGAATGGCGGAGTGGGATCGCGGGTAAGATCGGTAAGCCACGTCGTGAAAAGTTAGAGATAAGTGGATAGACAGATACGAGGAGGCAGTGGAGAGAAACGGAGAGAAAGGGACGAATTGTAAAGACATTTTATGTGGCTGTGCCTTTGCCACCGAGACGCCGAAAGCCAAGAGGCTTCTCCTCCCCGAAGGCCTCACGATTCACGCCGCGGTGGTATTTCCTTCAATCTCGGCCGCGGGATTTCCCGTGAAAATTTGTGCGCGTCGCCGCGACAGGCGGGAGAGCAAAAGTTGAGCAAACCGAGACTTTTATTGTTGTGCATAAAAGCCCTCTGCCCCCCTCCCCCCACGGTTCGATGATTTCGAAGCTCGATGTTCCGCTGTTAATTCCACTTTTGGATAAGCGATCGGCCGCTGCATCGAGATTTTCATAATTCACAGCAAAGTGCTCATCGGCGAGCGTTTAAAAGAGGTTTAAATAATTAATTAACTGTGCACTCTTTTTTAGCGGACTCGCTACCGATCAAAGCAATTGGTCTTTGGCAATTGGTTTTAATGCGAACTGAATGCGTTCAACGTTCGGAAGTTGGAACACGATGCGAGGCAATACACGCGCGTGTTGGTCTTGTGAAGTTATCGTTTGTTAGCTCGCGATTTTTACGCTCTTTGTTTCGACGCCTATTGGACGCTTTCGTTCCACCTTTATAGAAACGTTATTCCGAGATATTATAACCAAAAATTAAAGTGGGCGGAAAAAGCGAATAATAACCCTCGAGGTGAAAGATAGTTGCACTGAAAAATTTAAGAGACTCGGAATTTGCGTTATTTTTCTGCACTTGCGTACGTGAAAGAACAGTCTCTGTAACTTGACAGAAACACCTAGAGTTGTATATAAAAAGCATGAAAAATAATTTAGAAACAGAGAAAATATCAAACTAGCGATATATTTGTGTCACATTTTTACTGTTTTATTGTTTTATTATTTTATTGTTCTACTGTTTTATTATTTAATTGTACTTTCTCGGCGTATCGAGTGATATGCGCGATAATGGAAGATAATGGCACCTAAATCGCGTTCCAACAGTTCTCCCAGTAGCAGATAATATCAGAATAAACGTCGGGGAAGTTAATTACTGTATAGAACAACAGCTTAATACGCGAAACTCCCGAGTGGAAAAGTTTCCCCTGAATGAACAATTCAGCAACCATTTTTCTTTCGCGGAACTCCATCGCCAGACATTGCCTTAATGGTTGTTTCGCGGAAGAGAGAGAGAGGGAGAAATCTAAAACACGGGAAACACGAGCAATCAAAAGCAAGAAAAAGTGTTTCCAAGTCACAGGTTTAAAACGATGGGAAATTTCCCAATGTTCTATGAAACGCAATGTTTTTTAGTGGCCTCCGTCATGTGCCACTGTGCGCTTCATTTTTTAATATTGAAACTATAGTTAAACTTGCGTTAAAAGAAAAAATACAAGCTTACGTATCGAGTCATTGACACTTCTAAGGACAGATTTACACTGTTGTCGTAAATCTATATTTATCTTTTTATTGTAGTTCTACTCTTTTAACGTATTGACTGTTCTTTCGCACGATCGACAAAGTTTGCAACATGGATATGTGACGTATATAATTATTCAAACTAATTGTTCAAGATTATAACACTTGCATCGGAGTGATAAAAGTGTAACAAAAAACGCGAGCTTAATTCGAGTTTTAATGAAGCTTTCGAATTCTAGGAAAACTTCAAAATTTTTAGGAAACGAAATTCGCAGAAACAAGTGCAGTATACAAGATGAAATAAGAAATTATCATACAATATTTGACAATCAAATAACTTCAGGAAAAATTAACGTGGATAATATAAACTTACGCCGAGCCAAACTTTCATTATGTTTATTTTTATTGTTGTATCAGTTGTAAATTTTCCGTGAAAACGTTGTATTTTCTTGTTGTATCTTCATTTTCATCATCACTTTATTCATTTTATTTAAATTAACGTTTTCAACGAAGCGTTCCAGGGACAATTCAAAATTCCTAGGAAAAGTTCTGATGTGGCGCGATGATGGCCTAATATCGAATTAAACGGAATTGTTCTTCCGTCGCGAATGTTCGAAAAATTAAACAAAGAGGAACGTGGGGCGACTTCTCCGCTCCCCGGTTTGAAGCAGACGTCGAGTAATTGGAAGAACGACGAACGATTGTCGAGAAGAACGTGACGAGGCTCGGTTTTTCCCTGTCGAAATTAATCGCCGCGTGAAACGAATCCGTGTTCCAGACACGACCGGAAACCGGTGGGAACCGATTCGCCGCGATGAATAATTCGAGATCGCGCCGAGATCGTCTGAATACGAGCATCATCGCCCTTATTCAACGGTTAATCACTTTGCTTTCGCGAACGTTACGCTACGTGCTAACGCGACCGCGATGGAATTTCAAGGGGGTTAGGGGGAGAGGAATGAGAATGAAAGCTGATTAAGCCTGGACCGCTTAGCCGGACGGTGAAAGTAAATTGTATCATTTAACGAGTTTCGTTCCGCGGGCTTTCCGCTAATCGACCGGGATTTCACTGCGCGCCGGGGATTTCTTCCGCTTTGCATACCCAGCTTTCGAGATTCTACACGCGCCCCCTTCTGCGTACAGTTGCTCGCGAAAGTGCTCGAACTTTCTGCACAATGCGTTCTGTTCTGTTACATAAAACATTCTCGAGAATTTCATGGACAACGTTACTGAAACACTTTTGTTGCGTGTAAAAGTCATGAGATTGGTTTACAACTGACTGATTAACATTGTATACTTTGGCGTAAAAAATTTACTCGTAATATTTCATTAACGAACAACTAACAATATAAAAAACTGCACGACTTGTATCCAAGTACGTTTCGTCTCACTAAAAGACGCAGAAGCAACTGTTCTGATTAGGAAATGAAGACGACTTTTTTGCCATAAAATTTTATCGATAAGCAAACATTTGAATCGATACAAAACAAATTACAGGCGCGATCGCTCTGTACCAGACAACGCCACTCCTACTCGACGTCTACACCACGCCTCCTCACGAATCACGTGACCCAAAACAACCAATCGCTAATTTTCGTTGCATTGGCGTTGCACCTAAAGAGGCCCAATTTTCTGGATTACCCCCGCTAAAATCATTCTCAGTGATAAAATACAAATACTCGTACGCACACACACACACATATATATGTTTTTGTATATTTTTAGTTTTCAACACATGTGTACGCATATAAGATTTATAATGATGTTTAGATTTGTAACGGAAACACAATCTAGTCTATTCTTTTTTTTGATATTTTTTATTCGAGCAATAAATAATAGAGTCGAAGGACGTGTTACCGACATATTTATGTTAATAATATATCGAATAGAACGAGACCGACTTGTGACGTGAAATTAAGTCATATATACCAGGTTTCGAAATACTGCGATTTTTTCTTGTAATTGTTAATTTTGAACGACATGAATTTCGAGACAATGAACTCGTAACAGTTTCGAGGTAAATTTTTAAAGAACAGTGTCTCGTTTAAAGAGTGGACAACAAGATAAATGAATTTGTCATAGTTTCAAGTTTCAGGGTCTCCTTACGAGAATGTTTTGTACAAGGTGAATGGAAAAAACGTTCGTAAAACGTTTAAAAGATAAAACTTCTCCGAGGAACCTAATAGTTTTTTTGAAAAATACCAAAAATATTTCTTTATCATTTAAACGCGTGCGTTCTAACAGCGACTTTATGGTTCTGAAGGCGTGGATTACATTTAGAATAATGTTAACAGGTAGTTTTATCGTTTGATTATTTAGACTCACACTGATAAACAGCTGTTAGTGATAAATCAAATGTTAGTGAAACCTAATCCAAACATAAAGTCGCTGTTAGCACTCACGCGTCCGCAAGAAACATTTTCTGCCATTTTTCAAGACAACTATCAAGTTGCGACCTATGGTTCCTTGGGAAAATTTAATCTTCGTGATGAGTAGAGTACAATGAAAAAAAAAAGAAATTTTTAACTTTGAAAATCAAGGTCAAGGTCAATTTTACGGCAGGTTCTTTACATGTATCTCCATCAGATCAAACGTTTTCTTTCCATCCTGTACGATCCTCCGAAGAATGCAGAAAACGCTCGTTAACGAGCGAGACATCGAAACAACGACTTCTCGTTCTCCTCTTCCTCCCCTCTCCCGATAGCCACGATCGAACGACGTTGAATCAGCCGCGAAACGTCACGGAAGGATTGGAAAGAGATATTTCGAAGAAAGAATCACGTCACGGACGGTTAAAATTTTAATTGCAGATCTCTCGATGTCGGCCAATCTCCTCGTGACGAGTGATTCCAATTAATTCCGATATTGACCGGGCCGGGAGGAGAAACGAAGGAAGGAAGGAAGGAAGGAGATCGCGTTGCGCGCTTTTGATCCGTTCCCCCTTCGTCGAATTAGACCGCCGATGACGGATCGTCCGCAATTAACCGGCCCGGACGTAATTAAAATCGACGACGATCGGGTCGAAACGAAGGACAGATGTTTGGGTTGATACGGTTGAAATGCCGCGTCGAATGGACGCAAGAAGGTAGAGAGGGATGAAAAACGGAAGTCAGTTGGTTATCAGTCGGTTAACGCGGTAGGATAATTGGACGTGGATGTGGATGTGTACGGAGGAAGGAACTACTGTTTGTTGTTTCACTTGGTTGGTTTCAACGTGTTCAACTGAGTTTAATGAGATTCGAAGATCAATTCCTCGTGAAATCTAATTTGATTGATTAATTAAGGAGAAATTTGTTGCAAGTCAGGTTGAAGCGATCAATAACAATAATCGAAATATTCTTCTGATTTGGACGAAATGATATAAATGAAAATAATTGTTTGCAAAGTAACGAAATCGATTCGTCGCTTTGAATCGCGTGAAGATTACTTTGATCGAATAATTGTGCATAACTCTCATTTGCAAGCCTTATCTAACCGACATTTTACTGCAGCTGATTTATTAATATTAGAAACGAATATCGAAATAAATATTAGTAATAAATTTACTGAGATTGCAGCTATTATATTCGATTAAATTAAATTGTTTGAAGATTACAAAATTGGCGGCAAAGAGAAGAAAAATGAAGATCAACAATGTGATTTTGTTGTTCATTGCTGAGATAAAGATTTTCTCTCGAGGTGACATTTACCTATCGGCCGGAAGAAAAGCTTTCCTGAAATCTACTAAGTGTAAAATAATTTAGCCGGTCGACCCAAATTCTTTTCCTTTCTACGTAGCAGGAAGTAGGCCACAGACAGAAAGGAAAATTATACGACATCGTGTAATTAAAATTTTTTTCAGAGGTACTTCTCTCCCAGATGCAGAGTGAGCAGAAAAATATGACATTTGAGAAAGATCTGTGAATGAGCTTCTTACGCGAAGAGATCTTTAGTTTATAGAATATGGGATTTCTTTAAACAAAAGTTTCGCAGCGTCGGTTCACGGAGGCTAACGTTAATTAGCATTAAAGGATCTCTCGGAGTGTGGAATCATTTTTCATAAAGTTATTCGCTCGTAAATTGACAACGAGATTTCAATGTTAAAATATGCAAACAAAAGCATTTCTGCATTTTTTATTAATCAGAAAACTTTGTAATCAACCGGTCTACGAATTATTCTGTGCATAAATCACTACAATGTTTAATTTAAATTGAATAATATACAATATATATTGTAATAAAATGTAATTTAAATGACAATATTTACAATTTAAAACAGGTTTGCACAGCTATATCACTGTCTAAATGGAAATGAATATTGATTTTAAATACCTGTTCTTTCCCACCAATTGCTTTTTCTTAACGGATTAACGTTTATTATGATTTAATCGAGTCCTAAATTTTATATATTGCTTATCGTTGACAAAACCCAATCCAAGAACGATTTAGTGTCCAACTTGCAAGTTCTAAACGAAGAAAAGAAGAAAAAAAAGACACGTATCGAGTAAAATGACCAAATTCACCTGGATGGAACCGAGCCCTAACGTATTGTAGACTCCCTGCGTCCTAATGGAACTAAGATTCAGGACCTTAACTCCCGATGCATGGCTAATTACAGTCGACCCGCCAGCGGAAAGGAAATTCGTTTGAACAAAAGTGAAACTCGGTTAGCGCTCTCGGCTCGAGCGTTCGCTGCTTGTCCTATCCACAGGTGGATCACAGAGACGAAACGTACGACGAAGTGGAATAGCAACGAGCAGCGTGGCGAATGAAATTGTAACGTTAGGTCACGGCTACGGTGTAGCGTGCGGACAAGGTGCGCGCCGTCATCTGCCGCCAGGTCATGTATGCAAATAGCAGTTCGTTCGTTCGTTCGTTCGTTCGACTATAGAGTGCCACTCGACCGTCAGGAACATACGTATGTACGGGGTGGAAAGAAAAGTTTGTCCTTGGCAATCGTCATAGATGAATTCTACACCTTCGATTTGATGGAGACACTTGTAAAGAATCTGCCGCAAAATTGACCTTCACCTTGAATTTCAAGGTTTATATTCTAGTCACGACGAAGGTAAAACTTTTCCAAGGAGCCATAAGTCGAGCAAAAATGGCGAGAGAGTTTGCGGACGCGTGGGTTCTAACAACGATTTTATCTATGATTCCGGACGCGTTTATATTTCGAATGATTTTATCGTTTGATTACTACGCTATGATAAATCAAATGTTAGTGGAAACTAACACAAAAATTACGTAATATAGACATCCACGCATTTAGAATCACAAATAAAGTCGCTGTTAGAACGCACGCGTTAAATGACTGAGATTTTGCCATTTTTCGAAAGAACTATTAGGTTGCGACTAGTGGTTTCGTGGCGGGCGAAAGAAAAAAAAATTTTTCGACTCCGTCAAATCAAATTATTTATAATATTCACGGACAAACTTTTCTTCCCACCCTGTACATACATATATCGACGGTGGCGCGCCACTTTCCACGCCAGAAATTTGCCCGAACGATGCGCGTGATTTGTCATCCCTGTTGCGACGGAAGTTGTCCCGAGCTGTTAACCCGCGGTGAAATTTCGCGACGATGCCTACCACGAATTGCCTCTTGCTTTCGCAGTTAATGTCGCTTTCATCTGTTTCGGTCGCGAGTGAACACTTGACGCGGTCACTTTTCGAAGTGATCATTTTTTTCGTCTCGACCTTTTTTTCGGAGGTCTATGAATATATCAGAGTGTCGCGGACAAAGAAATTTATCGGGCAATTTTCATTTAACAGGGGAAAATTTAGGTTGTTGTCGATGAACAAATTTTCTCTTCATTTTTTTTCCTTTTTTTTTATAGTTCCACTTGTTTTACTGGTTTCTGACAGTGTCCTATTTTTAATAAAAATCGATCCTTAATAAACTTCAATTTCAGTTTTCTCGAGAGTTCCGAACTTTCAACAATACTGGGAAACAAAGAAAAATTATTTTCCTCTTGCCAAAGATTTAAGATCGGTTTATGTTGTGTAATATATAATATTCACTTTGGCTGAATTTGACTCTGATTTCTAAAATAATCGAAATCGGTCAAGTTTGATCTATTCTTAAATTGTAATTACCTCCAGATTCAAATCTGCTTTACTTGACAATGTACATTCAATTCGTTATCAACTAAAAAATAAATCCTTCTCTAAGAAAATAACAACTTGGTTTATTAGTGTCAGTTTAAGTAGTGGTCTCGTTTGAGTAAATATACCAGCATTTTTCACCGCGAAAGCAGTGTGCAAATAATCATGTTTTCTGCTACATTTGTGGTAAATACACTATTGTGAAAGAAGGAAAAAATATCACTTAGTGAAACAGGCGTATTGGATATATTTTGGTATATTTTAAGCAACAGTTATCAAATTTGTTCGAAAACCAGAGTCAATCTAAAACAAATTAACATCATATTCGTAACCAACAGTCCCCAATTATTCAAAATCGATTCGATAAATCTGTGTACTAATTCAATCTCGCCAAACAGTGGAAAATCAACTCGGAAAACTCGCCGAGCATCTCTAATTGCAAGTTGCTCGAGAAAAAAAGAAGAAAGCGGAACGAAACAGAGCGCGTCGCACAAAGCGAAAATTTCATCCCCGAAGGGGCCGCAGAAAGTAGACGCTGTTCTTCTTTTTTTCTCTCCGATATTCTTTTTTTATATATTACGAGAAAGAGAGAGAGAGAGAGAGAGAGTCGTTAAAAGCCATTCTCGTCCGCCTACTTACGCATGCGTTCCAGGATTATGGTCGTTCGCGCTTTGGATCCATTTACCAGCGCGTTCCACGGCGGCGAGCGAGGGGTTCGATCCTTTGACAACGTCCGATAATAATTCAAGCGAGGTGTAATGCCTCTCGCACTGCCATCGGACCGAACGACTTCCAACACTTTTTCATTCACTAGGTCATTTCATGCCTGGAAGCTGAAGCTGCGGATATTTTTCATGGTCGGCGTGCGAAATTCGGTTATTAATCGGCCTCGAGTCAACTTCACTCGACTCTACGTTCCGTGATTTCACCTTGCAAACAAATGGTTTGACTGAATTTCGCTAAACGCAGGACGTTTAACTGTGATTTCCGATAAGTGAAGTTCTGTCTGACCGATTCGATCGAGTAACGCATTTTGTAAAGAACTTACTTGAGCATCGAGCGCAATATCGAGACGTTTAATTTCATCTTGTAACTTGTATTCTTTAAGTTGGGTCAAATTAAAAATTCGAAAATTATGGAATTTTAGATGAATCCCTCGTGCTTTGCATTTCTCGTGGTACAAAATTGATAGGTTAATAGATTGTAGATTAGCAGATTAATAAATCACTGAAATTTAGGATACTCAATCTCATGTTTTTCGTGTTTCACGCTCCTCGCGACGGAGATTGAATCGAACATTCCAAAATCGAAAAGTTTCGTAACCGAACCAAACCTAATTAAATATTATAGCTTAGGAGGAATAATAAAACTTTCTAACCCAATTTCTACGAGACACTTTTCACTCTTAATACTCATCGATAAGTAAAAAAGAAGAGAGCGAGAGCGTGCGAGAAAATTTTTAAATGTAAAATCTCGTAATGCAATTTCCAATCGTACCTCTCCGCTTTGCCGAGCACGAATAATTCAAAAATCGACAAAATCGAGTGTCGGAGGTAAAATCCCGATTGAAAATCGTATCGTACCGTATCAGCGAGAAATGGGCAAGAGATCCCATAAAGATTAATCGATAACGCTTAGGCGGATCAGTGGAGAGATTTTTCACAGGCGGAGAAACAAACGGGGACTCGGGAGTGGCTCGTTAGCGGTATCAATCGGTGCGTTTAATTGCTCGACGTTTGGATAATACAGCGCGATGCAACGGCACGTCGTCCACGCTGTGTTAAGATTAAACGAGCAAATCTGAAAGAGCCCGCGCTGCCGGATTACCGTCTGTCCGAACGAGGCTCGAGGGTTAATCTATAAATTACCGACTCTGACACGTGAAATGGAAATGGGGGAAGAACACGCAAAAGAGTTTATTTATTCGATATACCGACGGCGTTCCATTGTATCCCGAGTCGATCAACGGAACAAATGGATTAATTTCGGTGCTTAATTTCAGTTATTTCGAAACAAAGGTTGTTCTAAATTTATTGACGCGCCAATGGTTAACGAAATTAAACGAGTCGATACCTCTTTGGCTTGTTTTTCGTACCACGTTCCTGTATTTTTCCAATTTTTTCGATTTCCTGGATTTTTCCAATTTTTTCGATTTCCTGGATTTTTCATCTAGGGCTAGGTAGATTCCAATTTTTTTGATTTTCCGCGATATATGAGTGTTTATCTTTCAATTTTCCAATGCTATACGATATACTTTTCGCACTGCGTGTTCATTTCTTTTTTTTGTTTTTCACGCAACACTCGGGGCTCTCAATATGCACTGCGTTTGGTTTTTAAATCTTGTTTTCTGTATTTTTCGTGTTACACTCAAATTTTTTTGACCAACTGAATTTCTTGTAACACACGTTCTCTATTAGATGCAGTATTTTGTTTTTTTTTTTATCACTGAAAGCTTTTTCTTTTCAGAGAAAATCAGGCCTCTTTAGGTGCAACGCTAATGTAACGAAAATTAGCGACTGGTTGATTTGGGTCACGTGATTCGTGAGGGGGCGTGGGGTAGACCTCGAGTAGGAGTGGCGTTGTCTGGTACTGAGCGATCGCGCCTGTAATTTGTTTTCTATCGATTCAAATGTTTGCATATTAATAAAATTGTATGGCAAAAAAGTCGTCTTCATTTCCTAGTCTGAACAGTTGCTTCTGAATCTTTCAGGGAGACGAATCATACTGGTGTACAAGTCGAGTAGTTTTTTCTTTTTCTTTAAAGTGATATTCCACGCTCGATTCTTTAATTCCATTCCCTGTGATATTTTCGTTACTTTTCGATTTCTTATCTCGTTCCAAATTCAATTTATACATCCTTCCCAAAGAGCGGGGAACAAGAAAGAAATTCGAACGAGATCTGCCAAGATCCGATTCAAATGTACTTTCAAACTTTCGTCGCAGCGTTGCCAAGGCACCTTGTATCGCAACTCCTTCAAAGTTTCCCATTTTTGCACCGGGAATAAACAAACGAAAATGTTTCACGTCGTCCAGAACGAAAAAAGAAAAAAGTACGAAGGATCGAAAGATACGGAGCTGAAATTTCGAATCAATCGCTCAAGTTCGAGATTAAATTTAATCTGAAGTGCTACAACGTGTATTACGTAGAATTTACTACAGTTCAGTAACTCGGGACACACGAAGATCCGAGCGAAATTCGCCGGAATTTTGCATAGAGCCTAGACAAAGTTGCTCCTGTAACGAGATAAGCGTTGCAACAACGATATATGTATCCTAAATTTTCGGAAGCTGCCTGGCAATCCCTTAATCCCTGCTTCAAGTATATCGTCCTTGTACATTCGCGCTAATCAAATTGTTTTCATCTTGATTGCAATTTCAGAAAATGAGATTACAATTGGTAAAAAAAGGAAGCGGAAAATTTTTGCGAAAAGTAAGAGCAAGAGATGTTTGAAATTTCAATCTATATAATCTATGGTAAACGAAAGAAAGTAGAAGGTTGAAAGTAGAAATTTTAATATGTTTATCGTTTATTCATTAATCAATTATTCAATTTCAAATTCTTTAATTTTCTCGTAGCGTAAATCTCACCACCACAAGAGAAAAATTATTTTGCTTTTATTATGTTGTGCTTATGCTTCTTCAAAGCAAACGATTTGTTCTTCATCATAGGATGTAACATATCATTATTATAATGACAGAAATGACAGAGAGAAATGGAAATTAACGGTCAGAAAGAATCTTTCGGTGACACGAATTCACAGAAGAGAATTTTCCCGTGACAAAGGAAAGTAACAGAAGCATAAGTTAATAGCCACCTATAAGCGTAATTACAGTTACCCATAACTGTAACTTCTCAATGGCAGGAAATCAATAAAAGAAAAAACTGCACGACTTGTACCCCAGTACGATTCCTCTCACTGAAAAGCCCAGAAGTAACTGTTCTGCCTAGGAAATGAAGACGACTTTTTTGCCATAAAATTTTATTGACATGCAAACATTTGAATCGATACAAAACAAATTACCAGACAACGCCACTCCTACTCGAGGTCTACCCCACGCCCCCTCGCGAATCACGTGACCCAGATCAACCAATCGCTGCGTTACACCCGAAGAGGCCTGATTTTCAGCAGGGTTACCCCTGCTAAAATCACTTTCAGTGATAAAATAATAGTGCAGATTAATAGTAAACGGGGGAACCTTTCACAGACAGAAATTCAAGAAAAGAAATTTCCTTAGAATAGGAGAGAAAATTAATCGTTGTAGGAACAGCAATGGGTAATATTACAGCGACCTGGTTATCGCGCTAGCCAGGGAACTGTTTATCCCCTTTCTCCCCTACCTCGAAATCCTCATGAAAGTCCAATTTCGAATCGCGTCGGGCGGATTTCTTCAAAGTGCCACTTACACTAATGCGATGTAATTTCGCGTTGCAGCCGCGGAAAAGTAACTGCATCGATACACCACATTACGCTAAACACGTGAAAGCAAAGACGTGTTATTTCAGCTAGAATTCTTGCATCAAACTACAATAGCCCATTGACATGAAATTTGCTGATAATTGTACCAAAAAAAAAAAAAAAAAAAAAAAAAAAAAAAAAGAATAAAATCAAAAGCTTGAAAAGCTATGAAACTCGTTCAAATTTTACGAAAATATCAAACAGTTTCCTAGTTTCATGGTTCGTTTGAAATTGAAACAGCACTTCAATTGGAAAGAATCCGGACTCTATTTAGATGGCGGTATATTGTTCGATATTCTTCGCTTCATTTATCTGTTCTTTAACGAACTGATTCCCTTGTTACTCCAAACTTTCCATTGCGTAACAGAGACTCTTCCTGCTCTTTATTCTAAGGAAGCGCTGTTTAAAATTGAAGTACCGGGTGGTTTTCAAGTTAACTTTGTGGCTTCGAAATTGTTGCAATTAGCAGAGAAGCTGAAGCATGCTACTTCGGCATAACGATATCACGGAATATCGTAAGATATTCTTTCTGCAATTGAATGCTCACTCTCTCGCTTTACGTTTAGCTGACAACGAGATTCACAATAATGAGATGAAATTAAAAAATTCCACAATGAAACGACTCGACTGACGCGAATTATTTTTACTTCATGTTTCCATGACAGAGACTGATAAAAACGGACGAAACTGAAAATTTTCAAGATTAAATAATCAGCTGCAAGCTGTCAGAATATTAAAAAGTTTCGAAAGCAAGCACTTTGTTTGATTTTATATTTCATGCTCCTCGTGACAAAGAGATTCGGTTAAATGAAAAATTCCGAAATTAAATAATTCAATTCCATTTGACTTTATTTCGTCCTTACTTTCCATCCTTTATGAGCGACGAATCTTACTGATAAAATTGCCATTAGCAGTTACTAAACATTTTTCAAATTTTTCAATTATTAAAAGGTCTCCAAGATTGTCAGATCACTAAATTATTATTTTTCCTTATTATTTTTATACATTCAAACCATCTGCTTTCAAATTATATTTTAGTTGTTTCCTTGTTTTACATTCTTTATGAGTGACGAATCTTCTTGGTAAGATTACCATTAACAATTACCATTAAAAACTATCAGGTCACTTATTTTCATACACTTAAGCCACCTACTTCCAAGTTATATTCTGAAGTCCTACATTCCACCGAAACCCAATTACCAAAGCCTCGATGCCGACATAATCACCGACGCAGTATCGTCCCGATTTGCACAACGTAAACGTGCCCGAAGAACTGGCCATTATTCTAAATAACGCCATTACGCCGTAGCCGCGGCGCAGATGCTCCGCTTGTTAGCTCAATCAATGAAAGACACTCGGCCCGAACAGAAGTTTTCAAGTGGTTCCCTCATCGCGGGAGACGAGTCGCGCAGATCAACAGACGCCAAGTGCAAATCGATTCGAAGCGAAATCGGCTTTCGAGTCGAGTCGGCAGCCCTGTAAAGGCAAGGTAGTTGCACGGTTGCAAGAGGAAAGTTGGCGGCGAACGACGACGGTGGGAAATGTCGTAACCCCGAAAAGAAATCTAAAAGCTTTCTCTCTCTCTCTCTCTTTCGAAGCGAAGCGAAGCTTTCAAGGATTAATGTCACCTTTCATCGGTGCTGATAGTGATTGATAATTCAGCTGGTTCCATCGGCCGGAGAGCCGATACAGAGTCGAAATTCTTCGTCGTGTTACTAACGATCTGACGCGTGTACGTGAACGAGTTTGATAAATTTTCTGGGAAGCGTTTGATTAAACATCGCGGAGCGTTTCAGCGCAATATTCGACTCGACGTTTGTTCGTTTCTCTTTCAAAGAGTACCTCGACATAGTCCGGTATTTAATTTAATTTAATTTAAACCTTTTTTTCTACGGGAGCGAATTTTCAATTCAATTTCTTCCATTGTTAAATATTTTAGCTTCTTCAATTTTTTAAATATGTAATAATTGAAAGGGAAAAATATTTACGAGTATACTAATATTAAATTCTTTTCTGTTTAATAATTTAACAGTTTTGCATTTTCATGTAAAATAAGATGTACATAATACGAAAAAATGTATCCAAAATGTGTCCAAAACGCAGGAATTTTTCCACGTTAGATGATTCTCTTAATAGGTGTTTCGTTTTTCTAAACTTTTTCAAATTTGCAGAAATTTAAATGTGCAAGAGAAACCGTAGTTCAAACTTTTCCTCCTTCTATCGCTACGTGAAACAATTCTCTATTTTCTAAATTATATTTCCACGCGAAATACGAAAAAATATCCTCCTCCGCGCGTATGCGGAGTAAATTTTTATACTAGATTTTTCTTTGACGTAATATCTCAGCTTTCGTTCCTAAATTATCTCGGTGTTACTTTAAATTCCAGAAATTTAGGGTTAAATCTGACATTTTTACTGGTATATTTATTTTTTCATCTGTTCAAACAACCCCATCACCGTCGTTGACGAAGATTTATTAATAACAGAATCAGGAGAAAATGGAGCAGAAAATGCGGGAATAAATTGTCCCGTAACACGGCAGGAGTTGTACGTTCCACGACAGGAGGAAGATTATTCGAATCTCAAAATACAAGCGTTATTTTCTAGTGTTAATCGATGGTTTGCAGTTTCGCGGTATTTTCGGACTGTTTTCGACGAAAACTCGTAAATCAATCGCAGATATACGCGCGCGTGCAGTAATTCATGCTTCGGTAAAAGAGATGTTTATAAATCTCGATGCGCTTTTATTTATGGGTAATTATTTGCGAATAACGATTCTAACGAGACAAACCTTTCCTTCGAGCATTAAATCACGGAGTGGATAAATCGAGTCTGCCGTATTTTGGACAAAATATTTTCGTAGTCTGTGATTTTCGGGATTTTTAATTTTCGTGCAATGTAGCAACGAATAATTTTGTGTCCAACAAAACAGCGGTTCAAAATTGATATTTTAATATAAATTTCCTCTTTTCGAACACGTATCCAATTGCTGATTGAAATGAAATTTTCAATAACTCGAGTGAAAATATTTAGTTGAAACGATCATTAAACGATACTAATTGTAAAATAAATTACGAGAAAGTTACGTGAAACAAAATACTCGCCTCGTTTTAGAAAATAATAATTCTCGTATTTTTCAAGCATTTAAAAAATGTAATGTTCAAGAAGAAAGAAAAAAAGACTTCAAGTTAATTTGTCAGTTGCAAACAAGTTGACACAAAAAATTCGTTCGTCACATAAATTTGGTTGAATTCATTGTTAAAGTTGTTTAGTATAAAACAGACAAAGAACCACGAAGCTGTTCTATTCTATTATCCAACGTTACTCTCCATGGCGGACAGACGTTGCATAGACACTTTACAGTTTGAAGAGGGTATAGTCACTGCGCTATAGTCACTGGCAAGTTGTGGCAACTACAAAGAGTTGCATTGTATCGTGGCTATCGATATAAAAGTAAGTCTCCTTTCACTGACGTTGCCGGTGAAAACATCCGTCTCGTACACACAAGTGAGAAAAAGAATCGAATTTCAATCGACTTTGACATTCGTCACGTTGAACTTATTTTATTTTTAAAAAGTATAAGAATAGTAAAATTTAGCGAGTTTTTTCGTACAGATAAGTGAGAAAAATAAAGGGATTTCAATCGATTTTGACAGTCTCTTCCATTCGCTGCGTTGAATTCGTCACATTTTATTTTCCGTAGAAAATATAAAAATAGCAAAATTTTATAATGAATATTACTGTGCTATTTTCTAAAGCAGTACTTTAAAATATTATTGATTGTTCCCATTTTTTCTTTGATAAAGGAGAGTTCCTTTATGACTGGTCAATTTAAAAAAAAGAAACAAACTCTTTCTTGTTCCTTTATTTTTAAATATAACAGATAATTTATTTTTC
>KQ435735.1:2587337-2619164 GCA_001276565.1 Melipona quadrifasciata
AATGTCTTTCAAGAATAATCACTGTTCTTCATTCTTCTACTCGACTATAACTAAAGTGACCAAAGTGTTATTAAACGACGCTTCTGAATAACTTTACTAAATCGGCCATTTCGTTATCGGTCCCGTGTTGGCTGATGTATCGCGCTTTCCGAAACAATTTCGCACCCACGTATAATCGACGGTGGACGGTAAGCGTGCCGCGCAAATGAACAGTAGATAACGTCAGTCGTTGGTCAGACGTACCGGCGTACATTAGCTTATTGCACTTTCCTACTAAATCAAGGACGATAGCGATCGCTGTGCGCACACAGCCTGTCGTCGCTAACATCCAACAAAGTCTCGAGGTCTGCTTCTATCTATATCTGGCAAATGTTTTTCCATCGCGACTGACTAATCGTGTCTGCTAGAATAATATTTGCAGTTCCATTTCCCGTAAAATCCTGTTCAGCCGTTGACCACTCGCGCTCAAATCCTCCCGGCAAATAGAGTTCCAGATTCATGATGCTGTATTTATTTACGAATGTTTAGCGATTGGTACTTAAATAATACGCACTTTCAGAATTTCGGATTTAGATTACTCTTCGAGGTCAAAGTAAATTTATATTAGTAAAGTTTGTGTCATAGTAGATTAGCTTGTAAATTAGCTTAGTTTGCCATCGGTAAATTTGTTACAAGTTTCGTTACACTCGGAATATTTCAGTAAACGAACGAACGAACAAGTAATCGGTAGAAACACGAAGTACAAAAATTTGCATTCTTTTTTTCGCTGCAACGAAGTTCCATTGCAGTTGCAACGTGACATGAAGAAAAGAGACATTTACTTTTCGACTACATCTGCCAAGACTTACGACGCTCGTAAACAATCGTACACCGAAACGGTGCGTGAACAGAGAGAAGCCGGAACCCGGTGCAGATAATACGAGCCAGGCACTGCACAATCTCGACCGTCGAAACGGCCCTGTTCCGATCGATTTCCTCTAGGTTCGACCGTGCAAAATACGATCTATACACGGTGTGTACACACACACACAAACATATTATATATATACATATATATATATATATATAAGTGGAACGAGTTGTTGATTCGCCACGGCACAACGGAGCAAACAAGACACGAGCGAACAACGCGGATGAGACCAGCTATTGGCTGGCAACGAGCACAGAGATAACTAACAGGTAGACAAAACGCGTTCGTCGGAATACAGCGAAACACTGTATCAATCCGCGTTAAGCCACCGTCATTCTCCATATCGATGGACTAAAGTGTAGCTCTTTTTTCAAACTTCAACGCGTGATCGACGTTTGCTTCTGGATTTCGATGGAAATGATTTACGTACGCGTTGAAGGAAATGACACAATTTGAGGAAATACATCGTTTGGAATAAGCGAGAAAGGAAATTCGGTGTTATTTTGTCTCAATCAAAGAAACAATTTAAGTCAGTACGCGTTTATCCGTAATAATGATTAAGAGAGAATTTGTGAGGTATCTGTGAAGTAGGTGTCAGATGAATCAGCGAGAGCAACGTAACTGTATCGATCGTCACTTTCTTTGCCAAAATGCAGTGTGTTCAAGAACTTACGCGCAAATTGATTTCCTGAAGAAAGATGAGAAACATACGTAGTATTTAATAGGACTTGACATGTATAATTTGAAAGAAATTAGATTGAAGTGACTTTTTTTTAAGAACCCAAACGAATTTAACAAGATTTAAAAAAGTAATGATTAGAAATAAATTTAATAGATAAATATTTTGCGAATTTAAGTACAGAGGAAAATTAAGCTAATTTTATGAAAAGAAGTTTAAACATGTGCAAAAATGAGTAAATTGTTTAAAGTACAGGCCTATATTTCCCTCACTCTTCGATTTATGAATCAACAGAAAATTTAAAATTTCAAATACTTTACATCAAAATAGATAAGAGTTCGCCCAATTGCTGGAACTTGGACGAAGGAAAAGAATTGATGGGAGAACGCGGCGATACCAAACGATCCACTGATTTGTGATAATTAATATCAGAATGTGTCTTGTAAACTGGGGATAGCGAGATCTCGTGAGATTTAATATCGTGCATCGGCTGGGGGGTTACAGAGCGGATTAGGTGGAAAGTTTCATCGTTACGGGGAAACATGTCGCCTTGCCGGAGAATTAGTCCAGTGTTACCTGACTACAAACACCTTTCGTCCTGTAACTGAAAACTCATTACCCAGAAAGGACGACGGAGCTATATTACGAGTACGTCATCTGCATAATATTTCAATATTCAATACGAGTATGTACGCGGAACTGAGAAAGAAGAAGAGCAGAATATCCCAGAAGTCTCCTGTTTTATAAACGTATTCTTGTAATAACGTAATCTTGTGTTAAATGAAAATTCAAAGACGCATTCCAATAAAATGCAACTGACAATTAATAAATATATATATGATAAAAATATGATCCAGTGTCTTGGTTAATTTAATATATAATAATCTCCTGATTACAGTTATTTCTTAAAACTTGAAATTTAATTTCAGTTGAATTTATCCATCATCCAGATACTACAATTAGATCAACTTAATACCGATAATAGATAAACGCATGAACATTGAATGAGTATTCGATGAAATTTCTGTCTAGTGTGAAGGATTAGTTTGAAGGACGAGCGCGACTGGGAAAGAAATGTAACAGTAGGTACGAAGAAGACAGATAAGACGGTAAACACGTTGTGAGAGTTGTTTAAGACGTAAACCACCGGTATGTTGGGGAAACTTGCTTGGAACGAAAGCTCCACAACTGTAGCAAAACTTGCCAACTTGAGCAATTTAATTAGTCGAAGCCTTCTGCTTGTTCTCGAAAGCTGTCCGCGAGTAATCTCAAAAACTTTCCGTCCACAAATATCCGGCCGGATATTTATCAAATAAGTCGATGAAATTAATTCTCCAACGTCTTTCGAGTGAAACGCAATTCCTAAATCAATCCCTAGAGTTGTCAAACATAGTGACAACGTTATAAAGTAAACGACAATGTTGATTAATTTAATAATGACATTATCAAATGATCCGAGCGAAAAATTCTTCTCGAAAATATTTTTACTGCAACGTCGTCAGTTGTTAATGTAATATTTATTATACCGCATCGCATTAATACTGTGCTGTATTTAGTGTTGTTTCCTCTCGAATTGTTCTACACTATTCAATTACTATCGAGTCAAATCTTGCCAACCGTGAAAGATTATCAATCGAATATTTTTAGTAAGAAACCTGTTAACCCGTAAAGTGTAGCCTCGTCGATAAAGATTGAAAAAAATTTTTTAAATTCTGACAGTGTTAACGCTTCTTCCCCACTTTTTTTTTTATCGCGTACTTCGGCCACGAAGTTACTCAGCTCGGTTAACCATCTAGTTAACTCTCCACACGTATTCCCCCAGGGACGTGCGGCAACTTTAAAAATCCATCTCGCCACAGTTGAAGGAATTGTTAAAATGCGTCTGCACGTTTCCGGGCAATTTCCGCGGTTTTTGCAGGGACGGTTGTCCGGACGTTTAAAAACAACAACCGCAGGTTTTCCCCGGCTCTAATTAGACTACTCTTTTGTCCTTCTGATTCCCAGTTCTTTCACATATTTTTAAAGCCCTTCCCCTTCTTTTTTTCCCCTTTTGTCCCTCTTTATCCACCACGCTCGTGAATTAAAATTTCGAGATTAAATTTCCAGTTCTCCAGAAGGGGCACCGACTGAATGAATTTTCCGCTCGTCACCGGGCCGAGCAGATTTTCGTACATCTCTCGGCGAGAGAAATTCAGCGAGCAAGAGATCTCTGCGATTTGGGATGGAATTCGCTCGATAGGTTTAAACTGAAACGAATCTGACAACGAGACGGCGTCTCGTCGACGGGATTGTAATTAGATGGATGATGATGATGATGGTGACCTTGGCGTGTCAATAACTTCGCGAGATCCTCCTCCTCCTCCCCCTCGAGTTGGCAAACTTGGTCCAAAGATTCGCGTTTAATGCATCGACTTCTTGGAGCTCTCTGTGTGTGGAGCAGTCATGATGTACTTCCTTGATTAAGCAAGTTCGTATCGGGGAAGTGGATGCGCGAAAGTTTTCGTTAATCGGGGAAAGATAGATAATTATGAGCCCTTATAGTTACCAATCTGTGTCGTCTAGTTACTAATACCACGTGCGTTCCGAAGTAAGGATTCGTGACAATGATTTTCTACAGGAGAAGAAGAATATTTCTCCTGAGAAACTCAAATCGACATTTTAATTTCTCAATTTTCATTTTGACATTTTATTATTTTATTATTCTTATCTGGTTGAAAGATATTATTGATTGAAATTGCATGGAGCGAAAGATTTTTGGATGTTTGTATCGTGGAGGAATTCTACTTTACTAAATGTTACTATATTTAACATTTTGTTTTCAAGATAATTATTCCACTATTATTTTTCGCCAAAAAATATTATTCTTATTCGAAAATAAAAATTTATTCCTGAACTTGAACGAAGAGACAAAATTAAAATTAATTTTCAAACAATTGTGGATTGTTGATAAAGTTTCACTGTACATAATTAAATTAATTAATTTTTTATTTTTTATTAATTTATTTAATTTATTTTATTTTATCACTTACGTAGACAAATTTTATCAACGTTTCAAAAAAAAAACGATAAAACGAAGTAGCAATCGAGTGAAAAAACAAACTTACAACTAGTGACAATTCTAGTTGATTAATGACAAGTGACTAGTTGATTAATTTTATTTCCACGACAAAGCTATTACTGCATTTCCAGGATGAGCTTGGGACATCTGTTATAGAAATACCATGGACCCATTTGCAGATTCTCCTCCGCGGAATTCTAATGATCTCCGGGAACTCCTTCAAGGGCTTGTTCGTTCAATCTTTCCAGTTGAATGTTCTTTTCCAGATAAATCCGCTCACAGATGGAAAATAGGTCGTCCCGTGCAAATTTGTAGAAATTCTTTGTGCAAGTCGCGCCCGGGGTAAAATGGGTCGGATTGATGTTGACTGATTACTGACGAATAGCTGATTCGCGTTGTTAATAATCGCTCTCGGAAACTCCCCGTTTGTACCTTCGGAAACACGTCTGCCACGCTGCCTCATCAGCATTCATTTGAACGTAAGTAGGTTTCCGCGAGACAATTTGCTCGCTGTAATTTACGAGGGAGCAAAGAAGCTCTTCAATTTTCTCGAAACAGATTCGGCAATAACCAGAATGAAAAGAAATGAATTGAGTTCGAAATTTGAACGAGATCTGATAATTACACTGGAAATTTAAAGAGGATAACGTTCAACGTACAACTCTATATTTCAGTGATCTAGAATTTGCAACAAATAACAAATTACTGTACAAATTTTAACATGATTTTCACTTTCTGAATAAACTAACCCGGGGCGAGTTTGTGTGTCAGTGTGCAAAGTGCGTACGAAGACAGAGGTTTTGAGGAGAAGATTTCCTTTAGAGAGTATCTAGCTCAGGTTTTGAAACAGCTTAATATCTCTTTGTCATCACCGTATTCGAACTTGTTCAGTTTCAAAGAAAAAAGATACATAAAATTCACGTTGAACGACAGACGCAAAGGAACCTCGGACCTTCTAGATCTCTAGAACGGTGCTACCTGAGGTGATCATAAAAGACTAATAATTCACTCGAAAGTGAAGACGGAGGTCAATTGAATTCTGTGCGAGTCTGACAAACCACTTTTGAATTGTACAATTGTACAAGTCTTAATTCCTAAATTAACAAACTTTACGTCTCAAACCACGCTCGGTCGAAATTTCCCCGCACCAACGACATCCGTCACTGCATCCATTTTCGCGCCCGCTGCGAAAGTGGAGCCTGTCAGGCTTCTTGCCGTCATTTCTCAAACGGACGGAGGGAAGGGGCGAAGAAAAAAAAGAAATAAAGCACGAACGGTCAAACTGGAAGCAAGAAGCCGGCGGAACAGGGGCGCTTAAAACCAAGTATGCCGCATCCTGTCTGCAACTTCCGCGTGTAAACCCTCCCACTCCGCCCCCTCTTCCTCCACAACGTCGTTTCACACGTTCCCGGTACAAGTTTAAGGAGGCAGCTGAACGTCATTTCGGTTTGCTAAGGGGAAAGGCATCAGAGCCACCGCCGATGAAAAACGACCGACAAGACGAATGGTCTCCAGCAACTGTTTGCTCGCTGGTTCTCCGCCGCCATAAGGCAACAAACTTGGAAACAAATGGTGTCTCGGATGTACATTTATTATGTACATTTATTACGCGCAGAGATGGGATCGAGTGTCTCGGGCAACTGATGCGATCGGATCTTCAGTCATTGGGGTCTGACGATTTCCAACGTTCAAGTGCACTCGCGAAACTCGAGGGACAGTTTCCGAATTTCAGTCTCGCGACGTTATCGGAATAAACACGCAACGGACAGTACCAAGCACGATGACACTACGTTTATGTAAACTCCGCTTGTATCTGAATTCGTAATAGAATCTGTTGTACGAACTCCAATCATACGAACTATTCCATCTTCCGACTGAGTTCTACTGTAAACTGCAACGGATGGATGGATCGAGTGCCTCGGATGTGTAGATACGTATCAAAGGTTATTGCTTTGACGGATTTTCTACTCGAAGTCGCATCAAACGGATCAAAAGTGACAAATCTCGCTTTCAAACGAATTACACGTATAGTGAAGAGCATAATTGTACCGAGAACAATGAAGAATTGTGAATACGACTAATTTGAAGTGATACAACTCTGTAAAAAAAGATTATACAGTGATCCACTCGGTCTCATTTTTGATCTTCGCAAGTCGCAAGTTTGTCTCTTTTGAAGATGATTGGGCAACTGAGGATACATTTTTGTCGAAAATTGTCAAAATTCAAACATGCGTGAAAGTATTAAAAATTTCTTTTCAATGACTCCCTAAAACTGTTTTAAAATTTGTAAAATTTGTTTCATTAAATGTAAATGCAGGCGCTTCTAGCTCGATTCGAGCAACGTGAAGCGAGCTGTCGAGTCTCTCGCTTCAGCTTCGACCGAAATAAGTTACCTATAGACAATAGTACCTCGAAAGCGAATTTTAAAAGCGTCTTTAGACGCCTTTAGGTAGCCAAAGGGTTAATTACGTGGTCAATGCGAGTGTCTACGACGACCTCGATTGCGAGGCGTGTACCGACCTCGTTGCGATGCGTCGGTTCCACGGGCTAAGAAACCGCCGACCGCGAGGGGAAAAAACGGAAAAAGCCAGAGAGACAAAGCTACTGTTCCCTCGTCGTCGGTGCGCGGTTTCTTTCCGACGAAAGGCCACGCTGGGAAAATAAGGGGGCTCCGGCGCAACAACGACCTCGATACGATTATTTCGCTGACTTCGCTTGTTACGGTTTCGGGTATACTCTTTGTGGCCAAGCGCGCGTTTCGCTCCCTCGGCGCGTGTTTTTCCAAAAATACGTACGGTTTCCCTCAGGACTGTTTCCTCGCGTCAGCGTGGTGAATCGAAATTTTTGACGACTGCATTCGGGAAAAAATACGGTGCGACCGATTTCAACCGATTTCACATATCAACGAGTACATTACCTCGTCTGATTACGAGTTGAATTAGTTTCAGTTTTAGTTGGAATGTACATGAGTTCGAATTTACGTAGAATTTCGTAGAATGTTTTTGCAATTTTTATCACTGAACCCAGAAAATCGGGCCTCTTCAGGTGCAACGCTGATGCAACGAAAATTAGCGATTGGTTGATTCGGGTCACGTGATTCGCGAGGAGACGTGGCGTAGACCTCGAGTAGGAGTGGCGTTGTCTGGTACTGAGCGATCGCGCCTGTAATTTGTTTTCTATCAATTCAAATGTTTGCATATCAATAAGATTTTATGTCTTCATTTTCTAGTCAGAACAGTTGCTTCTGGGCCTTTCAGTGAGACGAATCGTACTGGGGTACAAATCGTGCAGTTTTCTTGGTCTTGTCGTTGGTGAATGAAAAATATGCCATTACGAAGCTGTCACAGTCGTATCGTGAACGAAACAAAAATTCTGTTGTGTCGTAATGTTCCTAGCTTAGTCGGCCAATGGAATCGGAAAGGCGTGCTATATATTCCAATATTTTCTTTTTCTCTATTATTTAACTGAAATCCACTAATTAACTTTATCACAAACGATTTTATCGATAGAGTCCATGAACATATTCTACAAATTCTTTCTATCAGAGAGTGAACTCTACTTGAAAATTTTATATTACACATTAACACTTTAATTATGTTATATTTACACCTACATTTTGGATACGGCATCAGCGTATCTTTATTAACAATGTTTGCTTCAAGAAAGAATTAAATATCATTTACTCGTAAACATGTTGAATTGAACAGTGAAGATACGAATAGAAAATGTGTCTGTCGCAACGTAACAAACGCGTTATTTTCTACGGGACCGACAAGGAGAAAGACGGAAGTCGATTGAGAATTTAAAGAGATTCTTTGACTGTTAAGTAGATTGGTTCTTATTCAGGGAACTTTCTTTGAGCACGATGTTGGAAACTGATGAAAGCAAATTGACTCGCTTTTGTCCCCGCGAATGCGAATACGATAATGTACTTTTGATACGAAATGTAACAATGCATTAAAGAAATTGGATATTCGCTTGGCCAGACGAATTATTACATTCAGACAACTCGAGATAATTCGTTTTCTTCAATTAATAGATTGGAGAAGGGATTTTTTCATTCGGCCGTGCTCTCGTTGATAAAGTCAAGATTATTAATTTATTTCTAAGAGAACAACTGTTGAAACAACCTTTTTCTTCAGAAATCGATAAATAAATTGTGTACACTTTTGATTGTATATTTAACAAACTCGAACGATTTTGAAATTTTTAACATTTTTATGCGTACGAAATATTGCATCTCAAAATAAATCTTTAATCACACATTTTTAATCTGTTTCTTGAGATATTATGTACCAAAACAATCTAAAAAATTCAGTGCATTCTTTTTTATATGTACCTAGTTTCACATTGCTCCGGTCAATTTTATTCCCACTTTTGGAATTTAAGAATTTTTCACACGTAATTACTACAGTTTTTTTTTTTTTTTTTTAATAATTTACTAAATTTAATTTCACTTTCCAAATATTTACTAGTTGAAAAATTGTATGGTTTCTTTCTCAAATTTTCTTCCGCGGAAAATTTAAAAATTCAAGTTCAAGTTTCCAAATTTAAAAATACAAAGTGACTTTGTAAAGACACAACATGATAATACCACGATATGAAATGTTTGATAATTAACAAACGTGATTGATAATTAATAATAGAATAAAATAGTACTAATTTATCAAATTTATTTTAGGAAAACGAAATTTCGTATGCACGAACCTAATAATTCCCTCACACAAACTACGAACGAATATATATTTTTGGAAAAATTACATTTCGAACGAATCACTTCCCAATGAAGTTCTCACTAACGTAACCCACACGTGAAATAATTTCTTACAAGTGCCTGTCGTTCTTACAACTTGAAATTAGGCATTACTCTCTCTTTGAACTCTGCTTTCTCCGCGCACCCCCTCTCTCCACCTCCTCGCGAACTTTCCGCATTAATGGACTGTGACACTCCATTTAGAAAATAATCACCGCGCGCATCGTCCCCCGCACAAGTGAGTAGTCACGGTTTAATAATTCGTGCTTCTGAAAGCCGTTTTCCAACCGAGTTCTTTGTTTATACCAAGAATAGTAAATTGCATGGTCCTTTATAACGACAACAAATCCTTCCGCTTTAATATTTCCCAGTGTGTTTATGTGTGTAGGTGTGTATGTGTGTGTAGTACAATAGCAGTCGAATTAAACTTTAAAATCACTCTTCTCGAAACCATTTTTTTTTTTTTTATATTGCTACTTATATAAATATTCCAAGTAGCACTATCAACGGCCAACGATCTCTCAAAAGAAAAAAAGGAAAAGAGAAGAAAATGGTATTATTATGTATATATATGTGTGTGTATGCGTGAGAGGCTTTCGTAAATTTCAAAGCACATTACGAACGCTCCCTCGATATTCCATTATAAGGATTCTTTAGCACGGGAATACAAATTTCTTCGCAATGCATTCGCTCTCGTTACTTGTTTATGTACTTTCAATATTGGCGCAGTAAATTGCGTCGCGCCTTCTGGGAGATCTACCGAATCGTTTCTCTCAGGAATAATAAAGCCCCGAGTAATCCTTTTCCTAAATATTTTGTATTTGGGTTGTTCGGAAGATCGAAGAAAAATTTCGACGCGTTAAAATTGTATTACCATGTTTGTAATATTTATAAATTATAACATAAATTATAATTATTATAATATTTATAATATTTGTATTATTATTTAATTATATTTAATTATTAAATATTTATAAATTGTATTATTGTATTTATATCAAGTGACGATTGTGCAATTACCAGTTTCTCAATTTCTCCTTATCTGAACGTTCTTTCGCTCGTCGATCGTAATTCTCGAATCTCTCGAAACTCTATTTTTCAGCGTTTTCTAACTTTGCATGTTTGGAATATGCATTTAAATCAAGTTTAGTTGCTCTGTATTTTCAATTCTCGAGGGTTCCAATTTTCAGTTTCAAGTATTCTTTCAAACGAATCTTTTTCCCGGAGTTTTCGTTACTTTCCTTCCCATATCCCACGATGACATCGTGTCTTCGCCGTTGAATATTAATTTCGAAATATTTTTCAATTATCTCGCAACAAAGGGGAAACGCCATGTTTAATAAAAGACTAAACCGTGTACGCATATTAAACTACAGATTAACGAAAATTCACGGAATATTCGTAATGTAGAAAAATGTACAAAGCACATGAAACGCGTTCAAATTGGTGTTCCTGGTACACGGCGGATGAAATAGAACCTCCGCTTACGTTTCGCTGTTTCAATTAGATCCTGGAAAGTATACAAATTTGCGTAAATATTCACTGTTTAATCATCCTGGTTTACGTTGTTCAAGGTACCATCAGGATATTTACTGCAATTTTCTTCTGACGATTCGATAGCAAATTTTCCGTGACCATTGAACGTAAAAATATTCTTTATTAAATTTAATTTGTAGAAAAACAAAAGCTTCAAAACGGAAGCTCAGCTTGATCGAGTTTACTTTTATATACGCTTTTGTTTCAAATTATTTGCTAAAGCTTTCGTTGATCCAATCGACCAACAAATTAATTAGATTTATTCGTATTTCGTAGCCATTTGATATTTCACCAAAGTGAAAATATCCCGAGTAAAAATAAAGGCACGAGCGCCGAAGTGAAAATACGCGGAATTCAATCGCAGAGGTCTGCTTTGATTTAATCCGCGGGAGCGGACTACTTCAGAAACATTTCAACTGACAGCGCGAGAGAATAGTCCGAATTGCGAAGAAATTTTCTACTCCCCTATCGCTATGGCGTTGCGCGGCCAACGTTCGAAAAATTGAAACAGACTTTTTGCCGATAGTTATCTAGATTTTCAATAAAAGCCCCGACTGCGTCGGCGAAACTTTCGAGAATACTTTCGCGTTTTTGAACGTGATTTGCAGAAGGAAACCTTCGACGCAACATCGTGAAATTTTCGCGAACCAAACAGATGAAACAGTTTGAAAAAAAAGAAGTAAAAAAAAATTGCAATCGATTGTGCACGTTGGAGGTGAAACGGTATTCGGTCAAGCGTGGTTACCGCGGCGGAAAGTGCTCGGCGGTCGAAGCACAGTCGAACGAAGCGCATATTGCACGAAAAAACTGTATGAAAAACTTCTCGCGATACACAAAGGGCTAATTCAGCTAATTCGTGGGAAATTTTATTAAACCTGGCGCGCACGTAAGCATCGAGCCGACTCGTTCGGAACACAAAGTTGTATCCATCAATATCACCGATTGGAGGATCGATATTTTTTCCTAAAAGCGACAGTCTTCGTTTCCAAAAAATTACGTCCACTGATGCAACTTGACTGCAATACCATTCAATTATTGGTCGCGTTTGTCAATTGAACGTCGATGTAATTGCGGAAAATATAAAGGAAACTGTCTGTACTCTCTGTCTAAACTTCCACTATATGCAAAGAATAATTTCTTAGTTTTCGTCGTACAAATCGTACAATACTTTAATTTCGTTTTATTTTATATTTTAATTCATATCACTGCAAACTTCAATTATCTCGTTAACATAAAATGGAAAGAATCAAGACTAGAATGACACAACATAATAATCAAGTCGCTCGCGATTTTCTCAAGTTCTGTTCCACTTCTTCTCTCCTAATTCATAAGAGATCAGCCTGTACACGTTATTCAAAGCTACGTAAATGCAATCGAGAGCAACCGCATGCGCATTTATACTCTAAAAGATCATTAATTAGCTCGGCCACGAGAATTGGCCTCGTCGATTCTCTCCAAAGGTCAACACCGTGGACACTCGCGCACGTTCTCGTTTTTCGGACTTAATTCGCCCCAATTAAGATATCGTATTATTCAAACGGCTGGCAGACCGGAAAGGTAGGCAGCGTTCCGGCATCGATCTGGAACGGCGAATGACGTTCGTCTGCCGACATGGCGATTGCGATGTTCATTAATTGGGAACGCGAGGGAGAACAAAAGGTTCGCGTCATTTATGGAGAATTTCCTCGCGCAACCGGGACAGATGCCCGATCGTGTGATCGAATTATTCCCGACTCATTGTCACGCGTCAATGACGCGCGAAATATTTACCGGCTGTTCCCTTCTCGAGAAAGGCGGTGGTCCAGCTGCCCGAAAGAACATTAATTAAGCTTCCCACGTGTCCTTTAGGCGGTTCGAAAACGCCCGTGTATACAGAGCCTGGCTGGTATGAAAAAAAAAGAGAGAGAGAGAGAGAGAGTAAGAGAGGAGAGCGAAGTCGCTGCACGGATCTTTCATTAGCGCTAATGGGAAGCGGCTGAATTCGCGTTGAAAAATCTTTCCCTTCTTCCCCTCCCCTCTCTCCCCTCCCCCTTTTTTGCCAGCCGATTCTCCGGCAAAAGATCGGGATTAAAGCGCTCTTGGACCAACTACGCGCCACGAGATGATACACCATCGATCGAAAGTTTCGCGTCGATCGAACCACCGAACATCTCGCATTTCGCTGATTAGCACCAGTTTGCTCGGAGAAGTCGAATTTGAAATGGAGCACGAGCTAAACGATCGTGTTAAGTATTAATTTCCAGTGTGATGATTCAGTAATCTGCGAGTAACTTATTGTCCAAGACAATGAACCTGACCTGTAATCTGACTCGACCTACTTCCGTCGACAAGATCCTCCCTACTTTCTCGCTGTATTTCGTCTAATTTAACATCTTGAAAAGCCAGTCGATGCTATAATGCGTCATTAACCAATGTTTTTAATTCACGCACGAAAGATTCCCACACTGGCGGCGTGTTTTGCTTCATTTAAAATCTTCCGCAGGATATTAAACCCAACTGCTTATTACGCGACCTAATCTCACCCCGTAATCTAACCTAACCCATCTCTTTGATACTCTGCGTGAAAGATTCCCCACATTTTCACCATATTCTCCGAGATATTAAACCCAACTGCCCATTACGGAATCTAATCTCAACCTAGCTTATCGTTATTAACAAATCCTAGCAAGAAAGTAGTTCCCAGTTTGTTTTGTCTAATTTCCCGTCTCATTGTCAGAGAATTAAACACACCCTCCCTGTCCGCATTCGTCGAGCAAACATTGAGAACTATGGACTGCCGACCGTTTTGTCTTTCGCTGAATGCAATTTGCGTGCATTCGTTCCCCGGTTTTGTGCAGTTTATTTAATCGCTCTCTCTCTCTCTCTCTCTCTCTCTCTCTGAAAAAAAATTACGAGTGACTTGCTCCCTTCGCTGGGACGATATAATATATAATTTTACAACTTCCTTCTGGGCTTCCGCGTTGCGCATTAGTCAGCGTTTAGCTGAATTGTCTTTAATTGTTTCGCGGTTGAAAATGTAAACCGTTTTAAAGATCCTCTTATCCGCCTCGTTGGAAAGCAACTCGTTCATTTAAACGAATATTTATTTTAGAGAGAGAGAGAGAGAGAGAGAGAGATGAAAGTTTTAGAGAGACTACTTTTTCGTTAATTATCTCTTTCTGAACTTTCTTTTTTCGAGAGACACGCGTCACTGTTGTATGAAAGAATTAACGTCTTAGCTGCGAAAGACGAGTATACTATACAGTATAAAGTAGTTTGTTACTTGAATTAAATTTTTCCTGGAAGATAAAACGTATTTGTAAGTTTTAGACACTTTAGAATATCTCAAGACTAGATTTGACTAATTCCTCTTTCCATCACTTCTCTTGCTATCAGTATTAATTGTCATAAACTAATGTTAATCAAGTTAAACGAAAGTCATTGACTTAAAAAGAAAAAGTAGTGTTATTTCCTTTCATAACAGCTGTAAAGTACATACTTTCTTCATTATTGTTTCAAAATATATTATTAATCATGTTGATACATAATTTGCAATGGGAAATATGATTTCTCATTAAAGGACCATGTTTCATCATAGGAAAAAATTACACACTTGACGAGGACATTTCAAAGAAGAGGAACCAAGTTATTTGAGATTGAATCGAGACTTTTTTGAGTGTCCAACTTTATCCGTCTACTTAAACTAAAATTATTATTATTTTTTATTAATTTTTTTCATTTTCGAGGTTGGTCGGCGGGGACATTTAGGAATCCGCAATATATATAAAATAACCTGCACGAATTGTACGATCTCACTGAAAGACCCAGAAGCAACAGTGTCCTGACTAGGAAATGAAGACGACTTTTTTGCCATCAAGTTTTTTGGTATGCAAACATTTGACTCCTACTCGAGGTCTATCCCACGCCCCCTCACGAATCACGTGACTCAAATCAACCAATTGCTAATTTTCGTTGCATTAGCGTTTCACCTGAAGAGGCTCGATTTTCTGGGTTACCCCCCCTAAAATCGCTTTCAGTGATAAAAAAAAAAAAATATCAAAATGAGAAAAATTTTTGATCTTCTTCTGTCAAGTGTAGCCCTGGATTCCCAATCCGGCCCACTGCGCGACGAATTTCCGGCGGCTCGCCGATAATAAATCGCCTCTCTCTGCGACTAGTAGATCGCAATTACAATTATCGGCTCTTTGTCCGCGTGCATTTTTCCGGGGCTCGATATCTCGCGGAGTGGGTCCCGCTTTGTTCCGTCCTCGGAGGAAATTACCCATCCGTTGTTGATTCGATTGTGCCCGGGTACTCGGGGTTAACGGAGTAGAGAACTAAATGTCTTCGGCAATGGGCGCACCCTTTGCCCCACCCCTCTAGGACCCGTCGACCCTTGGCTGGCTTGGCAGGAACTCGGTCGCCCGATCCGAGGAAAGGAACCGCGATCTTTCATCCTTTCTCCCTATTTTTTTCCACGCTCGTTCGAAACGATATCTCGCGTGCTTCATTGCTTGTGTTTCGATGACGATCTCCTCGGTTGTATACCGTGAATTGGCGACGTGTTGGACGTGTTTCACTTCATACTCTATCAGAAACTTGAACGTTTGAAACTCATGGAGAAGTGTGCTAAATGTAGCATTCGATTACAATTCGAAAATATATCAACTGTTCAATTATTCATTTAATAATCACCGAGTCAATCGAGTGAATATTTATTCACAATTAAACGAAATAATCATTCAATTTATGGAGAAGGAGTGTGCTAAATTCAACGTTCGATTATACGATTACAAATTCAATCAGTTATGCGATTATTCAGTTAATAATCATTGAGTCAATCAAGTGAATGTCTATTCGCAATTAAGTGAAATAATCACAGAGTCAATCAGTTGATTGATTCGTCAATTCAGCTCTAACATCCGGAACGATATAGTTCATCGATTGTTCCTTTCGTCGAAGACTGTCCTTTAATCGAACAAATTTCGGCTTTAAGCTTCAATGAAATTGCGAAA
The DNA here is from genome assembly GCA_001276565.1 of Melipona quadrifasciata. NCBI lineage: Eukaryota > Metazoa > Arthropoda > Insecta > Hymenoptera > Apidae > Melipona > Melipona quadrifasciata. The sequence goes on from KQ435735.1 coordinate 2,603,268, forward strand.
TAGGATACATGCGCGACGCAATTGAAAAGAAGTGGTTTCTCGCGCAGAGAGACGAGATTGAATCTTTTTTCACGCGACACTTTGTTTCGTGCGTGCGTGCTCGACGAGTCGTAAGAGAATAACTATCAATATCAATCGAGTCAAACGATACTGACAAGTAAGGGAACAATGGACCGCAAATTTATATTTTCATACATCCATACATATGTAGCGGCCTAGGATTCCTCAAATACGGGTTTCGAACACTCGACTAGCACAAGCCGCAAGTGGCTGCGCGCCTAGCGTCGATGTCCTACCGATCTTCGACGTTAAGCAGCAGAGTGTGCGGAACCCCGCTAGGATGGGTGCGAACCAGCCTAGTAGGTTTAGTTACAACAACAAGCGTCTGGGGTAAGGAGTCGCTGCCATCAGCCCCACTGATGAGTCTAGGCAGTGACTTCGAGACGAAACGCAAAAACTATCGCTTTCGCTTTCACCCACTCCTTACCGAAAATCTTTCCAAACGTCCTTCCACAGCATACTTCAGAACTTCCGTTACCTTTAACTTTACCTCCATCATATAAAATGTTCCCTTTACATATCCACATGGAAAAGCTCTTCAACCGAATGATCGATGCCAACTAAAAATCGGCACGCCCTTTAAAAATAATTAGCAGTATCCGCGTAATATCTTGCGTAACATACGGAATATCAAGTATTCTCTTACCTTTACGGAGTATGTGTTGATTTTAAAGTTTCAGCCAAGCAAGGATTAAAGTCATCTCTTGTAAAATACTTAATACTTCCCTTTCGCTTGTTTCTCTTTCGAATGCGGGTACACTGATTTCAAAACCTTTCTAGCCGAGTAAAAAAATGGAAAATTTAATTTCCCGTAACTTTCACCGATTTGCACCTTTGACTCGAGGGAGAGAGAGAGACATTGCACATGAAAAGCAATCGCGTTACACGTGTTTCTGTAATAAATCACGTTGGATTTAAACAAGCAAAGCGAGCCGTCGAAATATTAATAAAGAATCTCTTTACGAGATTCACGTGGACGGTGCTTGCATATTTAGCCAGTTTTTGCGTTACACGTTCCACAAAACGTTGACCGGTTTGGTTCGTGGAAAGGTAGCAAGATTGTAAACAGGGAACTAGACTCCCTCCCAGGGAAACACCTGGTTCATAAATCTAGATGGCAAAGCGTGTCTCGATAAGAAAAACGCAATTTGCAAGTAAAAGCGCTCCGGGTTTGTCAAGCGGGTGTATCTCGAGACGAACGTTTCCCGCAGATGTTCAGAAAAATCTTTGCTAAAAACCACACGTAATCTTTTTACGCCCGGCAAGAAGCCGCGATTCTCTTGGAGAATTCGAAATTATTTCACCGTCCTCTCCTCCACCGGGTAGCTACCAGGAATAAAATATCGCGCGAAGGAGAAATCATATTTAAAGCGATCTGGAACACGGCGACCGGGTACGAAACTTTTGTTTCGAAAGAAAAATTGACAGACGAGCGAAACAGACGAGATTGCATTTTATTTCGCTCTCGGAAAAAGTGGCAGTTACGAAGCAACTTCGACTCTCATTGAAGAAATTTAAAGAATAACGAGTTGAATAAATAACCCTTTGACGTTCGAAAAAAAGGCTGATTCTGTTAAATAAATTTTCACAATTTTCCAACGTGAAATTATTTTCAATTTCAGGAGTCTCTCGTTCTGTTCCATTTCCCGAAGCGGCTTCACATCTTCGCCGAACGAAATATTCGAAATAACATAAAGAGAGATAACATCCAAGTGAAATGAAGTTTATCACATTTTTTACATATTCCATGCTTATTTCACAATATTTGTTTCCTTCGTATTTACAGATGTATTTGCGTCCAGAGCTTAACTAAACAGCAGCGAGTAATTGAAGAGCTTCCCACTGCGAAATAAACGTGAAAAGTGGCGTGTTTGGTTAACAGGCATTCGAATGTGTACATTAGATAACGAGAGAGATCCCGTTGCAACGGAAGGCTCGAAAATATTGAAAAACGAAACGATCAAGATGGACCTAAATTCAAAATTCAAAACTCCAAGCTTTTTTTAATAAACGTCGTTTGAAATTAAAGTAAATGGAAATTGAAACGATAATGTAGTTGAAACGACGACACAATTACTGCGATCGATGCAACGCAACTTAATGAAATACGCAGCGTCGCGCGTCCCTTGAAAATGTCCTCGAAATTTAAGTTCAGAACTGCATGTTATACCAACGCTAACAACTGCGGATTTTCGTTAAATAATTTACTCGCATTTCTTCAAGAGGTATTTCACTCGGTACTTGCTGAAATATTCGATCCTCCTTGTTGCGTCTCAAAAGAAAAAGTGAAGTTACGAGAGTGCAAGTGATAATCGCTCGGCAGAAAGACTCGAAGATGAAACTTTTCCAGTGTCTCCGGTACCTCTGGAGATAAGTTTTCTCCTAGTTAAATTTTTCATCACCCGCGAATGAAACGTAACGCTGCGAAACGAGGCGAAGGTCTAACAAAATTTCACGGAGACGTGAAGGCCGCGAGTTTTCTTTCGAATTTTGGAAAATAGGCGATAATGCGAGTGCAGATGTAGGTCACGAAGTTGGCCTCGACAGTTTTCTTCTCGATCGAAGATGAACTTCTTCCGGGGGAGGGGGTAGTCTGCGAACGTGTGTAAGAGCGTATTGGATAGCACGTTCCCGAGGTCTGAAAGAAAATCAGGGATTGATCTCGACTCTCCGCTCGGAGCCTGTTACCAGTTCGAGAAGTAACATCTTGACTCGTCCTACCTTTCCGCAGTATCTCTCAATCAGTGGCTTGGGGATTAACAGGAAAATAAAATGACGCCGGGTCCATCTCTAAATGACCGGCTGAAATTCATTGCGTGGTCTTTTCATTCGCGTGATTAAATGGAACGTAAATTAAGAAAGAAACTTGCAGGGACGATATTCGACAAACTATCGTTTATTAAACTATCCACGGCGATTAATATTAATTATGTTGCACGTGAAACTTTGAATCTTACTCTTAGGCATTTTTTCACCAATTCAAATTCTTTCAGGTCTATTTTTGTCAATACGTCTATTATTGTCCAGACCTGAATTTAAAAGAACTTTACGTGTTGTAAAAGATATTGATTCGAGATAATTTAATTTTACAATTTTGATGTGTTGTTGTTGTTTGAATGAAAAAGAACATTCACCAAACACCAGTAGATTCAACAAGTGAAATTTAATTGTGCAATTCGTACGACTAAATTATTACACGTATTTTCCAAGTTCTGGTTTATTAATAAATCGACGGATGATTTTTAAAGTAAATTGGCAAGGCACAGGCAAGTTTCAAGCATCGAGTCTAATAAATATTATTTGACGGTAAAGAACTAATTTCGAGTACAACAATCTTTGACAAAGTATTAGGAGTACCCACAAGTAATGTCGTTTTCTCTTCAAATTTAATAAACATTGCCAGCTAGTGACAGTAATCTAACTTATTATTACATGACATATATTCTACTTAAATATATTGACATTTAGTGTACCAATTGCTAAATTACATTATAGATCGAAACTGCATTGACTCTTAAATAAAATAAAATTTTGTACAGTGTCAAAAAATGTTACTTAACTCCTAATTATTATGATGAAATTACAACCTAAAACGAGTCAAATAGAAAGTAAAACGACTAGAATTTTCTTCATTGAGAAACGTTGTGTCTTTGTAGAAATTTTGAAGGAATTTATTTAAGAATTGCCATTGTAACGCAACACCGAGGAAAAGTACGCGAAATTTAGTACCTGCGACTGCCTACGCGCTAATGTGTACCGTTCAGCGGTAAGAACCAGGGCGTTTTCTCGCTCAAAGGCGTCATTAAACGCCAAATTTTCGTAAACGAATCACGTTCTGTGATGCACGGGGGTCTCCGAGCAGCATTCGGGGAAAACTTTCCGCGAATATTCCAGCTCGTGTGCCCGAGCGGATTTCATAACCGTGTGTATCCGTTCCGCAGCAATGACCGTTTCACCGCACGCGACGAATGCGTCAGAAAGCATGGCTGCGCGCCGGTTCGCATGTTCCGCGCGCAACTTTCGCAAAGTTTAATTACTGGTTCTTCATGACGGTCGGTAGCCATGCGAATGAAGGTGGAGCCGGCGTTTTCGCGTTTAACCACGTTCGAGGGAACCCTCTGTTGATCGCTTAACCGTGTAACCGGAAACCGCGAATTAAGAATTCCGTGCCTTTCGTCGCGGTCTCCGCCCTCTTCGGGTATTAACTCGACTACTGGACAAGTCACTCTCTGACTTTTTATTATCACTGAAAGTGATTTTAGAACGAAAATTAGCGATTGGTTGATTTGAGTCACGTGATTCGTGAGGGGGCGTGAGGTAGACCTCGAGTAGGAGTGGCGTTGTCTGGTACTGAGCGATCGCGCCTGTAATTTGTTTTCTATCGATTCAAATGTTTGCGTAACAATAAAATTTTATGGCAAAAAATCGTCCTCATTTGCTAGTCAGAACAGTTACTTCTGAGCCTTTCAGTGAGACGAATCTGGGATACAAGTCGTGCAGTTTTTTGAAAGATGGTCACGTTTTGGATGTTGAAAGATCAAGTAAATATATTATTTCTATCACTATATGTACTCTATTATTTAGGAAATTACTTTGTATTTTGAATTTTACAAAAACACTAATTATCAACGATTTCAACTATTTGAATATTCAATATTTGTTGCTTTATAATTCAAACAATAAAGCGTCGATCTAAACTGTTCCGTTCCTTCTAGCAAATAGAAAGTATTTAGAAATTGAAAAGTGATTTTATCTCTACTTTTTTCACAGGCACGTAGACATGCTTTGCGTTACTACGGGGATTACGAAAACGTTAGAAGGACTGTTCTTATCTTTTGGAGCAAGGAGACATCTTTTTTCGTCCAAGTGTCACGTAAACGTCTGTGGTGTCTATGTAAACGTCACGTGCTCAGTGAGAAAGATGGAAAACTACATATAAGCGAAATTGCGTACTGTTATACCGATTTAACTTTACGATTAACGAGTCAAAGTCGTATTTCTCGCACGTATCTGAAAATTCAGTGACTAGGGCCGACACTTGATGAACGTGTCGCGCCATGTGTTCCATGAATATTAATTAACGAGACAATAATAAAGAACTTTGCGCATACTTCTTGAACTTCGTACATTAATTTACTGTTCTGCGAGATGAAGTTTATTGAGAGAGGTGCTGAAAGTCGAGTCTCTTAATATTACACGTCGAGAGAAATTTTAAGAATACGGGAGAAGAATTAACTCAGAATTAACTCAGCTTCTAATTGATCCACAGTTAGAGGTTTTATAATTTTATTGGTTTTATTAACAACTGATAAATATGACAGAAAATTCAATCCTAAAAGGTCAAATCAGTAATTTTCTTCTTTAAAAAAGTTTCTTTTTTTCTCTTTTGTAACTTTCTTCCACTACGAAATTTTTAAAAGAACAAGTAACATATGTTTCTGAAGAAGAAAAAGCAGACTTGGTATTATTGTCCCTTTAGCGCGGAAAAATTATTTCAAAAATAAAAGGGGCCAATACTCTTCTAACCCACTGTAGTTCTAAACTTTCACACACAATCGAGCGTCTCGCAACTCCGAAACGAAACGAGACCTAATAAAACGATTGGCCTAAAAACCAGCCGAAGAAACTTACGGCCACGGAACAAACACAAATGAGAAAAAAAGCAGAACCAAATGATCCGCTTCTACCATTATTTCTATCAAGTATCGTGCTATTTTTCTCTCCTTTAGCAGACTTTACGTAACTTCAAAAACCGATAAAATTCCGCTGCTTTCACTTCTCCACCATTCGCCAGCCACTTATTCTATTTTATTACGTCTTTCACTTCGTTGTACCTCCACTCTGTTTTCCCTCGAACACGAAGCGTAGAGATCGTTAAATACACGCCGGACGGATCAGATTCGCGCTCTTTTTCACCCTTATTCATCTTTCTCCACCCTCCTCTTTTATTAATTATTTAATGACGCTGCAATATTCCGAAGGTATTATATTTAGAGGGTCGTGAATCGAAGCAATTCAATCGCAGCGTTATTAAATAATTAATAAAAAAAGAAAAAGATTGACTGACACGGAGGAGAAACGATTTCTTTACTTCTCACTCTTCACGCCTCATTTCCTCTGCTCTTAGTCCCTCCTTTATTTCTCTTTCTCCTCGCGCCGAGACTTAAATCTCGCGTCAGCGCCAACCCCCAACTCTCTCCCTCTCTCTCTTTCTCTCGTCTTACTACCGAGACCCGTGTTCTCGATTGTTCTGGGACCTCGAGGTTTCGCCGCTTTGTCGCGTTTTAAACGAACGAGTCGCGATCGAGTGTAAAGCGATCGCATCTGAATACTCGGAGTGGAACTCGGAGTCGTTTCGAGTTGGGATCGATTTGGTTTGATCTCGTCTTCGTGCCACAAAGGTGTCTCGTTTGGTGATTGAAGGAACAGAAAATTCCACGTGGCGCGAGTGAGAAAGAGATGTTTCTTGTATTTTCTGGCAGTGAAACGGGATTTCGAACGATTAAGAAATGTTGGATTCGTTTGTGAGAATTGGGCATGGCTCGTTAGGGAGCAAGCAACCAACAGTCAGCTCGTTAGGATTTTTTCGTGCGACTTTAAGCAAAACCCAAAGATGCGAAAAAAACGCATAAAATACTCAGAGAAATGAATTATAAACCGTAGTGGTAAATAATAAATTATAAATACGACATATTGTACAAAAAAGATAGTGAACTTCTTATAGTTTCTAGTAGATAAAACGAATCTCTGTTAATTAAGTTTCAATTCTTCGATTATATACAAGTTTTGATTTGTAGAAATGTGAATTTAAGTATTAATTCATAGAGATACGACTCTCCATAAAAATCTGTACCGTGTTCAACATAATGCAAATACTTCATAAACACAATATTAAGCAATATAATTTGACGACGTAGAGTAATTTAGAAAAAAATGAAAGAAATAGGAAACTTTAATTTGTCAAGGATGAACGAATAAATTCATTTATCATTGATTAATATGAAATTTCCATGGGTGAAACGAAAAAAAAAAAGAAGAAAAATATTAAACGAATTCTCAGAATTCCCTCCCGTCAACGTTAATTCCACGGTATGAATCGACTGAGAGGAATTGACGGTAATAGGATTAAATTGAGGGGGGTTAAACATTTTAAGGGCGAGGAGAAACGACTGACCGGATCATTAAGCGCAACTGCTGTCGATCGAATAGTTGGAAGGTTATTCGTAGATGCGGAAAAGTAAAATTCTTGGAGCGCCCGAGATTGTTCGCGGGACGGTTCGATGATATTTACTTGGGCGAGCCGAGTGAAATATCGCAGTTTGTGGATCGCGGAACGCGAAGAATTTATCGATACGCGGCTACTAATTTCCGTGCATAAACCACGTTAATTTCACGCGAGTATTCACTCAATTTCTGTAACAACTTATTAATCTTCAGTTTTCGATGGATCTCTCGTTTCACCGGCATACTTCCTTCACTCACGACGGTAATTAATATCGCAGATTTGGACGCGTTTCTTCAAAAATAAATTGAACAACTTTGCTCTTTCGTTGATTTTTTAATTTCATTGTACGACAGTTTGTCGTGAGATATTCATGTTTGTCGACTGAATTGTGCGAATTGTACAATCTAAATTACATGTTCTTGGAATTGTATAATTTACAAGTAAAATCTTTTGTAACATGTAAGAAAAGTCAACATAAATTAAAAAAGAAGTATATTTATATATCGATGAATAATTCTAACTTCATCAATAAGATTTTTATTTAGACACCGGAGATTTTTACACAAGACATGACAATAATATCGTAGTAAAAATATTCCACAAATGGAACGCGTGTTTTTGCGCGTGTTTTGAATTTCTCGTATATCCAAATGGATGAAAATCCACAATAATTAGAGTGGGATATTCTCATAACACCAAACACATTCCCTTCAGTTTCGTTTCGTTTAGAAAGTTACGCGATTACATTCTTCGTAATGAAGAGAAGATCTTTTCGCCGCGCTACGAAATGGATATAAAGAAAAGAGAAAAGAAAAAACTGCGTGCACGACTTGTATCCCAGTTCGTTCACGGTTTATCTCACTAAAAGCTCCAGAAGCAATTCTTCTGATTAGGAAATGAAGACGACTTTTTGCCATAAAATTTTATTGATACGCAAACATTTGAATCGATAGAAAACAAATTAGGTACTCGAGGTCTACGCCACGCCCCCTCGCGAATCACGTGACTCAAATCAACCAATCGCTAATTTTCGTTGCATTAGCGTTTCACGTGAAGAGACCCGATTTTCTAAAATCACTTTCAGTGATAAAAGAAAAAACAAAACGTAATTGTAATTCCCGGGCAGAGGGAACAACAATTTCACCAAGATGCTCGCGCTGGTAGGTAAGCTACGGATATCTGTCTTGCATGGCTGGCGGCTGTAATGGGATTTTTACGGACGCGTCAGGCTTGTACAGAAAGGGAAGCGCGAAAAATGTGAGCACCGCGGCGCGTTTCAAGTAAATTGCACTCTCGTTCCATGAATCATTCCGCGATCGTTGATTTATCAGCTGCGCGCCACCGTCATTTCTTAACAACACTATTTGCTGCCGCGTAAATCACGAGAACGCTTTATTAAACCGTTATTAAAATATACGCGGACCTGATTTATCGTTTCCTCCGCGAGAACGCTCGGGAGACTCGTGTTTTCAACAGGGGGTTAAACAGCTCGTCGCTCTTTAACAGACGACGCCGATTACACCGGGGAACAAAAAGAAAAAAAGAAATAAAGGATTGACTCTGATTTGCAAAATAATCGAAATTGGTCAAATTTGACCTATTCTTAAGTTGTGATCACTTGACACAACTTGATGAACGTCGCGTGAATAAGAGAAAAACATGCTCAAAGTATTACAAAACAGAAGAGCAAAAGGATTGAGTTTCTCGACTTGAAATTACCTCGAAAACAGGATTCGAAATCTCGAGAAACTAAATTGAAAGTTCATTAAAACATCTTGTGGAAACTCATCAGAGTATTCATGAATTTGTTGCAGAGGAGATAATAGCTAATCTGCCACCGCTTCGGATCCCTCGGCTGAGGCACCATCGAGTGACAGATTGGGACCCGTACTTCGAAAATGCCGAGGGCCAGGGAATCAACGGCTCGCAGAACGTAGCGTTGCACCTTGGTGCGACTGCTCTTCTCGACTGTCGCGTCGCTATGCTCTCCGGGAAGAAGGTATTCGTATATGCTCTCCCATCGAACAGACAGTCCACGACTCTGTAGAATTTTCATCGAGACACTTGCGATTCACCATTGTTACGAAACAAGCGTTCCAAAACACTGACAACGAAACAGAAAAAGTAGATAATCCTCAGGAGTTTAATCTTAATCGAACCAATTGAATCAATCAATTAAACTACTACCCTTCAGTTCTAAGATTTTCTATTCTATTCTATTCTGATTGATTACAATTAAAAAGAAGTTAATCGTTGAAATTCTAGAAGTAACTTTTTTTATTCGAAAATCAATAATGACAAGATGTTTCTTTAGACACTTTCTGCCTTGGAAATACTCTGTTCAATGAAAATATATCGCACGCGAAAGCTAGTACCTAAATCAACGATATTAATGACAATTTTAGTCGCTAAATTCTGAACAATTCCAAGACCATTCCAAGACAACCTACTGATGAACATGATCAGTTGACGATCGAAAGTGAACAGAATCGTTCCGATCGTTGGAAAATGTTATAAACGTAGGGTTTGCCTACACACTAGAACCGGACCGAACCGAATCAGTGTTTCACTTTGATGTTAACTCGATCAAAATCCTCGAGTGTGTTCTGACCGAAACGCAGGTTCTCACGCAGAGTCACGCGCAACTGTAGAATCTGTGTCACAATTTATAGGTCATGTGGTTACGCCGCAACGCCGACTGGGCATCCCTTTTAACCCTGGGTAATACCACTCACATTTCCGATCCCAGGTACAGCGTTAGCTTCCAGTATCCGAACAACTGGCGGCTGGCGATCGCCGGCGTACGCAGGGAGGATCGCGGATTGTACGTCTGCCAGGTCAACACGCACCCCCCGAGAATGCTCGTCACCAACGTCACCGTTCTAGGTAATATTTTCCCTTCTCAAAAAAAAAAAAAAAAAAAAAAAAAGGGCAGTCCCCAGTTAAGCGTCCACAGTTCGTTTCGTGACCGAAACCCTGACGCTTAAGCGGAGAGGAAAAAAGGTAGTTCAAGTGTCAGAAAATCTTTATAATACAACAGTGTATTTTTACTTATGTATTTCACAAAGAATCGTTCAGGTCTTCAAGATACACTGTTTTATATTTATAAAATATTCCAATGGTCATTTTGACCACTTTGGTAATTCTAGTGTTAAAAGAGATCTGTAGAGACCGAAACAATGGTAGTTTGATGGTGCAAGGTCAGGATTATATTTTCAGCCAAGTTCTCTCAATTTTTAACGAACTCTTACTTATAATTTTTACTTTCAAATAAATAATTTATCAGATGTGTGTCAGAAGCCAAGAAAGTCGGAGTTGTGAGAAAAAGTTGCAGCGCAAAGGAAAGAAAAGTAAATTTTGAAGATCAAGTCGAAATAACCGTATCAACATTTGAATTTCACGTTGAAAAAGGAACCAAATTGGAAATTTATTTGAATTAGATTGAAGTAACTAAATACTATAAAATATTAAATATTTCTGTCAGACCGATAGCAAAAGACATTGAGGAAGATTGAATTCAACGAGTTAACAAAATATGAAACATCAATACCTTTGACCACGGTGAAACGTTCAAGAAAATTAAATTTCACAATTTGGAGAAATATTACGTAAAATAAATATTTGTACGAAATATGAAACACGGTGAGTGCAGCTAGTGATCTTCTGTTTGAAATGAATTTTTGAAATAACCATCGTTGATAGTTCTGAATGTCCGCAACGTCAATAGACGTTTTATTCCAGTCGCTCGAATAAATAGCGCAGGGACTGTCAAAGCGCAAAATTTTACATCTCAATGATCTATCAAGGCGATTTCATGCATAAATTTCCCATGAAAAGACGGAGAGATCCAAAGGATCTTAAATTACTAAAACACGGGAAAGACAACCCAATCTACCTTGAACCTAAGACCTTCAGAATCCCAAGATTGCTGGAAATTTAGGTAGATTGGACAGGCCAGGATACTTTGAATCATTTGAGGTTCTCGAATTCTTGAAATTCTCGAATCAATGGTGTTGACGAGCCTCCAAGTTATCCTTAGATTTCTATCGTTTCGCACAATTGTATTATTTTTTTCAACTATTACACATTTTCTGACTGTGCCAATAAGAGAATAACCAATAAAATTCAGATCCTATTGAAACGTTTAAACAAAAAATATAATACGTATCTATATCTAAAATTCTACGTGCTTTTTATTAGCATATATAATAACAGCTACTTTTTGTTTTAGTCTTTTGCAGCCAGTATTTGCATAAATATTATGTGGAGGGGGTCCAAAAATCACACATGATAATCCTTCATTTCATAGTGGGATGTACTCCTTTATTTATGAAAGCTTTTCTTAAACACATCTTCACATGTACTTCTTCAAGTGGTAAAAAAGGTACATAATGATCTGTAGCACTAGAGTCTATTGTATCACTATGATGAAAGCCATCTTTTTCATTAAACCTTCCTCCCAAAGTGTTAATAAACGTTGAGTAATTCATGAACTACCTGTATTGGACAAAAATATGTAAATTGCTTTCCTTGTATCTATAGAAGTGCTTGTAAATCTCTATGATTTGATCCATGTATTGTAGTCCAAAACTGGTACAAGAACATTTAGTAAACCTTCTGGCATTTTATCCACTTCATCAAATACAAACATTGATCTTTCACATTTTTGTAAACTATTAATAATAATTTTATATAATTCTTCCTTATATTCATTCACTTTTTCTTGCAGGGGAAAATCATTACGGCCATTAAAAAAGTGGTAAAACTTATTTTGATCCCCCTTTTTATAAAAAAACTTAGCAATCATTTGACTTGTATAAGTTTTACCAGTGCCTGGTGGACCATGGAAGCTCATACTTAGGGCTTTTGGAGAATTAGCTGATGTTAAATGTTTACGTAGACCATTTATAATTACATGATTAGCAATTTCTTGTCCATAAAGTTCTTTATTTAGATTATCATCTAACTCTAGAATTGTCATATATAATCAGTTAATGATTATATATAAACACAATTTCACAATCTCTTCGAATTGCTTTTGGAATCGCAAGTTTCCAAAATGTAATTTAGAAAACATATATATAATATGTATAAAAATATATAACAACAATACACAACTCTATAAAAATACAAAGACTGTAAAACGTCGCGGGAAACGTATTTTGAACGTTTTCACACTCTCTAAATGTTACAAATATTCAAAATATTTCTTTTCCTATTCAGTAAATGGGGACAAATCTTTGTTAAAAATTTATATTTGCATCCGCAGTTCGATCACGAGCATAATATCCCGCATAACATTTCCAATGAAGTTTCCTAAGTCTAATGTTACCGATGTCAAATCCCACAAGTTTCGCGCAACTAAATCACATTGTGCTTGTCCATAGGTATTAGTCGTAGCAAGTTTAGATCCACTTTTATCATATCCCATGTGCCCCGAACCAAATACCCAAAGTTTTACCATTATGTGTAATGCCTTGAGCTCTTTTGTGAGATAACTTAACAACGTTTCAAATACCCAAGTTCCCCTGTACACGTGGATTGCTCAAAAGTTTCTGTAACGCGACGAATATTGCTTTTGAAATTGCGTAAATTTTTCTCACGTTTATCTTTTTATACATCAAATATTAATTCATCATTATATCGATTCAGCGCGAAAACTATCAATCAAAATCTCTAATCGCCGATGCTAATAGCTACTATCGACAATTACACCGTTCACGAGAGAAGAATTTATATTACAACGATCTACAACGCATTTCATCGAAAAGTAATTAAAGCGTAGTGCTTGCAAATTCCGCTCATCCATCTATGTCCTCCACGTTTAATGAGCTTCTTCCTGTCCAATGTCATTACGTGGCAAACAACGCTCATGAAGCTCGTCGAATTAAAAGGATATACAGCGAAGAGATCCCGAGTCCTTTGTGAATCGTCGATGAAGAGATAAAAAAATTCCTTTTCGTGAATAGGTCTACGTCGGTCTTGAAGATTAAAGTTCTCTCTTTAAAACCACACCTTCCAATATGCTGTGCAAATTTTTTTCCATTGCTTTATTGAACTTTGAACACCAGGATTAAACAACGAAATTTTAAGAAATCCCGATGTTTGGGTCGTATAACGCCAAAGTATGATAAAATGATACAAAAAGATCGTAGGGCAAGTTTCGCAAGAGTTCATTCTAGAGAGCAGACCTCAGTTTTATTTGAAAGAAAAGTATCTTTGAACGAAATAAACTCGGAAGCTTCCCGCTTTAAAATGAGACGTTTCAGATGTTTCTTCTTTCGAACGTCGATCATTCTTCGCTGTATATTAACGACGAAAAAAGTTTGATCAAAGTTCTTTAATTTGCACGTAGAACAGCGTGGCATCTCAAACAAAGGGGAGAATTTGTGTAATTTCAGAGTGGCGCCTTGGCCAGGCTTCGTTGTTAATAATATCGATCGGGAAGCAGCCGGCAGTACAATTATCTGTCGCGGAGAGTTGGCAGAGTGGGGTTGTTTAATGAATGAGTTGCTATTGAACTTGATGCACTTTGCTTGTCTCGGGGATAAATAGGAAACTAACAAGCTACGAGGCGCAGCTAGCTTGTTAGTTAATTAGACGGACCTTTCGACAACTTGTCATCCATCCCATAAGAGAAAGACGAAACGTTTCAAATATACGTTGGCCGTGGATATTCGCGCGAATTTGTATCATGGGGATGGTTCGAGAAAAAAAGAAATAAAATTGTTTCGCAGGTTTTACCAAAATTTTACCAAAGAGGCTACGTTTTACAAATTTTTCAAAATTGCACAAAAATCCGTCAATTACTATCGTTAGACTATCGCGTTAATATTATTAGATTGTCCAGATTTAAAGTGCAATTCAGAGAATTAAAATTTAATTCAGCTCCATTTTACTAGACAGCTGAATTTAATTTCATTGCTACGTAATTAATTATCGCTGATCACACTTTGTAAATCAGATTGAACTTTGTTCAGTTCAATATAAACAATCCGTTTATAATATTATACTAATTAGCGTGCATATTGTGTTACGTATCCGTGTCACGTAACATTATACGATTATATGTACAATGAACGTAATTCCATTCCAGCGCGTCGCGCTGTTGCGAAATTCTATCGACGGTGTTATTTTTAACGAATCTCGAAATTCGAATCTCAAATGTTACGAGCACTCTCGAGGCGAAAGATTAATCCGCCTTGTTTAGTACACGGCGCCTATTCCGGCGCCTATTCCGGCGCAAATACTGGAAACAGCCACTCCTCCGAGCAATAATCCCCCAAATCTCTTCGAGTGCCATCGTGCACGCGTGCAAACAGCTCACGATAACGCGCTATTACCCTCTAAAATAAATGCAAATGAACTTCCAAATGAACTTCTCGAGTTACTCGAGTCCAAGCGATCGTACCAAGAGCACCTTCGAGCGATCCGATAAATCATCCGTTCGTTCCCTCAGATATTCGCTTGCGAATCTATCTGCCATCTTCTTTGTGAAAAAAATATTCGGAGACTAAACCTACCGATATACGCTTCGTGTATACTTCACGTGTACGATTCGATTTCGTCGGTTTGAAAAATTTCGTTGGTTGGAAAAAATTGACGCTCGATCCACGTGTACTCGATTTAAATATTTGTCAGAGGCAGAAAGCTTCGCGCTGAAGCGTGAAAAATTCTCAAAATTTGGGAGGGTCGAGCGAGCCGCTTCGCGCTCTCGAAGTTTCGGAAATTCACGGCACCGATCACTCTGTAACGAGACGAGACGGGGCTGTCCAAAAAACGTTTAATTATGCAGACGGCGCGCAAAGTCGAAATTCGCGAGCGAGCGAAATTTACCATCGAGGGAGAGCTCGGTGGGGTATCGCGTAGCTAATCAAGTTGCGCGGAGGCAGTCCCAAACGACAGTTGTACGCGAAAGTTTCAGATGTTCAGATTTTCTGCGAGACGCTCGAGCCGCCTCCGAGGGGAGCGGAGAAATGGAACACGCGCGTTGACGTATTTATACAAGAATTTGCAATTCCCCGGGCTGAGAACTAGATTGCGCATTTCCTTCATCCCTCCCCCTCCTTCGTTTCGACTTTGTTTCAGCTCGTCCCGTCCGATTGTTCCTTAAATTGACAGCACCGATCGTAACTCTTCTTCTTTCCGCCTATCCTCCGGCGAATCACGTTCTCATCGTCGTGCTTTTTGTCCCGAGCGCAAGTGACGATAGTGCGTTAGAGTTGGAAAATTAGTGCAGAGAAATACTTTGAGTTCCCAAAATTTCAACTTTGACTTGTATTGGATTTAAGGGAAGAGCTTAAGTTTGAATCACTCTGCACTGTACAAGATTCGCTCGAATCATTCCAAGTGACGAATCGTTTCGAGCAATTGGATCAATCACGTTCAATAAATGTAAAAGATCGTCAAATACACGAGGTACAGTTCTAGAACGAGACAACGATTCGTGGATCATGAGCGAAGCTCGTTCGAATAACAGACAGATCCAACTAATCTCCCCTTCGTCGCACACGTTATTTCACACCAAGCTTCGACGAAAACGAAGAAAAAAAGAAAAAAACTACACGACTTGTACCCCAGTACGATTCGTCTCACTGAAAGGCCCAGAAGTA
>KQ435736.1:0-10676 GCA_001276565.1 Melipona quadrifasciata
TTGTCACTATGCTCTTTTAGTGTTTGTAGTTGTATTTTTTTTTTTTTTTCTGTATCATCGTTTATCATCGTTCTGGGCAACTCACGGTTTTCCTTGTTAGCGTTGTGAAAGATTGATTACGGTTTAAATTTGAGTTGCGAAGAAATGATAATCGTGTTTGGTTTAGAGTTGCGAATTATGATACCGCGATTGTCTTTTGCAATTTTAATTGTCAATTTAGTGTTATAGTGAAATTTATCTTACTTTCTGTTGTTTTTTTATTATAGAATCATTGCTTTTATTTAATTTTAAAGTATTAAAATATTTGAAGTAGCTTTTTGTTCAAACAGGAGCTTTTGTATTACTAATAATAATTTTTTCATTCAATTTGGTTGCGACATTATTTCATCGCGAAATCATTGTTTTTTCTCTTGTTAGTATTGCGATAATGAATGATCGCGTTTCTTAAAGTAGCATTCTTACATATCAAACTTTCGATAAAATATATTTGATTAGGTTCTTTAATATTTTATTAATAAATTTAGAATTTTAATTCACTATATGAAAAAGAAAACCATCGTAATTCCATAAGACATGGATAGAGTTCTTTATGATATATAAAAGAATGATTTCATTTAGTTTAACTTCACATTTCCATATTGAAAATTTGACAACATTGTAATGGATTTCAAAAATCATGTTTCTGGTGCACTCACTTACTTGATCAACTTCTATCGTTTTACTTGATATAGTACTTCAATGTACCGTTGTTTAAACAAAAGGTTACGCTAAAAAACCACTGATTTCTTAGTATGTCTTAGTATAATATTTCAGATCGTGGGACAAGTTCCATAAGAATATGCCTATTCATATACCTGGTCTGCGTCTATATCTATCCTATCTTTAATCAGCGAAAAAGTATGTTTCTATCTAAAAAAATAAATTCAATCTTGAAATTTCCCCTCACCGCTACAAAAAGATAATTTGCGCGACATAAGATACCCCTTTGTACCAAACAATATTTGTTGTAACTAAATACATTTTTTGATTAGTCGACTTGGCGAAATAATGATAAAACACTCTGTTTTGTATGCTTGTATTTTTCATTTATTGTAATAGTAACAAAGCGATCGTTTAAATTCAAAAGAATTTCTTACAAAATTCGCAACGCCTAGAGAGGAATGCAGCGATCGTTGCGTGTTAATACTGCAGAGTCATGAATTTTCACCGCTGTTGTAGCGACACAATTCGAATTAGGACCAACTACCTACAAGCTAGAGTCGAACGTCGTACTGTGCAAGGCGCAGGTACACGTACGTATAGCGACGAAATTCATGAACGGTGAATTCGCACGGCCGCTAATCAATGATGTATCTTCGGCTGGGTATATGCGTGTTTCCAACGAGTAACTTTGTCCCAGATATTCAAAGCCCTACGGCGTACGGAGTTTCCGCGTATTATTCAACTGCGGGGGTTGGCAGCGGGACACGCGCAAAGTTCCAGAGAATAATAATTACAAGTTCACCGTTGAATCTGGAATGCGCTAAACAACGCGGCAACACAGCCGCATTGCGATTCGATGATTAATTCAATCTGGGGCTAATGCATACTGATCTGGACCGAGCCGTGTGTTTGAATTGTTTTAAACGACTCCGATGATAAACGCGCCTCTAAAGCCTTCGTTGCGCGTCCTCGATCCGAGGAGATTTTGCAAATTTACGAAATGGATCCCCGGCGAGCTAGCAAAATGGTCGTTGCCTGAACAACTACAGCGAAATAAAAATTGAAATTTCACTTCTGGGAAGATGTAACATTAAGATTGGACGATTTAATTCTCTTTTTAGACTCGGTCTTTAATGTTTGCCCCCCCGGGCTCGTTGTCCGCGTAAAAATGTAGCGGGATCAATGATTCACACATACACGCGAATTAATCCAATCACTGTTTGTTAAGTATAATACAATTATTAGCTCGTTTGTAAACATTCATCGTATATTTTTTCGTGTAGCGTTAAATCGCATCTCGCTTAAGATCTTACGTACATAGCGTTTCGTTTAATAAAAAAGAAAAAAAAAATGAAGCAAATGATTCGGGCAAACTCTGGTTGATTAACGCGATGTACTTGGTGAAATATGACTTCCAACGATTTCTTCTATCTCCAACTTGTAAAACATAGTTCAAGTTGGACAAACAACTCATTTACCGATGGGATTCCGAATATGACGGACCAGATTCGTGTTCCTTCCGGACGGTCAGTCACGATATACGTTGTCGTGTGTTACCTCATGTGCGTATCGCGAGTCTCAGGAGTGAAAAACATCACGCATGGGGTAGCAAGACACCTTAGATCTATTGGATTTCCCGAAGGCAGCGGCATGGGGGTGAAGTAGAGAATAAATTATTAATTTTTCGTAGACAGATAAAAAATTTTTTTATTCGTTAAATTGATATTTGATATCCGAACTCTTACCCCAGTAACTTTTAAATATAGAATACGAAACAGATAATACGAAGAAAAAAAAATTGCGTGTCGTACAAGTATAATTTCAATGTAGTCTATATTGATATTAATAGTTATGGAAAAAATATCTCTTATGTATGCAGATATTCTTCGCTCTCGGAGTGCCCCTTGATATTCCTGGCAAAAGTGTGTCATTCTCTTTGACTTTCGAAGCGAATTACGCTCTCCCAGGAGAATGGAATTCCACTTATTACTTAGACGATTCACATCTCAAGAAACGAAGTCTGAATCGACAATTGGCGTATGATATCCTCATGAACAAGTTAGAAAGGTGAAGAAATTGATCAGAAATAAAACGTGAAACGATAAAATTCTGATTAAATTACGCAAAAAAAAGAAATTACAATATTCCTTTTTATAGTTTTGGCTATTCTGGGAAATATTGTTTACTAAAAATGATCTGTGAAGTTGCCAACTACCCTTTAACTAATAACGGGGTGCTTGGCGATGTGTTGCAAATTTTATTTACGTAAGTGCTGAACAGACTTTGCTGTATGTTTCGAAACATGTTTTTCAGACACACTACTCTGTTTTATGTTTAAAAGCTATTTTTGTATTTAAAAGTGTATAATTTTCATCATAGGCCATCCTCTTCGCAAGATGAAAATCTTCCGAACGAGATCACCGAAGCTGAGTATACAAAAGATTGCAATTACCGCTATAAAAAATGCCTTGTAAGTCCATTAGCTTTGATAAGGCGCCATGATCTTAACGATAATAGTTGAAGAAGCCACAATATTAAACGTAATCTTCATAATACTGTCGTCCAATAATGAGGTTGTTAAAGAATGCATAAAGAATGTTATACCGCACCGCCCTAATAAATAATATTTTTTATCGTCGAATGAGAAACATCATTTTTTTTTTTATATCGTAATATTTATTGAATCAAAAATACATGCGTACCTTTTTCTATTCTGTATTCGTTTCGAAGAACATTTTCAAATTCATTAACAAATTCAAAACTTTAATAAAATACCCGCATAATTTATTACTAAAAAATAAATATACGTACAATTTTTCGATATTTTTTTGCTTATGTAAAGCGACTTATCCAAATTATTGCACAATAATGGGCATTTTCGGCCCATGAGCGAACATTAACGAAACTGAAATCCTAAGTTTGAAATCACAATTAAACACTATTTAATCAGTTGTATATTCAAAAATCATGGAAACTTGCAGAAAAAAATAATTTTTTTATTTTTAATAATAAATATCAAACTGCTTTTATTGAATTTTTCAAAATTCTTCTACGTGATTTTCTAAGAGCTAACACTTGCACATCACGCATGTGTATCTTATTGCTTGTGAAATATACTTTTTCATCTACATGATTGTTTATACGAAACATCCAATATCTTTTTGTAATTGTTATCTTTGTAAAAAAATATATATCTTTAAATAAATTTTCTGTAAATACAAATAATCTGGCTCTTCTCTTAGCAAGCAATTTATTTTTGCAATTCATTATAACTAAAGACATTAATAACAAACTTTTCCATGTTTTATAATTTTATAAGGTTCTATATTGTTTTATCGTACATTAGAAATTATTAACAATAACAGAGTACCACATACATTTTTATCTATGCGCAGCTGAAATCGTATTTACGTAAAAATGCCCATTGTTCTTCCAACAATGAAACAATAAAATAAGAATACTTGATACTTAAGAATAGGAAAAAACTATCATGGATGCTAATTGATTCCGAATTATAGGGAAAAAATACTATATGTAATATGTTTTAAATAAAAGTTTCGTGAATGAAGACATGTGCGTATGCAATTTGTAATAATAATAGTCATCTCATTATAACGACGTTCAGAGTTTCGTAAGACGAATAAAAGTACTTGATTAGCATTAAGAAATCTTGTTACTATATTCACAATTAGTATTCGCAATAACAGTGGACAGTGATGCTCAACATCACAAATTCATGAACATGCATGTATAGAATGACGCGCAATGCATTAATGATGCGATTAAATTCATTCCATTCTGCATTATTTGAATAAAAATTTTTACACATCGTAATTGCATCCGTATCGACTATTTTAGCAAATAAATCTATTTTTTTTTTTCACGGTTTCTCTTGCAGTACAATTTCTAAATTTAGGTATTCTCTTCAATATTCTTGATCAAAATTGGCAAAGCTCGTTCTTGATCCATCGTTCTTTCACGCAGATAATGAGACACGTTTTCGTACACCACGAACGTGATTACAGTGGCTGGAGTCACCCTGGTCAGGTTCGCACTTAGACCCTTGTAAAAGCCTCGCCATCCCTCATACCTGCAATTAACCACCAGCAATACTCTTTTGTTAATTGTTTTCTCTTTTTCTTTCGTTGATTGCGTAGAGCTTTCTCAATGTACGTTTTCATTTGCACTAAACTTGAACCGGCGTACGATTCTTGTCGTGATTCACTAATCAAGGCATGTCCATTTCTCTTTCTCTATCTGAAAGAATCTTCTCTATTTTATCTGAAAGAAAGTAATCGTACGTCACCAGTTTATTGTTCAACGTTTCAAAGTTAATCACATTATTGTGTATTTCAATTAATGTTCTTAGTTGTTAGTAGACGATGTTGAAAAAAATTTTTTATAAATTTTATTTAGTTTGTTGAAGAATTTTAATCATTTTTACACGTGAAACTAAAGAAGCGGATGAAGGAGTTTCTCAAAATCTAGACAATTCCAATTCTACATAGTTTATTTCTTATTCAGATGGTTTCAATTTTTTGATATGTTGTAGATACACATACAACTTCATAAATCATACGTCCAAAAATCGTACCGCTGGTGGTCTAACAAATGATCCGTCTAATCATAGTTACATTCCATGTCTCATATACACACGCACTCATCAAAACATACACATAAACACATTGCTCTTTTAAATATTGTTCGTGCGTTTCATAACTGTGGTCCCGCCACAGCAATTGATTTCATTCGTAGTAATCAAGGGAGGAGATAGAACAGGCGATCGTCACGATATTACATTTGGCAAAGAAAAATATGTAAACAATCGATACAAACTCAACAGCCTTCAGATTCCTGATCTTTCGACAAATATTTTTCTTTTATTAAGTTCCATAAATATTAATATTAAAAGCATTGCGCTTGCTATTGTAAAAAGAAAGGACATCTAAATGATCCAGCAGCTAGCTTATCATTAGAAACAATTAAGTGCTGCTGCCAATGTTTATTAAGTAATTTGTAAGTCATGAATTCCAGTCTAACTAGAAATTTATATAAATAAATTAAACCTACTGTTTGAAAATTGCAAGAACATCGAACATCGTTATTGCTACATCGTCAATCGACCCGAGTAGCAGACTCTCTACAACAAACTTTGCAATATTTATCTGATTTCTCGTACTTATTCATTGCATACAGAAATATAATAGGTAATAATTAAATTGCAGATAATTATTACATTCCTACGCACACTTCTATTTTATTTACTTTTACGAGAGTCGATTCGTCTGTATCTCCAGAACGAAAGAAGAAAATGTACTTCTGCGTACTCACTTTATAGCCCTCACTTTTATAAACATGCCAAATAACGATAAGTTTACTTGAAAAATAGTTTCATTCAGAGCGAAGTTCAATATAGTTAATTGATGTCAACTGAGATTCAAGCAATGTTTCTAGAACTGAAAGGAGCATTCAAGGATAGTCATTTTAAGTCAGACAATGAAGTCAAGACAGCAATGACTTCCTTTATTAAAAGTAGACAACCAAAATTCTTCGCTGATGAAATGGAAAAACTTGTTACGCATTGACAAAAATATATTAAATAATTATGTAGAAGAACAAAATTTTGCAGCTAATAAATTGTATTTTTATTTCCTTTTTATTTCATTTCGATAGTTGCTTTCGTTCTCGAGATATAGACAAAAGTTCATTATGCACTTCTCAGACGATCTTCTTAATTGAAACTTGCGATCAACATTTGCAAATGACAACAAAACTTGTAATTTATCTATTAATTTTTATAACATATTCGCACTAAAAAATGATTTGCCATTGTTTCAGGTATACACATGATTTGTTATTTATAGATTTATATAATCATGCGACTTTGTCATATTCTATTCTTTGTTACATTTTGTACCTTTCGCGAGTTACATTCTGACAATATAATGAAAAAGTATAAATATTTTCTTTTGAAACCATTTTTAATGAAGCTACAAACAATATTAGTTTACAGTAAAGTTATTAAAATGTAATTTCATTTTAAAAAGAAAATATTTAATACGTGATAGATATTATCGACTTGAATGTTAGTTCAAAAAAAAAAATTGCTAATAAGAAAGATTTCTATCAAATTTATATAAAACTCGTTTTCTTTTTCGCGCATCATAAAAGCAAATAAAATTATTCCAAATGCGTGAAATATTAAATAAATGAAACATATGATTGATCTATATGAATTATTAATTGTGTATTTCAAAAATAAAATTAAGAACTGTTTTTAGTCATCGCTATGTTTTTAAAATATCCATTATTAGACGAAACAGTCATATAAGTGACACGTATCATGATCGTAAAATACTAAATATTAGAGACTGTTTCTAATTGTTCTAGTATAAAAAAATCTAATGGATTGTTTGTGTTCTCAAAAGTAAATTTAAATAAATTAAATATCTATTCTTAGCATTTATCATTCAAAGACTGCGATAAAGTACTATTATTAAAAACAACAAAATTATCCCCAATATTATTTGTTAGTACAAATTACTTTTCAAAAAAGAATTTTCAAGATTATCTGAATGAATTAAATAACTGGATTCATTACAACTATTATAAATCTCATTTTTTTTCTTTTTCTTTTTTTTTTTTTTTTTGGTTATGCTGCTGGAATATATTTGTTTCGTTAAACAAAATATTCTTCAAGAATATTTAATCAATATTATTTTATCAATTAACTGATTCTAATTAAGAATAAAAAACAACCGATAGAAATTTACACTTTGGAAATAAAAACTAATGTATATAATTATTTTGCCATTTCTACAAAATATATATGCTTAGAAATAATCTTTTTTTTTAAATAATACTGTTCCAAATTGACTAATGAGATAAAACAACAAAATGAAATAAAAAGTTTCAAAGTACAATCCACATAAAATCGTTCCAAATAATAATTATCAAATATCAGCTTAAAAATTATATTACGGGCTGGAAAACAACCAATACCAAAGTGTAATTCTACCTTGAAAAATTATAGAATATTTAAATGGGACTAATACGTTCTTGCCTTCTTCTAACATTTAAAAATTTTAATGCATAGGCACATTAGAAAATGTTTCATAAATTACGATAATTAAACAAATATTTGGTGTAACATGTATAAGATAGGGAGTTAAGCCTTTATAAAAACCCCTTATTCCTTCTGACCTCCATATCGATTGAACGCAATGTATACTGCCATTATAGTTGTGGTGATGATCTTGAAGGCGTGCTCTAACAACTTGATACGGATAAGTCGAGGCCGCGGCAATCAATTTTGAAATCGCCGCGAAGAAGATATATTCAAACGTGTTCTGTAAATGAGAATATTTTTTTATAATCTCCTTTTAAATGTCAAATCAGTTCAGTATATATTTTATAATAGTATGCTTTCTTACCAGCCTAGTATCAATTGGTGCATTCAAATAATTGTTGTACCAATTTTTCCATGCGAGACACCAAACATTCCGGGTACAAAACCCTATAAGCATTTAAAAATACATTTAGAAGATATAATTAAAGATTATGTTTTTTCTTCATTAAGAAAAAATTCACTTACTCGATACAAGCCTCTAAATCCTTCAGTCCTATAAATCTTTCTAATTGCATCTACCGTGCCTTTATATTTAAGCGTTTCTGGAAGATGTTTATCGTCCATATACTGCAAACATAAACGTGTCTTCACCACCCAAAGTGGATTTGTCACAATTAAAGTAAGAATTCCAGCATCTGCAGCAGCAAACATGTGCAGTGAGGGCCCTAATGGCTTCTTGCTATTTCCTCCTTGGATCCATGCTTTAATGCTATTGTAGCTAAATAAAAACAATTCTCATGTATTATTAACAAAGGTTATATCAAAATCTTTCGGTTATAGAATTATTTAGATCATTTAAGGTCCTTACAAAAAGAAGTATAAACCCCATGCTCCACCAGATCCTAGAACGTTTGGTGTTACCCCTCTATAGAGTCCTTTGACTCCTTCACTCCTAACAATTTGTACCACTGCACTTTTAAGGCTACTATATTGTGGACCTACGCGTGAATGGCCATCGCTAACTGTAAGAAAAAAAAAAAAAATAATGAATACATCTTATTTAAAAAAATGAAAGAGAAAACTAGACAGTGTGATCAACCGCTAACATATAAAATTCTTTTAAATGGTACTATTGTTCGCAACCTTCTTTACTTCTTTTCATTTGACTCGCCATGATAATATAAAGAGACTAAGCGATAAGCAAAGTCTAATTACTTTTTCTTCCATCACATGTCACGATTTATCTAACGAGCTTATAACTTCAACCTCGTGACACTTGGAAATCACATTTTATTCTTATCGAATTTTCGGAGTAACAATGGTGTACATCGTGTTTACTTTAATTCATTCGCCATAAATATAATTCTTCGTTATTTTTGCTGTGAACGAACGTTTGGTGTAATAAGTTATCGACGACTTACACACTTGTAAACGCGTCGCAATATTGGAATATTGCAAAACAACTTTGAGCTGATAACAAGAAATCATTATGTTTTTGTGAAACTGAAATTGTGTCAACGGTTTTTTATATTTTATATATATGGAAAGAAGAGTCAATCGTTTATTACGCGGATTAACAACTTAAAAATATTTTCCATTGACACGAATTTACATTATAACATTAATCTTATAAAATTAATGATTAATTATAGAAATTAATGATTAATTATAGAAATTAATAGTTAATTATAGAAATTAATGATTAATTATAGAAATTAATAGTTAATTATAGAAATTAATGATTAATTATAGAAATTAATAATTAATTAGATTATTGATATTTATAATTACGAAACTGCGGATTTTTACATAT
Source organism: Melipona quadrifasciata (assembly GCA_001276565.1). Lineage (NCBI taxonomy): Eukaryota > Metazoa > Arthropoda > Insecta > Hymenoptera > Apidae > Melipona > Melipona quadrifasciata. The sequence continues at coordinate 9,585 of KQ435736.1, forward strand.
TTACGTATTTGAGAAATTTTAAAATGGAAAATTGCAGACAGAACAAAATTTTTCATGAAAAAATATATATAAAATATCCAGGATATATGTACATAATGCTTTTGGAGCGCAAGATTTGGTGCGCAAAACATTTTTGGCACGTAAAAATTTTCTACCGAACTTCCATTTTGTAAATATATGTATTCCGAAAAATATGAATTTATATAAAAAATCCACAGTCCAATAATTATATCGACAATTAGATAATAATAATTCCATCGTGAGACTATCTTGTGAACTTAATTTTTTCTATTCTTGTTTCTCTTCCGAGTTTACAAAATTTCTATTTTGTTTCATGTACAAATAATAGAAGTTATCTCACGTGATATGAAGAAAGACACAGAGATGATAAATCTCTTTATAAAAGAGAACGTAAATTATAAATGTGGCTATTTAGCCTCAACTACTTTAAAAAAGTAATTTCAAATCTTTAGAGCATCGAAATCGTGATTCAGTCTTCAAACGATTAAATTGTTTCGAATTAATTTCACATGAAATAAAAATTTAATCGCGCGAGAAAAGCATTAAAATGTTAATCGCTCGGGCTCACGTGCTTCTGATGCAATCCGCGGCATTTCTTGCGATTTGGTATGTAGCCAATTTTACGACGAAAATAAGGCGGAAAACGAATCTCCGTCATCGGTCTTTCAATAATAACGAAAAAAGTAAAATGAACTTTCTTTTTTCAACTGTTATCGTTCCGATGTCTCCTTGTTGCATAAAAGTTTTATTACTACTTTACTGAGTCAAGCATGCTTCGAAATCTCTTCAACTTCAAAATTGGCCAATTAATAGAAATTACACAGCTACTTTGAACTTTTTTCTTAGTAATCTTAAATTCGTTAAGCAATAGTTATACAAATTTATAATTTACGTTGCTTGATCCTCGATGAATTAAGATTATGTGAGTTAACATTTTGTAACGAAAGTTATAGGTACTTCTGTTTCTTGAAATTTTATAAAATTGGGTAATCTAGGTGCAAGATGTGACAAAAAAATATTAAAAATAATTTAACAAAGGTCTCTCGTAGTATTAAAAAGGATTTCATAATG
>KQ435736.1:10717-33300 GCA_001276565.1 Melipona quadrifasciata
TAAAATTTATAATGGAATTAGAACTAATAGTTTAATTAAACATAAATTAATAATAATAACAAGAATATAAATTGCAAATGAACGTGCACAGAAGTTTTTACCATGCCCAAATAAATCTTTGTGCTTCGATATAAACGGAAGAAAATTGGTCAATAGAAGTTACATCAATAAAAATATACGTCGAAACATATTTCTTAACAGAGATCGTGCAATAAATATTTCAATTACATCGAATCCATAAGAACGCAGTTAAATATATGCACACATTGAAAAGGAACAATAAGAAACCATTGGTCATTGGTCATTGCTCATTGCTCATTATACTGTATTGAATAACATTAACGATAACCTGGTCAATTCTGAGTAATCTCCAAGTAATTTGACTATAACGTTCGTGTCAAGTATAACGTGAAACGATAAATGTCAAGGTAGAATTTCTGAAATTCTTGCGTTTGTAAAACACTGTGTTTAACATTAACGACCAAATAAATACAGTTGTAAAGATAAAATTCGTTATAAAACAAGAGATGTCCTTTAATCCGAGGAACATAACCATAGGAACGTTTACTTTCTATTCCTAAATGTGATTGAAAGTTGACCTGAATTTTCCATTTTGAGGCACTTTGTTCGTATATTTCAAGGCTATTGTATTATTTGAATTATATGCGCAAATTTTCACTATTCGGCAATATAAGTTATTGTTCAGTAGCCGATATATAACATTGGCCTCGGTCTTACAGCCGAGCTTAATGGATTTTAGGACAATAAATTCAATCATATTTATCGATAAAATTAATCAGATCAGCAATATCCGAAAAGCAACTTTACCTAGACGTGTTCTCTGCGTGATCGAGGAAAATTTCAAAAGATTTGGACACTGCGCTCAAAGACCTTTCATTTCGGAATGCAACATACGTAAATACATTGCTACTATTATTGTGTATCTAAATATATTGTTATCTTGCGAGTCTAAAAACACTGCTACTATTTATTTGCTAAAATGACTAATCATTTTTTCTCATTTACATTTTACAAATTATTAAATTAATTTTCAATCGTTGATAGGTCATAAATATTAATACCAATTCTCGGAATTTTACTATTCGAAACGCGACTGCTGCTACAAATAAGATAGCTACATTTTTTTTTTTTTTTAAATCACGTACCAATGATAGGAGATACTTTAAACTTTGCCGAATGAGATAAATGACTAATGACCGAAAAGACAAACACTGCATGATGACAATGAATGGTACAAGTATGTTCGATTATCAATTGTCAATATAGAACTATAGTGAGATACTTTTTATTATACTTAAGAATAGGCGAATAACGGAAATCAATACTGATAAGCATCACTTCCTGGCGCGTGGAGTGTATACAGTTCTTTTCTATTTATAATAGACAATGAACGAGCAAAGTTGAATATAGCGTTGAGTCTAAAGGAAAATACTTTTCGACTCTTCTCGATAACAGCCACGTGGTGTGGTTCTCAGCCGACTCGTACGAAATGATAGGGAGCATCGACCGCCACATGTCACAGCGCTTTTTATATTCTTTTCTATCGAATTCGAACCTTCGATTATTTCCAATTACTTGCCTGTGATACATATTCGAGATCAGATTAATTATCTATCACCAGGCGGTAGCAATGGCTAACGTTTGATTTAATAATTTGCTTTCCCGACTGGTTTTCCCCAACAAAGTGAACATTGAACACTGGGCGTCAGCTTCTCAGAAATTAATTAATAAGACTATTTACAATTTCTGTATAAATCAATTATGTAACGATAATATTAGCGATAATATTTTTCGCGTGTGGATTGTCAGACTGTGTGACTTGAGACAGAGCATTTAAAGGCTTAAAGTTTCTGCAATCTAGAAAAATCAACTGTTTTTTAGTTTAGTTGGAAGAGCTCTTATTTGAAAAAATAAGGCGATTCGCACTAGAGACGCGTAGTCATCCGATATTAGATTAGCAATATATCAGCAGTAACATATATGTAATACATAATACATATATGACTAACAGCAGAGTATACAAAACACTAAGGTACAAGCTAGATAATATTTCACAAAATATAAATATATATAACTAAGACTCTATTATCGAATGTTTCGAAGCAAGAATTCCGGAAGATGCTACTTCAAAGCTTCAAAGCAAAAATATCGAAAAAAATCAAGACAGAATGAAGATTGAAAATTGGCACGGCAATCGGCACGCATCATTTGTTTCGAAGATAAACGCCACTTACAAATATACTATTATTACGATTCCCTTCCATTGTCTTTTATCAGTATTAAACAATTAAAATCGAGAAGTTACAAGGCAAACAGCGACTAAATCCACGGATTGAAGGGACGAAGACACACCAAGGAGAAAACTTTCTGCACCTAACGCGCGTACAAATATAGAATGTAGCGTGCACCACGTGTATATATCGTATATATCGAACAGATCGAATCCGTACCCGCCATTTGCAACTACGACCGTTATGTCGTCAGCAATGACACGTTTGATTCCGCCTTACCTGCGAACCTGGTCTTGATTAGGTCCAGAGGATGCAACATCAGCGTAGAGACCACGCCGCCTGATATACCAGCGACGAAGTGCTCGTACTTGCAATGACGTAGCACGGGCAGAAGCGGAGTGATGCCCGGCGTGCCGCTGGATTTGATCGCCGACGACATTTTAACCGTGTCAAATTTCTCGTCGTTCGTTATCGATCCGTTGGCGGAAAATCCAGTGGTGTCATTCACAATGCTAGCAATGTTTGCTTCCACTCTGCGACATATCTCCTGATCTGCGGCAGGCAGTGTCGTTACGTTTGCGGTAGCGCAAGGCACGGTCGAATTCGCCTCTACGACTTCGATATGCGTTTCCCTGCGTTCCGCTTCCTCCTCTTTCAACCGATTACGCAACGCGACGAAACAGACACGAACAGACCGAACATCACCGCACCAAATGCCTGGCTCGACTGTCCGGCTGTTCGACTAAGTGCCCTGCGCGTCACTTCCTTCCCCTTCGCTGCTGCTCCCTCTAGTTCCGCAGGGGAAGGGGCGCAGAGGAAACAGCGCCCTCAACGCGGGAAATTTGATTCAAATTGTAAACGAACATCATATTCTGTCAGCACTTTACACCAAAGAAATTGAAACTAAAAATACATAGATAGAAAGAGACGTCGGGTACGTCTGTACAGATGTCGGGTTTCTCGTCGATATATTTCGCAGGAGAACATTTAAATCCCCAAAATGCATTTTTGTACGTGTACGTATGAAAAATTGCGGACTGGCTGCTTCGTTCACATGATAGTTCTAATGTTTTTAATGTAACTGTAGAATGATAAATATAACGAAGCTGAAATGCTTGGAAAATGTTTGAAAATATTCGTCATTAGCTGTGAAGATTTTTAACAATAAAAGAAAGTATTTCAACGAAACGAGAGTTGACGTGTTTATTATAGTAATAACAAGTGTCTAATTACCTCGTCATCATCTGTAATTGTCATAGATTTCTTGATGAATTATGTTCTAAATGAAATTACAGATATTGATTAACGAAACTAGAAAGAAAGGTAAGCAAGATAGCTACGAAACTTGTTCGATAACGCTAAAAATTTCTTATCTTTTGAATGTCTGATAATACCGAACATGTATTGGTGATTGTCGATGAACGGATAACGAACTTTTTATCCGTTGTCATAGCAGAATATCTCAGTTACTAGTCTCTTACTCGTATATTAGCAGTCAGTAAATCGACCAATTTATTCTACTGTGTACTAATCGTTAAAAAAGAAAATCCAAAGTGCAAGAGAATAATCGGCACGTTAGTGTGCCATTTTTAACTCGACATTAGACAGGCGTTGGACTTCGTATTAAATTTGCTACGAGAAAATGAGTGAAAAATAATTGCCGATGTCATCATTAAAATGTTACTTAAAATATGTTGTGAATCGAACTATATATTTTCTAATTAAATAAATTTTGTGTTCAAGATTTAAAAGAAATCGCTGTGCGATTTATGTGACAATCATGAAATGATAATGAAAAATAAATCAATAAATAATAAAAAAAGTATTTCATTTAACTTGGGAAAGAATTTCTACAGCAACGTGGTGGATCATTGATTGTAAAGTTTATATCCAAAATGGTAAGGTCTTTGTAGTTTTTATTACATTATTTTCCTACAAACGGAAATATATGTTTTGTACATCTAAATAAGCAAAATTCGTAAAAGACCAATATGCATAAGCGAGTAATGTAGAGTAATACTCTTATCAGTTCTTTATTCGTTGTCATTGTATGTAATTTTGTATATGTTTCGTGTCACAGTGGCAAAAATAAATTGGATATTTAAAAAAAAATAAGATTTCTATCTGAAACAATTTCAATATTGGTTTCCATGTACAAGATGAAAGATATTAAAAAATTGACAATAAAAAGATACGTAACGCTACTTATCGCTGAATATTCAGAATCATTCCTCGAGTAATTGCTTCTCGTTAAAAATTTCAAGGTTATATGAATTGAATATATTATGGAGTTCTTTCATTAATTCAACGCGCTAAAAAAAATCAGTGAATCTCTTTGCACGTAATGACCATTTCAGATGACATTCCACATATTTTAACGTAGATACATTATATTTACTATAGGCAGTGAAAACAACCATCACTCATCTTATGTATATTCATCTAAAGTAACAGCACATATTTGCAACAAATCTCGTATATTCATTTAATATAAAATTTAAAAAAAAATAATGTATACAATATCAAATCACAAATTACAATGTGTAATGAGAATTTCATCTCTCAAAAAATATTACAATGTTATAAAAAGAATAGGGAAGTTTGATCCATATACACAATCTCACAACGTACGCGTGTTGGTTATACTGATTATTAGCACTATTCACCCAGAGAGTTCTCAAGTTCAGTTATACTTCACGCGTCGCATAGTTGTCTGCTCCACTTGCATTAATCACAGCAATTGTGAAACAAAGTAAATACGTAGCGAAAAGAAAGCACAATGTGGGATCATCTTAACAGATGGATTTGCACATGTTACAAGAAAACTGGCTACAAGTACTTATGCCTTTTGGTAAGTGTAAATCAGCATCCGATCGGTAGAGACATTTGAGCTGAGAAAGATCAAGGAGAAATTCATTATACGATTTATATGTATACGTTTATCCTGATTATTTACTCGTTTATTCGTACTTTGTGCTATCTGGTCTCCTCGTGGCGATAAAGTAAAATCTTTTTACTTTATTCTTACGTTGTCGCCAACGACATATTTTCTGTTTAATTTTGTTTGTTTTTTTTCGATTAATTAACTCTGATTTAATCGAGCTTCATAGCAGCGGCCATTATATCTTTGTATTCCGTCGAATGAATAACTTTGCTACCAGTTGCTGGAGAAGCTGACGGTGGCCTACCACCATAGGTCACTTCTTCCAATTTCTTTCCTAAAGCTAACGCTATTCTGTCCCTCACGTACGCATATGCACCTTGATTTTTGTGTTCTTCTTGAAACCACATTATCTAAATATATTCAAAATATATAAATGGCTAGGTTTAAAGTCTCGTTCTCACATTAAGGAAAAGTTAGATCGTTGTACTTTGGCATTTGGATATTTCATCATTTCTTGCGCGAGAAAATGATATGGAAATGGACAGATTTGCTCAATGCGAATAACAGCTATTTTATCTTCCAATTGTTTCCCCTCTCGTTCCGTGATTAGATCGTAATACACCTTTCCACTGCACATCAATACTTTTTGTATATTTCCTAGTTTGACATAGGGATCCGAAAGAAGAGGTTTAAACGAAGTTCCGGATTCCATATCGGAGAAAGGCGATATGGCCATCGGGTGACGTAGCAAGGATTTAGGTGTCATAATGCACTGATCAATTAAATAAACGGTTTATATCTGGTTCAATGATAGGAATGATAAATATAGATAGAGTAGAAACGTGTCTAACCAATGGTTTCCTAAAAGGCATGTGAATCTGTCGGCGAAGACAATGGAAAAGGTTTGCAGATGTCGTTAAATTGCAGATAATCCAATTTATTTCAAATAATTGCCGTGTCATAATTTCCTCCACAGTTTCTCCTGACGATACCCCCGATTCCTTACCCGGCATATGGACGCAGTCGTCGTCACAAAGCTCAAGGAATCGCTCAAGCCTTGCGGACGAATGTTCAGGACCCTGACCTTCCAGTCCGTGAGGCAAAAGTAAAACTAATCCTACCTGTCGACCCCATTTCGTTTGCCCGGAACTTAGAATAGTGTCTATCGCAACCTAAATGCGTACACAATTTTATTCATCGTCGTTTAACATTCACGCTCGTTTAAAAGATAATTAATACGTGGTATAATGCAGTGATTAATATGCAGTCAGTTATCTGCAAATGAAGCTATTAAAGGTAATTTTCATCTTTAGATTATAACAGCAGAAGTTATTCAACGTTAAATCCATGTTATATCACGCTCAAAGATAATGTACAATAACATGTTTTTCGAGAGCATACACAGACACTGTTCTCCGAAAACAAAATAAATGTGGAAGAATTACCTGACATGTGTTGCAGAAATCGCCAAATTGAGCTTCCCACATCGTCAAAGTGTTATGATTATAGGCGGAGTAACCTATCTCGAACGCTACGTTCATAATTTACAATTTATCAATTTCTTATCGTTAATTGCGATATTATTGTATCGTTGATTTACGATATTACTCACTGCAAACGCCATATTCTGACAGCGAGGAGTTCGAGACCGTGTATAACCCTTGTCCCGGAAACACATTGTGCAGAATATTTTTGAACGTTTTATCTCTATGTTGATCGTGAATGATGTGCATACGGTGAGAAAAAGTGCCTCGCTCGACATCCTGTCCAGACAATCTCACGTGGTGACCTTCTTTCAGCAAACTGAGAAACGCCAAGGCTTCACCTATTGCCCAATCTGCTTGTCGAGCTTCCATCAGTTGATTTCTCTTTTCCATTACCCTTAACACCTGCGATAAAGCGTTAAATCATTTTAGTTCCCGTCATTTCCGCTGTTCAGAGATTAAAAATTTGTTTTATCGAGGAAGGAACGCTTTCTAAGAACGCTCCGATAGTCTTTATGCCTTAGTATTTATTCGCTTAATCAGCCGATATACACCTGAGCATGAGGCGTGATACCATGCGGCGGAGTTGATATTGCCTTGCAAATTGTCTTTATGGTTTCTATGTCGATGCCGGTCGGTGGTATCTTATTCTTGGGGCTTTGATCAGAGAAGAACTTCGACCACGGCACGTCATGCCAATCGCTCAATTGCATCGAATCGATCGTCTTCGCTTTTTCAAACTCCATTTCGCAATAATTCCAGTATTTCTCAATTTCCTAGATAAATCCCTAAATGAACGACTAGAAACTTATCAATATGTGAAATAACAGTAACATTTCCGTATACCTCTTTGGCAAACGCCTCGGTAATCACTCCATCTTTCAGCAACTTATCGCTATAAATGGAAAGAACATTCGGATGTTCCTTTATACGTTTGTACATTAAGGGTTGCGTGAGCATCGGCTCGTCCAATTCGTTGTGCCCGAATCTTCGGTATCCCACGATGTCGAGAACAACGTCGTTGTGGAACGTAGCCCTGTATTATTAATTTTTTAAACGACGAGGAAAATGATTTCTATACAAGAATGTATATACCTATATTCTCCGGCAACTTTGCTACAGTAAGCAACTAGATCAGGGTCGTCAGCATGTATATGGAAAATAGGAGCATTTACAACGCGTGCCACGTCTGTACAATGAACGCTCGAGCGGGAATATCTGGGATCCGTGGTGAAACCAATCTACGATTGATCGACATCGTTGAAACAATTGATCGTTTGTGGGGATGGTTGATGCACGAGACAAAGTTTGGTTCATTGGTTCGCTTGGCCACGAGCGAGCTTCTAATTTTTCCTGCTCACTTGGGCTTCGAGGAAACCTTGGTCCCTGTCCGTAGCTTTCCTAATTGGCTAAGCGTTTTTCGACTTTAGCCAATTAGGCTGCCGGGAAATTGTACCGTCTACTCTTTCTTTGTGTTCGTAACGCGCTTTCTCTAGAGTGCGGCTGCAATTTCTTCAAGGACTGTTTCTTAAGTTTCTGATGACGTAGCAGGGTTTCTTCCGGGCCTTGTTTTAGTACCATCACGTGCATCTCAGACCTTTTGACCTGAGTGTAGGCCCTTCGGAATCCTAGAATTTACGACGCTCGCAAATGCTATTCCAGCCGTATTACTAGTACTTAGTGCGAACCATATTGTCCTATGCACCATAAGAACAAAACTTGGCCTTCACAATTTAATAGCATGTCCGGCGTGTGAATCGTAAAGTCTCCTAGCTTTTCTTATCGTGAGAACAATTTTCTCCGACATCTGCTAGCCGCTACACGTTCATTAGGCTCGGTTAAAATAATCGGTTAAAATAGAAATCGCTACCTGATTGTTAATTACGAGATGAATAACGCCGCCGGTCGTGTAATTTGGCAAATTGGTCAAATGCATCGTTTCGTAGACGACACCTTGCCCCGAAAAAGCAGCGTCACCATGAACCAAAATGGCCATCGATTTTTTACCATCTGATATAAACGAATTTTTCACCTTAAATTTTTTAACAGACTTATATTTTACATGTGATATTGCTCAACAGTAAGTGAATACTTTTATAAAACATATAATACATAATGTACATTATTATTGTTAAACAATGTTTACTGTTAAATAAAAGTTTTTTTTACAAGTACATTATTTAATACATTATTAAATATGTCGACTGTTATCGGTGAGAAGATACAGTTATTTTTTACTATTATTAGTGAAATATTTATTTAATATTAGTACTATAACAACTGAATACCATACAAAGAATAAAAGAAATTTATCTTTACAACCCGTGCAAGCTAAAAGATCTGCAGAGATTGTGAACTCAATTTCGATCAAAATGTAACATAAACTCTTAATTTCCATTCAATTGAAAATATGTTCCCTAGTATAAATTAGAATACCCAAAATTTATTATCTACCAAAATTTCGTATCTTTTTCTAGTAATTATCAAGTAGCTGTTAAGAAAGTGTCCACGTACTTCTGAGCAACAGTGTACGTACATTGGGCATCGTTTTCTTCCACTTGTCCGGCTCGAACTCGACCGATCACAACGCCATTGATCGCTTCCAAATGAGACGGATTAGCCATCATAGCAATGAGAATCTTCTTCTTAGATCTACGAACGATTTGAACTAAATTACTTTACTTTGTTGTTGACGTCATCTACGTCATCTTTCACCTTTCCAATGTTCTTTCCGCGTGTGTCCCTAAGTGATACTTTACGTCACCAGAACCGAAACCTTCTAAAGGAATCGGATTGAACTGGGTAAGAAGTTGATGCAATGGTTTGAAACAAACATTGCTCAACGTGTTCAATCGTCCTCGATGAGCCATGCCTATCACAGCACTTTCGACCCCTACAAACACTTTCTGCTGCATCAATTTCATATCTTTCGCTCGACGCAAATGAAAATAATTTATCGACTTTTTTTGTACCATGTTCCGCTGACGTCTCTAAACACTGTATCAACGATGGTATGAAAGACTCGCAACCCTCCAAACCGAATCTTTTTTCAGTGGGGAATTTTCGTGCTAAAAAGCCCTCGAACGTTACCGCCCTCATAATATTCATCCAAATGAACTTTTTATGATCAGCCGGCAATTCCCAAGCGCCAGGTACTTCGAATTTATCTCTCAACCAATCTAACTAGAAAAAATACATAAAATTAACTTTTGATATAGCATCTGACATAATTTCTAAATATTTTTTATACAATTCCTAGTTGTTCTCTTAACAATTAGCTTTCTTTAGCATTTAACAATTGAATTACTTTCTCTTCTTGTTTTCTCCGATTTTCTTTTCGATATAATACTAATTTTAATATAACACTAATTTTCGGTATATAATACTTAACGTAATTCTCAGATGCAGTAGAGTTTCCCATATGAAAATCCACATTATCCAAACATTTATTTATTCGAATGTTTAAATGTCTTTTCTTTATTTTCATAATTGCATGAAAAAAGATTAAACTATGAGTTACTAAAAAAAAAAAAACAAAAACGATATCGACAGAACGTATTTAATTATATTATATTATACATTTAAATGAAAAATGCATGTATAAGAAGATGAATATGAAACGAAGATAAAGATGTCGTAAACATTTCTTAATAAACTGAAATAACTGAAAATGATGAGAATATGTCAAATACGTTTAAATCATTTAGAAACGAATTTCTAAACGACGATTTGAAACAGAAACAGAACGTATACAGAATTATTTATTTTAAGAGAGTTAAATATCTCATTCTTACATGCGAAAATAAACTTAAATTTCCATTTGAATACAGGTAATTTGATATCAGAGAAATAATTGTTCCATCATCCGAAAATTCCGAAAATATGGAGGACCCTACTGTGTGTGTGCAGTTATTATAATATAATTTCTAATTGTTCTTTCGAAAATCGATTTTCTTTCATTTAGTTCGAGTGCCTTTTTTCTTGTTCTGTCTTGGTTTCTTTAATAAACAATACTTACTACGACAAGATCATGAATATAGATGTACTCAAGGCCTAAATGACCGCAATAAATTTGGTTCAATCTGGTTAGTATTTCGCGCAAAGGGAGACTCCGCTTAGGGCCCCCAATCACGGTGAACGGCGCAAGAGGAAATTCCCTGTCCATATCAGCCTCGGTCATCCCTTTCAAATGTTGGCGCACCACGATCGCAGGTGGTAAATTAGAAGTGCCTTGAAGCTTATAGGATTCTGGATTTTGTATTCTTAGCGGATCAGTATCAGCTATCAAGTGACCGCGTGTCTTGAACCAAGACAAAGTAATTTTAACAGATGGATTTAGATGAAAGTTTTAGACTTCGTTTTATAACGAATACCTGATAAGCTCGAATCGTGGCATTAATATCGAGAGCTCCGTTTATGAAACTTTCACCTTGTATGCCGCCATTTGACTGTGACCTTACATTCTGCTGACTTGGTGCTGTTCAGTAATAAAATGATAGTGTATTTTGCTCTGAACACAGTACAGTGTGCAAAACTCTTGAGCCATGTACATACAAATATTTTATTTCTTACTTTTATGAACATAAAAATATTATTTGGTAGTTTGTTAAAAAAAAAATATTAATTTGAAATCATTTCCTCTTACTCTGTCGATAGCAAGAGTTCACCCGAGGATTTGGTCAAACAATTTTAATAATCTCATATGAATATCATGTGCATATTTCAATGTAAGAATATTTCAAACAATTTATCCGTGTCTATTTTCTTTTCATGTTGATACCAGTTGTAAGTTGTTTTATAAAAAATCGCGAATGAAGAGAAATTATAAGGATGTAGTATCATTAATAAAAATATCTAAAGATTTATTTTTAATTTCTAATTCCTTGTAGAAGCGTTTCCAAAGAACATCATTAATTGTCATTATAAGATTACATATTATAAATGACCCAAAACCTTTGCACAATACTGTACATGTGTATTCTTCCCGAAAACCATATTGCTATGTTACATACAGTGTATATCACTTATATATATACTTATTATATATATATATATATATATAAGTATACAAAATAAATAATTTATACAATTGACCCAACGATATCAATCAAACGCTAATAGTAAATAATTCCAAGCGAAATAAAACAATAGTAAATGCATCAAAGAATATAAAACAAAAACAGATAAATGAAAATTAACAGTCTACATTTAAGATCATAAAGATTAAAATTTAAGAGAAAGATCCACCTGATGACTGTGCACCGACAAGATTTGAAGGTATTATATTAGAAGACGATTCTATTCGAATGGAAGCGGAGACTGTCGATGGAGTGGAGTCTTTCGGTGTGGAAGTCATCGATGGGGTAGAATTTCTCGCTGATGTGGAAGTCACCGATTGATTAGAGTCTGCCGGTGGTGTGGAAGTTGCCGACTCTGGTAGATTATCGGCATAAATTGATCTAAAATACGAATCCCACGAAGAACTGACGGAGTTTGGATTCTTCCTCCATGACTGATACATGTGATCCAAGTACTGACTGTTGGTCATGTTCAACAAGCAGTCGTATTTATTGCTCCTACGACTACTTCCCCGGTCATCATGGCTAAAACGCGCTTGACGCTGTTGCACTTTGGACGACACGAACAGCCGACCTTTAAGCATTAGTGCTTGGTCATTGTGAATTTTGAACAAGCAATTTGCAGTCGAGGTAAAAAGTCGGAAGTTGTGAGACCGTGATTTCATGTCCCCATTTGACGATGTTCGCGATCACTCCCCAAAATTTCAAAGTTACGAAACTGGCATTTAAAACCGAGAGTCACACCATCGTCACACCCAACATCGTTTGGTTGTTTGTTGTCGACGAGCTTCGATTAATATTCTCGAAATTCTCGCACGAAGTTGCTCACTTTACCAAACCGAAACTTAGTACTTTACTTCTTCCTTAGGATAATTAAAAAAGAAAAAAGACGTCTTCGCGTTGTCATCACTTTCGCTTGAATTTAGCTGTCCAAACGTCCCTCGAAAAAAAGGTTTCAAATTATATAAATTCGTCCATTTGTGTTTTTCAAAAATTCATCTTTTTTAAGGATTGCACGAAAAAAAAAAATGAAACGGATGAGTCGATTGATAAATGTGCAACTTCTCTCGCGTTTCACGACACGTCCTCTTCACTTCTTGCTGACACCTTCTCGCAGAAATGTTTCAGATAGAAATCAGTAATTCGCCATTGCGAGATGATGCAACATGTTACACAACCCTTAGATGATTTGATTAACCTGCCCTACTTAGTCGCGCAGTTGGATGTGCAATCGGTCGGTAAAAGAATATTGCACTTCATTCGCAGAAAATGGTTCAAGTCGGAGAAACTGATACGCGTGCCAATTTTCCTAAAAACCCAGTACAGTTTCGCCTACGTGGTTTTCTTTATGAATGCAAGTGTACAGAATACTCACAGACGATCTAACGTCATTACCGGGTTTTTAATTAATTCGAATATTTTTGTACAGGGTAATGCAACATCTTTATACACGGACCACAGGATTGTAACTATCAGCCCAAGCAACGATCCCGAGCAAACAATTTTTCCAAATAATCGAATTATTTCCAAAAAAGTAAGCATTACAATCGGCAACGAACGTATTATATTAGCCTGCTGTGTAACTCATTTTCGTTTCATTTACAGTACACACTATGGAACTTTGTACCAAAGAATCTCTTTGAGCAGTTCAGACGGATTGCGAACTTTTATTTTCTTATAATGACGATAATATCTGTGATGATAACATCTCCAATTTCTCCTTTGACCAGCGTTCTCCCTTTAAGTTTCGTCATATTAGTAACCGCGTGCAAGCAAGGCTACGAAGATTATAATCGTTACATGGCAGACAAACGAGTAAACCGAACATTCGTCAAAGTCATTCGCAACAAGTGCGTACAGGTGAGTAAAATTGCATTGACAAATGTATTTGAAGGAAACTGCATTAATATCGTCGACGTGATAGAAGAATGACGCTTCGAAAATCGTCAATTTTTTTATGTTAATAAAAATTAATTTTAAATGAAAAGTTGAAAGTTATACGAATGAGGGTGCACCTCACCACCATCATCGATTTTGATGATCCTTGAACATGTTTTATAGAAACATATATTTTGAACAACTTTTTCTTATATCGTATACAACTGCAATTCGGTTTTACTTCTCGGGATAGTCATGGAAAAGTTTTTTGATGTTTTTATTTTGATGGGTGCAGTGTAGCTTAGGTTTGGGTTAAATTTATCTAACATGATTATGAACATGATTATTAACATGATTAGACGCTCGAGCCACAATGTTGTTTGTTTGAATTTTTAAATATAAGGAGAATTTATTGCACATAAAACTGATGGTCGCGATCTAACAACGCGGATTAAGATTTATCTCTTTACAAGCTGTCAAGCTGACTAACAGTAAAATAGTAGGTTTGAAATAATAATACCGATTGTAAGGCGATTGGTCAGCACTGTACCTAAATTAATCACTCGCAGGTAAATTTAATCCAAAGTAAATTTAAATAGCAAATAGCCCCAGGGGCGGATTTACAACTTGATACAACTACGCTTCGATTTGCACACAGCCCGGGAGAATTTTAACCTGGCTAAGACGATGTTTCAAGAATCAATATATTTTTAGTCCATTCAAGAGAAACTTTCTTCAAAGTGTCAATAACAAAATCTAAACTCTATACTCTTTAATCATTCTGTCAACTGAAAATGACATAACTAGATCGTTATTATATGGTAAAACAATAAAAAAATTTACAGTTCTCTGACGATAAAACTTCTATAACTTATTTATTAATTAACAATTATATAATTACCATTACAAATGTGATAAAAAAACTTGAATCAAGTATCTAGTGTATAAAATTACGCAACAGTTTAAGTGAAAATTTTACTAAGTATTGAAGAAGTTTGTTGCAAAATTATCATTATCGATTCAATCAATTATTCTATATATCGACGAATTGAAAATTTAAACATTAGTGACGTATTATATATTATAGAAGTATTCCAGTACCTACAGATTTTTTTATGGTAACAAACTAATCGGCGAATATTAATTCTATTAAGAAATAATTATACTATTACATACACAGCATATTATTGTTACGATTTTATTAAAAACTTTTTCTATTGAGATATTTTTATTTTCCTCCGCCTAAAAATTTTAGAGATTACATAAAAAACAGCATTCTAATTTCCATGACCGGTAACTTATCAAGAAGGCAACGAAACTGGAGATTAGCATATTAAATTTGTGTTTATCAACGTTATCGATATAAGTATTAGGTTGTCCCCTAAGTTTCTTTCCTTTTTTTGATGCGAAATGAATACACGATATTTTTTGTTTAAGATGGATTTATTATGTTATATATGAACCGTTCTGTTCTATAACCTTCTTCCATCTCTCAGGAAGCCTCATTATGCCCTCTTTCCAAAATTGTTTAACTTTACTCTTGTAAAATATTCATCTAGGTGCGTTTTCCTTTCGCTTATGGATTTGAAAGATTTACCACGGAAAGAATTTTTTAAGGAGAGGAACAAGCAGTAATCGGATGGAGCAAGGTCTGGGGAGTATGGAGGATGAGGCAGAACGTCCCAATCAAACTGTAATAATTCTTGCCTTACGGCTAACGCAACATGCGGTCTTGCGTTGTCGCCTCGTCGGTTCGCCAATTCTAGCCGTTTTTCTGCTACTGGCTGCTTTCAATTGATCCAGTTGATTGCAATATTTGTCAGCATTGATCGTATCATCTTGAGGAAGGAGCTCGTAGTACACTACACCTTTCCAGTCCCACCAAATGCACAGAAGAACCTTCTTCGGACGAAGTCCAGACTTCGCAACGGTTGAAGGTCTATTTTCCTTGGACCAAGTGCGTTTTCGATGCACATTTTGGTATAAAATCCAAGTCTCGTCTCCAGTGACAAGCCTCTTTAAGAAAGGATCCCTTTCATGTCGCTGGAGAAGCAAATCGCACGTAGAGACGCGATTCATAAGGCCGGTCTCCCTCAATAAGTGTGGAACCCAAACTTCATATCGATTCGCATATCCTATCTTGATTAAATGCTCATGTACCGTTGTCTTGGGAATATTAGTGGCATCCACTATCTCAAGCACACTATATCGTGGATTTTCAGTGAGCACAGTCTTGATAATGTCCGTATCAGTCGTTGCTGGGCGGCCGCTGCGGTCTTCATCTTTCAACTCAAAATTGCCAGCTCTAAATTTCTTAAACCAATTGCCGACGGTCCTAATAGTGGTAGTACCACTCCCGTAAACGGTGAAAATCTCGCCTGTAGTGTCCTTTGCACTATTGCCTTTTTTAAAGCAATGAAGCATAACATGCCGCAAATGCATCTTTTGGCTCTCCACATTGAACGGTGCAGAAAAAATTTTAAAAGAGACTTTGTCACCAACGAAACGTACTTTGAAAGAGCTCAATTAGACTGTCAGGGAAAATTGCGCCGCCTACTCTTCCTAGAGTGGGGCTGCACTTTCTCCGGGGACAGTTCCCCGAATTTCTCGTGACGTAGCGGGGTTTTTCCGGGCCTTGCACGCTACCATCTGGTATGTATCAGGCCCGCTGGCCTTCAACCCTTCCTAATCCTAGAATTTACGACGCTCGCAATTGCTGTTCTGGCCGTATTACTATTACCCGGTGCGGACTTTGTCTCACGCACTTTAAGGACAAAACATGGCCTTTTTGTAGCATTGGAATTTTTTCCAACATGTGCTAGCCGCTACAGTACCACTCCCGTAAACGGTGAAAATCTCGTCTGCAGTGTCCTTTGCACTATTGCCTTTTTTAAAGCAATGGAAGCATAACATGCCGCAACTGCATCTTTTGGCTCTCCATATTGAACGGTGCAGAAAAAATTTTAAAAGAGACTTTGTCACCAACGAAACGTACTTTGAAAGAGCTCTGGGACGATTGAAACCGATGCCACAAACGGCTAAGAGATAAGCCTGCATTTTTATATAAGAACAGCCACTTAGAGTCACTCATAACGTGGCACGGAAGAAACTTAGGGGACAACCTAATATTTGTTGGAAACGAAAAACATAAAGAGATTATTGGAAAAAAGAATTTCTTTGTTTCATGTCTCCAGAATATACATTGTGAAGAAATAGTAGTCGGAGATCTAGTGAAGGTATATCGCGAGCAAGATGTTCCTTGCGATCTCCTGCTCCTCTTTAGCACAGAAGACACAAAACGTTGCTACATCACTACATCGAATCTCGATGGTGAAACCAATTTAAAGGTACATAATTTTTTTCTCATCCGAGTTAGAAAACAAGTTATTATCGATTTGGTAAAAAAAATACTGAATTCGCTATGTTGATGATAGTTATTGAATCGTTATTTATTTAGAGCGTGATGGTCCCAAAGATACTGTCAAAAATGACTATGTCGCAAATAGTATCCATGGAGGCTACTGTTACCTGCCAACATCCCTCATCCGATCTTTATAACTTTCATGGCAAGCTGGAAATAAACAACAAAAACAACGAAGTAATCAATGGATACCTGACGATCAATAATTTATTGCTTCGTGGATCCAGATTGAAAGATACAGATCATATTATCGGTTGCGCGATTTACACCGGTCACGATACGAAACTGTCTCTCAATTCCAAGATAAGAAGCAACAAATTCTCCACAGCTGAGAAGTAAGTGAAAATTGGTAAAATTGGTAAAATGAAAAGCAATTGTAATCTAATCCTTTCCTTGTAGGTCAATCAACAAACACATCGCCATGTTTATCGTGTTATTGCTGGTCGAAGTAATAGAATCCTGTATGATGAAAATTATATCGGACGCGAAAGAGAAATGGGAAGTGTATCTTTCGATTAAAGAATCCATTACGTTTAAATCGCTGATTACGGATTTCTTGAGCTTCACCATTTTGTACAATTACATTGTACCGATATCGTTATACGTTACCATAGGTAAAAACTTCTTCTTTTTGTCCTTCCGAAAAAAAATTTCTATCGCATACAATGATCAAGTTGTTATTGTATAAAATATAAATTTTACTATAAATCGTTTCTTATTGCAAATGTCACGCATACGTATGTGAAATAATGAAGATAAAAATTTTTTGAGTAATGAAGAGGTGTGTTGAAAATATTTAAAAAACATATTTAGTATATTATTTTTATTTACTTTTTTAATATTTTTTTTTATTTTGAAAAAAATTTTTCATGTTGCTGGTTACGATTTTATAATGTTCTTTGGTAAACTTCATTTTAGGAGGTCAAGTAAAATCGTGAAAAATAAAATAATTAAAAGGTATATATGTAATTCGAAATATACTGTCTTATATCTGTAGCGAAAATTGCATTTCAATCTTCGACAAAAGAAATAGATAAAATGTCATTTACAATGCCTGTTCTGATGGTACAATACGTTTTTCTTAACTATTTCAACTGTTTGATATTTATTAAAATTAAATTAAAATTTCATTCTCTAAACTCTAAAGCATTTTCATTTTTGAATTTCTTTATTCAAATTAAAGAAATTACACAGAATTATATTCACTAATATGAAATATTCTTCTGTTGACCATAATCGGATAAATGTTTAAAAAATAAAGTAAACAGAAATAATGTTACAGTTTCAAAAAATGTATAGTTTTTCTTCTTATTATTTCTCCATTACTTCAAAAATTTCTATATTCATTGTCTCACGTGAATCTCAAAAGCCTAAGTCTAGTTGTAAAAACTCGCCGTTCGAGAGTAAAACTCCGGTCAATTGTCACTTGTTACAGAATTACAAAAATTCCTCGGTTCGTTTTTCTTCGTCTGGGACATCGATATGTACGACGAAGTCACGAATCAGTCGGCGTTGATCAACACGTCAGATCTAAACGAGGAGCTTGGTCAAGTAGAGTATTTGTTCACGGACAAAACCGGCACGCTCACCGAAAATCTGATGGTGTTTAGACGAGCCTCGATCAATGGGAAAGTTTACACAGAAAAAAATTGCGATGGGAATTTATATCTACTGCCTTCTAACGGAGATGACAATCAAGCAGTCAAGTTAGAAACCTGGGAGGTAATAGAGAGTTTATAATCGAAACAAATATCGAAATGTTTCATTCAGTCGACGTTCTAATGAACGCTTTCCATCAAATTCCAGCCAGACATTTGGCATTTTATGATAAGCATCTCTTTGTGCCACTCGGTTCAAATCTCACCACCGAGTCAAAAATCGAACATAATCCGCAAACGCACAGAATACCGTGAAAGCTTCAAACAAAAGAGGATTCTGCAACTGAATAGTTCCCTGCTGATGGATCCTGATTTACCGGAATACCAGGTAAAAATATTTGTTTTCACTATGAACATAAATCACGAACGTGAATACTTCGTCACGTATATTTTTTTAACTCCGATGAGCAATG
The DNA here is from genome assembly GCA_001276565.1 of Melipona quadrifasciata. Taxonomy (NCBI): domain Eukaryota; kingdom Metazoa; phylum Arthropoda; class Insecta; order Hymenoptera; family Apidae; genus Melipona; species Melipona quadrifasciata. Next base: position 29,786 of record KQ435736.1, read on the forward strand.
ATAAGCAACAACTGACGACGAATTTTTACATATTGAATCGCGTTGACGTGATACATAACGAACGAAAGACAAAGCCGTTGAGCAAAAATGTCGATGTTTTGTTTCAATTAGCTGAAGCTAATTTGATCATCGGTCGAAGATTTAAAAATATCTGATCACTATGCGGTAGGCAGCATCAGCAGATGAAAAGGCTTTGGTCGAAGCTAGTGCCAGATGCGGAGTCGTTTTTCAAAAAAGCACCACCGATATAATAGAGTTGAGAATCGACGACAATATCTTGACTTTCGAAAAGCTCGAAGTTTTGGAATTCACATCCGGTTAGTATTCGCGAAGACCCGTAAAATGTTGAAATCGCGGATTATTAAATTGTTAATCTCTTGATAGAACGCAAAAGAATGTCGGTAATAGTAAAAGACACGGCTGGAGATTTCTGGTTATACTGCAAGGGTGCTGACTCTGCTATGTTCCCACTAATTATCTCGGGGAAAATCAACGAAGCAATCACACATGTAGCCGATTTCTCTATGGTTAGTAAATTCACATTCGTACACTTATCTTATTCTACGTTCGATCTTTACTTCCTATTTAAAATATTATTATATGAATATATTATATATATAATTACATAAATATATTATTTAAAAAATATATCCCCTTTTAGAGAGGTTTCCGAACTCTCGTTGTTGGGTACAAGAGAATGAATCAAATTGAATATGATCAACTACTGCAGAAAGTGGAACAAGCTAGACAAATAATTGGAATCGAACGAGCAGTATACATGGAACGAGCTTATAACCAGATGGAAAACGGCCTCACTTTATTAGGTGTAACTGGTATTGAGGATCGACTTCAAGAAGGTGTACCGGAAACGCTAGAGTGCTTGCAAGTAGCTGGCATTAAAGTTCGTAATGTTAATATACCAAAGTAAAAAGGCAAAAAAAAAGAAGAAAGAATCTCTATCAAGATTTTACGATTTCTTTTTTTCTCTTTTTTATTTAGGTGTGGGTGCTGACTGGCGACAAAGCAGAAACTGCGGAAAATATAGCATTTCTCTGCGGTCAATTCAAGAGTGGTACCGAGATACTAAGATTCTTAGAAATAACCTCAGACCAAGTTTGCTCGCTCAAACTTATGGATTTTGAGTAGGTATAATTTGATTGATTTTTATAATCCATCCGAACCTCGATCCATATTCTTTTCTATTTGTATTCATATGATTATAGGCGAAGAATAAGACTCGAACCTAACAGACAGTACGGATTATTAGTCGATGGATACAGTATTGCAACTGCGCTAAAGAATCATGCGGTGCAATTCAGATCAATTGCAATGTCCTGCGATGCGGTTGTTTGCAGCAGACTAACACCATTACAGAAGAGTCAAGTAAATTTCACGTATTTTACGCGTTTCATGCATTTTTCTATGATTTTGTACATGGTTTTTCTTTAAATCAATGCAGATTGTAAGTCTGGTCAAAAACGGAAAAAATGGACCGCACACCGCCGCTATTGGCGACGGAGGAAATGATGTCTCGATGATACAGGAAGCTCACGTTGGAATCGGAATAATGGGCAAGGAAGGTCGACAAGCAACAATGTGCTCCGATTTTGCAATAGCAAGATTTAAGTTTTTAAAGAAAGCTTTACTAGTGCACGGCCATTGGTACTATGTTAGAATCAGCACGCTGACACAGTTTTTTTTTTACAAGAATTTTATTTTCATTACGCCCCAAGTGTTATATAACACGTATACAGGTTTTTCTGCACAGGTAATTCTAAAATTTCTCAAAACAGATACAATGACTATAAAAGTATTTGCACATTACTGTATCTATTACAGTATTGTATATATTACTGTATTAAGTTCAAGTATATTTGTATCATTTGATTTGATATTATAAAAATGAAATGTACAACCTGGTAAAAGTATTAGGTGTTATATAAATATTTTTTGTAGCCAATACATTTTTACATTTCACGGTAGTTATTTACAAGCGGAAGACTTCATAATTTTAATGATTTTTTAATATATTGTCGGGAATTCTGAACAACTGTTCTCACACGTATAACTATCGCTCAGTAGCTGTTCGCGCATTGTAAACAATGAACCATTGAATAATTTAAATAATTTCATTCATGTTATGATCTGTAAATTTTCAGCCATTTTACGATGCCTTGTTCTTTATGCTTTACAATGTAATATTCACGTCTATGCCAATATTGGTTTATGGATTGTTTGAACAAAATTTCACAGCTGACAAACTATTACGCAAACCGTATTTGTACAAATTGCATCGACGCAATTATTTATTAACCAGATGGCAATTTTTGTTATGGACTGCTCTAGGTAAACCAGACAATTCATTAGCAAGATGATCAAAGTGAAAATTTCGTGATCTAAATATAATATATTCTTTCAGCTTTATGGCATAGTCTTACCATATATTATATGTCACATGTGTATATATCCATCAATCCTGTTACGTTGTATAATAACACACCGGTAGACCAATGGACATTTGGTACATTCGTTTTTCATTTAGTTACATTAGTGGCCAATTTACAGGTATATGTAAATGTCTATCTACTTTAATTTAGTAAATATACTGTAATTTCATACCAAAATACGTTTTACACGAAATTCTCTATCATCTTCAATTTTTAGGTACTACTGCGTAGTTGCTATTGGACACTACCGCTCATATTAATAGTAACATTGTCAGAACTAACGTTCATTGCATTTACTCTTTTTTATTCGTTCGTTCCCACGTAAGCAGCAATATTGTAAATTTTACGATTTCAAAATTTCAAATTTTACTCCATTCCTCTGACACATTTCTTATCACATGTTTTGCAGAAGGTATGACGGCGATATATTAAGGGTTTTTCCAACGTTACTATCGTCGATAACATTCTGGTTATTAACTATCATGATTGTCATTGTTTGTTTAATTCCCGATTGTTTGCTTATTGTATACAACAAATACAGGCCTGCTCGCGTAATGAGAAGAAACGAAGAACCGCGACAGCACATTATCAGTAACAATGTCAACGATGACACAGAAAATGTACTACTACAAATATATCATAAATCAGTGTTGATAAATTAGTGATAATGGACGAATATATTTTTAGAGGGAACGCTTTCCTAATATAATGCCATGGAAATTCTCCTTCATACCGCGGAAACCCAAATGAAGTGGAACCAAATTGGAAAACTTCGATTTACATTAACAAACTGTTCCTTGTATCATACAAAACGTAAGTCGTTTATTAATTTATCATTCGTTCGGTGGATGAATATATAAATATTTATCATTAACTATCATCCATCTCTCACTTGTTCCTTAGTGCCAAATTGACACAATACTTACTTAATAATTTATTTAATCAATACAATATATTATATCTGTTACATCTAATATCTCTAATATCAATACGTACAATGAAAAGAATAATTAAATTTGCAAAATCTTTTATTTTCGTGATTTTATTTTCTCTAGTTTCGTCCATATT